>CAXKWD010000011.1:50962168-51562168 GCA_964059195.1 Ectobius pallidus
ATTAGTGAGTAGTAGTGGGGGACTAGGGGTGCCACAGATTTTTTTCCCCCTCCTCTTTTTTTCCCTTTCTCTCATTTCCTTTTCACCAGAGGCGGTATGCTATCCCAAAATGTTTCCCTAACAAACCTCAATTAAAAAACCACATTCCTCCTTTACAAAATAATAATGTGATATGCAGGATATGTGATTCTTAATTAACTTCCTTCATGAGTAACCAACCCTGCTTTATAGGTGATTGCCAAGTAGGACCACAACACAAGACTAGAACATCATGTACTGTCGATTGACAGACCTTTATTTATTTATTTCACATCACGGAAACCATCAATAACAGCAGTGGGTGTCAGCATGCTGACCACAAGCCCCCAATCCTGCCATCTATGGTAGATGAGCTGCGGTTGGGTGGTAGGCCAGGGATGTAGAGCCATTGAGTTTAGTTTATTTACTTCAATAAAGATATTTTAAAAGTATTTAAATATATTTTAAAAGTATTTGAGGCCAATATAAAAGTCACAACATTTTAATCTAGTGGTGTAGTCATTAAGATGGCAACAAAAACCATCACAAGTTATAGTGACAATGGCTACCGATGAAAGCGTACAAGTTGGTGAATAATCATGAAAAGTAATTATTATATTACAACTCAAAAGAACATGAACAATTTGTATTAAATAGCCATTGATTTTCAGTGACGGTATGCTATTTCACCATTGAAACCAGTGTCGGTATGCCATTGAACCTTTAAAACCAGTGATGGTATTCCATACCGGCACATACCGCCTCACTTCCCTCACTGACCTTACCTACTTATTTGGGACCTAATCATAACCGTAATTTTTCACATCGATCAGCATTCAAACATGAGTCGCTTGCTTTGTAACCAGTATGGTAGCCTTAACCACTAAGCCACGAGTTGTTGCTGAGTGGTGAAGTACCTATTTAAGTATAGAGCACTTTAATACATGCCCAAACCAACCTCTACCGTCACATGGTGGGTCCTGAGTAATGCTAAAGGGGCTCTGGTGATTGTATTTTTGTTTTGGTACAAGGGTCATTTTCATATTGTAGTAATAACTGCATATGATTTGGTACAAGGGTACAACAGTGAGCCGCATTGCTGGCATTAAACAGCTTGATAGCCAGGGTAAAGGTTGATGGTTAGGAGAAGTAGGAGAAGTGGGTCGTCACCTTGACAATGCACTGGAAAGCAGGTGAGAATGGGCGTAGCTTATCAAGGTGTCTTATGTCTTTCGCGAAATGCTGGGTATTTTTCTATCATGCAGTATTGAATATTAGGCACACTTAATGTGGATCATTGATTTCATATGATTTTTGGGGCATTATTTGTATTTTGTATGTAGTTTTGACAAAATTTGCATATTTTCTGATTATCAATTATTTTGCAAAAAGATATTTTTAAATTGTTTTAGTAAAATATTACCACAGTAACAAATACATATGCTACTGGTAATTTAAGTTGGTTTATAGTAAATAAAAAAATTCTTTGAACTTTTCCTGGTCTGGGGAAATATTGTAAATTAAAATATTGCAATGTCCCTGTTCATTATTCCTTAGTAGGCCTACCGGTACTATGAGTGAAAATTCTTTTGTGATTTTACAGGTGAAGAACAGAATAAGCAACCAACCAGAGATGAATTGATAGCAAAAATTGAATCTTTACGTGTTGATGATGGTGATGATCATGACAATCTTGACTTCATGGATGATCTTGAAGATGATGATGATAACAGCAGTAATGATGAAATGACTGAAGGTGAGATGTTCTTTAAAGTTTCGTAGCCAATTGAATCTTAACTGTGAACAAGGGTTTATGTTACGATTTGGTAAGCTTTGAATATGAACTTGTGTACATAACACAGTTGATCTTACATTGCGTTTTACTAGTCTTCTCTTTGTAGATCATGTTTTTTTATCTTCTTGAATTCTTCCTGCCCCTCTTGGGACACACATGAATTTCTCTACCTCGATCATTAAGAATACTATTTTCTCTCCTCTTATTCCATCACTGGGATCTTTCACAAAATTTTCTTTCTGTAACTGTTCCACTCATATGCCACGTCTTTGATATTGACCAATAACATTTAGCAATTCCTCAGTTATAGACCAATCTCGATCATTTATCTTATAATATCCTTCCTCAGATTGTAAGGATGCAATTTTATCAGATAAAACGTCAGCTCGTTACTGGACACGTAAGGCATCAACGTGCGGTGTCACATGCTCCATTGAGCAGTATGAAAACCCGTTATTTAATACAACATAATTTGTTTGGAAATTGAAATAATATAAATGTCCATTGATTAAAAAGACTTTTGATTTGGTGCAAGACAGTTCATGTGCTTTTTAGCTTTTTGATGTAAGCAACTACCGCAACGCCCTCAATCTTGTGATGTGCACTATTGGTAGCATTGGGAACTCAGATTGATTCATCGAATTGATTTGTGGACTGTTCATGCCGTGATCTTATGGCTGACAGAATATTGACAACAAAGTAAGAAAATAATTATTATTCACAAAATCCATTACATTTTATTCATGGAATAATCTTAATCAATCCTACTGGAGATTACGAGTTTTGTCATAAATTTGCTCAATCTTTATTCTTTCAAATATATCGATAAGCTCGTAATCTCTCATGGGATTACCTATGATAAAATTTTATGCTATTTTCTGAGTTCTTATTCTATGGTAGAGAATGTTGTGTGAATTTTCCAAGAGATAGAATATGGGCCCAGTACGTAGCATAATTTTATTACCGTAGAGAAAGTCGTGTGAGAGGTAATTATAACAAATTGCAATTCTACCAGTATATGCCGTCTAAATTACTTGGGGTCTTTATGACACCGAGGTATGCAATATAACAAAAACAAACGACCTAGGTGACACAGTCAGTATTGCACTGGCTTTCTGTGCCCAAGATGCGGGTTCAATCCTGGCTCAGATCGATGGTATTTATATGTGCATAAATATGACAGGCCCATATCTGTAGATTTACAGGCATGTAAAAGAACAAAATTCTGGCACACTGGCAATGGTCACAGGCCTAAATTGCAGTAGATCCCCATTGTTATATAAACATACAATCTGTAACCAAATACATGGCAATAGGAAGGTTTGTATAAATTCTGCAGGTTTTAAATAACATTACAACCTGAAATCTGGCTGTTTTGGCATTCCTAAATCATTAAAAAAAAAAAAAGCATTATGGAGCCTGCAATATTGACCCTGGTTTTTGTTTTTAAATGTGTTGTTGTACAGTGGGTTACTGATATATAGCCTGGGCAGCAGATTATGTTAATCCAGCTTTGCCATTTAGTTTTTTCGCACATCATTCAGTTTGGTAAAATGGTGTTTTTCCAATTTCAGGTGTGAAACTTCAAAAACCAAAATCCAGCAAAAATAAAGCAGGTAGAAGGAAATTAACATGTGAAGATTCTGACCGCTCGTATGATGCCTCGGATTCCGATAATTCTAATTCTGGCTGATGAACTTCTAGTTAAAAAAGTATTCTTTTTCCTTTTCTACAATTTTTTTGTTATTCTGTATACATGCATTGTTAAATTAAGATATTTCTTCATATTCCAGAGACTGTACTTCACTTTAAACCTATTTGAGATGCTGCAATCAGAGTTCTTGAAACAATTTACATCCTTCATCTTCAGGCTTTGCTGTTTTTGTGCTTTCATTCAAACTATAAAACGAAATGCTGTATTTCTGGATTAAGAATACATTTTCTTAACATAGGCTACTCTGATATTAGGAACTATTTGGAGGTAGGCTATAATTAAATCTCGAAATAATGCTGTTTTCAGAAAAGAAAGAAAGAAAAAACTCCATGGCACTACATCCCTGGAGGGACTAGGCCTACCATGAAATAACATTCTGAATTTAACTTAAGACTTTATTTTATTTCATTAACTTGGTTCATTATTTCCAGGAATATCTCTTATTTGATGAGAATTGAATCAGGTATTACACCCTAGGCCTAATCTGTTACAATTTTAGGTATTAGTAACTTACTATTTGCTTTCGATTGTTTGCCTAAATCCATTTATATATTAAATAATTAATTTCTCCTTGGGGTTACGCCATAGTGAATTGGTTGAAGCGCTGCGCTACAAACTGGAAGGTGGCAGGTTCGATCCCCAATGAGGTCGTCATGGTTTTTCAATTGGTCTAATCTTTCCGGTGGCACTATGGTCCTGGGGTCAACTCAGCCTCTAACAGAAATGAGTACCAGGAGTAATCCTGGTGGTAAAGACGGCCAGTGTGTAAGGCTGACAACCTTACCACTTTCACATACAGAATGTCTAAAATCCTGGAGCCTCAACCTCCTGGAAGCCTCTGGGCCTCCATGGCCTGTAATAGAAACCACTTTACTGTTTACATTTCACCTTAATTCCTGTGTTTTCTTTGTTATTCTTAAAACATTCTAGCTTGTGTTATGGAGCCAAGAAATTTATAATAGTCCCAAACTAAAATAACTTTCGTGCATACATATGCTCATTCACTCGTTCTAGGTCTAGTCTGTGGAAGATGTTCACACTAGTGGAGACGTCATTCTCGACTTAAGAAAAACAATCCTAACGGAATCAGTCTATGCAAATTACAGTAAGCAGTATTAAAAATAATCTCTGATGAACTGATGAATATGGCAAAAGTAACTAGTTTACAATTTACAGTAATACCGGCTTTAAGAAGAGGTAAAACTCAAATGCCTCCAAACCTCAGTATGGCTCCCAGCCATGATGACTACAACCATGTATACATATGTCTGGAAAACCATACCAAGGCAGAAATACTATTTAAGTCTTATCTGTTCTTAATAGCAATCTGAAGGGAAACCAGACTAATTCCAGGCGAGGTCTCCACGAGTCGAGGATCTTCCACCAACCACCATCGTTCACACACTGGTACTCTCAATTGAGACATACAAGGATAATGCGTGTGTCTGCAGAGGTGGGCATGCAAAGTCATACCTCCCAGAATTCGCGAATGTTCCTTGCTCCTCCTGGGGGTTGCCTAATATTACATGCAAGTACTGGAAATTTGACATACCTGAACCATACCTACATTATCTGGTAGCACCCTTAGCAATTCAAACAATTCCAAACTTCACACTATTATTATTACTATACTATAATGATCGCTGGTACAATGTTCCTTTTATGATCACTACATGCTTTACCAGAAGGTAAAAAGGTAACCTCTTGAAATTTTAGAAGTTGCTTTGTTTTGATAACTGGTTCCAGAGGAGTAGAAATCTTCTTTTATTCAGTTTTGCAATTTTCTGCTATATACAGTAATCCAGTGATCTGTATGGTCTTACAATCAGTTTTTGGGGTACAGTCTTATAATCATAGCTTTCTCTTTAGTGACATGTGGGATACTGATATGTAAATAAATATTAAAATAACAATTATGTTAGATTATACATGCACATAACATCTGATGATATTTTTAGAACAAATAAAAACATAAAGCCTGTTGAATTTAAAAACAAATTTTGTAGAAAAATAAAAACATTTTCAAAATCCTCTAGGTATGAGATCGTGGAAATTCAAGAATTTAAGATTGACATCATTCAATTTGCCCATTGGTATGTGTGCTGAAAATAGTATATGGTTGCATTTACATTATGTATGTAATGTGTACACTAATAATATTCTGAATTACTATTGAAGTTTTTCAATAAATGCTTTGTTATTGTGTACTTGTATGTGTAATTTTTGTTTTGGTCATAAAAGTCAACGGTGCTGACCACATATCCTGCCATCTGACCAAGGTTGGTCCTGTCCCATAAGTGATGTAGCACTGCGGAGTTTAGTTTGGTTTGGTTTGGTTTGGTTAAGTTTAGTTTAGTTTATGTGTAATTTTTGTATGATGTTATAAATGAGGAGCATCGTTTCAAAACGTATTAAGTGCACTCTTGGTCAAAATACAATTTGATACGATTTCACCCTATTTCTTAAGCGCTCTTTAACGCTATCAACTCAGAGTGGAACATTTCATGTTGTATCCCGTGTTAATTCACTGTCAAAGTTGACGTATCGGATCAAATCGTATTATGTGTACGGGAATGAACAGTTCAAAACGTATTATGTACAACTTTATTTTTAGTGCACTTAATACTTTTTGAAACGATGCTCCTCAAATATTATAAATGGTTTAGAACTTAACACAGTGAAGTGAATTAATATTTTATTATTATGAGTTGATTAACACACTTGGACTTCACTTACCAATCATTTGGTAGGACGCGTTTCACAGGCTATTCGCCTGTATCTTCAACTACATGTCAACTGCGGGATCTTCGGTGCTTGGAGGTTCTCCCTGTTCCCTTGTTGTTGGTTTAAGGTACTTAGCTATTAGGTTGTCTTCTCGGAATATCAAAATTCGTGAGTCTGTTTTCGAATTCTTTCATGTAAATCCTTTTCCAAATCCAGAGCTCTATCACTGTCCTTACAGACTTTAATAATTGTGCATCCCTATTAATTTCATGCTTCTCCTGTCCCAGTGATGTGCAGCTACCGCCGATTTTTCTATTTGTTGTAGTCTAATGTTCCTAAAATGTTCATTCATTCTGACATCTATGTTCCTTCTGGTCTGCCCTATGTATACCTTGTTGCACTCCTTACAGTCTATTTTGTATATTCCAGGTGTTTTGTTCTGAGTTATATGATTTTTATGCTTGTTAATTATAATGTTCTTTGTGCTGTATTTGTTTTGACATGTAGTTTAAGATACAGGTGAATGGCCTGTGAAACACGTCCTACCAATTGATTGGTAAGTGAAGTCCAAGCGTGTTAATCAACTCATATTAATAAAATGTTGTAAGATGTTTTACAAGACAACTTCAACCCAAGAACACACAAACTTGCAATATTGAATAGTCAAAATCAGCCATGTCCAACAACCAGCCCCCAGGCCATCAGTGAATCCTATCATGCGGTCCTCCGATCCTTTATGTAACCTCTTAAACTGAGGTGGGATTTTTTCTGACCTTTGATAGTGCAGTATCCCTTCCCAGCTTTGTGATTCAAACAAAATTACTAATCATTGTATTAGCTATCTAATAATTAGGTTTTTTAAAACATGTACTTAAAACAGAACCCCAATTATCCAAACTCCAACTATCCGGATCGATTTGAGGCTAGTGAAATTGGTTTTTGCAGCAGCGAGCAATGGGAAACCCTCTTTCAGTACAGATTATCTGCAAAAAAGCAAAACGTTTAGCCAGCAAAATACTGACTCTGACCAATATGTTCAAGATGTGACACTTGATGTAGAGTACATTACTGTACAATTTTTTTTATAAAGAAATTACCTTCTTTACATGATTTATCCAATTATATGGATATTTGATTATGCAGATTGGGTCCGATCCCAATTAATCCGGATACTTGGAGTCTACTGTATTTGCTTTTTCTGTTTGTCAGCATTTAAACTTCACTTTTGTATAACTTTATTTTTATGCAGACATTTACTATTTGCTTATGCTTATACTGTTATATTGCTCTTCTGTTACAATCCTTGTTTTATGGAAAGCTGTTTCTCAAGAATTTTAATATCATAGCATTAATGTGATAAATAAATCACAATTAGAAAAATTAACTAATTTCTACATTGAATGTGGCTATTAAATTGTTATGAAAATTTTATACATTGTCTCTGAGGTCCATGAGATCAATAAGTCCTCTGTGATTGGCCCACTCCTTGTTCCGACTTGCACATGCCTGGTCTAACATGTAGACTGGATTATATCCCCCTCGGTAACAAAGAAAATGCACAAGGATATCAATAGATAGCAGTAAAAATTGATTTAAAAAACGAGTTGGTGGATAAAAAAATAGTCAGGAAACAGATCACCAGATCGCATGTGTGGTCTTGTGGTCAGCTTCACCAATGGCTTGGAATCCATAGACCTAGGTGTGATACTCAGTACCTCCTCTGATTTTTCAAACTGAGGGGCTACCTGATTAAGAAGTAGCAGCTCCAGTCAGGGAAACCATCGTTAACAGCCATGGTTGTTGACCTGCTGACCACATTCCCCCCAGTCCTGCCGTCTGCCTGTGGTAGATGACACAGTGGTAGGATGGTAGGCCTAGTCCCTTCAAGGATGAAGCGCCATTGTGTTTAGTTTCCATTTCTACAATGACTGAATATTTTCTGATTTACTATAGTGTACTATTGTGGTTGGTTAGTGCAGAAAAGGAGTTTATTTATTTATTAATTTTTTTTTTTACATTGATGTTCTCTTGATCTGATAGTCTCCATCAATATCAATATTGCTTAGTGATTATTATTTTCAGTTATTATTGAACTTCATATGAATGGAATTAACTAAAATCTTTGAAATATCTGTAGTATACTGAGGGTTGTTCCCGATCTATGGTGACAAACTTGAGAAACCCTCTGGTGGCCTTTGGCTAGGACTATCACTCTGCAGTGCAGCTTCCACTGGAGCAAACATACGAAGTACAAGGATGTCCAGTATATTCCATTCCTCTGGCAGGCTTTCCAAGACCGTCCACAGTTTGAGGTTGTCTGCTTCCAAGGGCCCTTTTCAGTAACCCAAATGCACAAAAATCCATCAGCAATGCATCAGGTGACTTACAGGGGTATCACTGAAAGGTATTGAATGTATCCCTGTTTTTCTCTGTTCTCCAAAAATGTGCGGGTTGAAGCAGACATATGGCTTGATGCCTTTATCATCAATACATACATAGAAATTTTTTTTTTTTTTAAATTGTAAGTCAGCAAGTGACAACATCATGGACACCAGACTTGTTTTCCCTTTCTTTTTTTTTTCCTTTCTTTTTTCAGAACTACTAATTTGCTATGGGAGCTCCTGATTTTTTAATTCTTGAGTTTCTTACATAAAAGGAAAATCTGTCTTCAATGCATCACTGCATACACTTTTTCTCGAAATTATGGTAGTGAATCCATAAGAAAATATAAATGAAATATATTTCCGTTACACAGAAGAAAAATAAGGGCAAATATGGGTCCGATGCCACAGCGCTGTGGAATCTGGTGGCAACAATGACGTCATTGCTGAGCTTTGAAGCTCATCACAAATTCATCATGACGTCATCGGCATTGGTGGATGTACATATGATTTTAAAAACATGCACCAATAGGATTATAGTACTATAGTTGAGTTGTACCCACAGACCACTAGAGATGGGAATCTGTTACTTTTTTTGGAACAGTTACGTTACTGTTACAGTTACACGAAAGTAACTGTTATTTATAACCGTTACCTGTTACTTTTCTTGTATATTACGTAGTTAATCGTCAGATCACTTCCCACTTGTAGGGGAATGCCCTTTATCTCCCCCCCCCACAACGGTTATGGACGTAGCCAAGGCTGGGGCTCTAGGGAGGGACCCCCGAAATAAAAAACAGTTGTAAAATTAAGCTTTCAATTAGGGATGATAATCGATAGTTAAAATATCGAGGTTAAAATCGGAGATAACCATCGATATGACGATAATATCGGCCTGAAAACATCGATGTATTTAGACAAAAAACATCGATGTATATTTAAAAAGGGCCATGGTATCAGAAAATTAGGCAAAATTCATAAATAAACAGAAGAATTTCCATGAAAGCAATCGATGTAAAAAATCAATGTTTTGGGAAATTAAGCTCCTGTAAATAAAATTATATCGTAGAACCAAGGTAGCCTATTAATCTTCTTTTTGTTACAAAAACATCCATGTCGGGGAGAAACATCGATGTAGCAAAAACATCAGTTGTTTTCCATCGATGTAAAAAACATCGATTATCGTCATGAAAATAAACTTTTTGGAATTTTCCTGTGGTTTACAGCCTAAAAGATATAAGTATACAAAATTTCTAGTTTCTAGCTCATGTGGAAGTGGGCAAGCATTCATGTCAGTGAGCGAGCCCTTTTTTCGGAGGTTTTTAGGGCTAAAAATATAAAAACTACTTTTTGGAATTTTCCTGTGGTTTACAGCCTAAAAGTTATATGTGTACCAAATTTAAAGTTTCTAGCTGTAATGTCAGTGAGCGAGCCCTTTTTCGGGGATTATAGTGCTAAAAATTAAAAAAAATACTTTTTTGGAATTTTCCTATAGTTTACAGCCTAAAAGCAATGTGTGTACCAAATTTAAAGTTTCTAGCTCATCTGGAAGTGGGCAAACAGTAATGTCAGTGAGCGAGCCCTTTTTCGGGGGTTATAGGGCTAAACATTTTTAAAAATTACTTTTTTTTGGAATTTTCCTATGGTTTACAGCCTAAAAGCTACATGTGTACCAAATTTCAATTTTCTAGCTCTTCTGAAAGTGGGCAAACAGTAATGTCAGTGAGCGAGCCCTATTTCGGGAGTTTTTAGAGCTAAAAATTAAAAAAAAACACTTTTTGGAATTTTCCTGTGGTTTACAGCCTAATAGCTATATGTGTACCAAATTTCAAGTTTCTAGCTCATCTCGAAGTGAGCGAGCCCTTTTTCGGAGGTTTTTAGGGCTAAAAATAAAAAAAAAAATACTTTTTGGAATTCGCCTGTGGTTTAGAGCCTAAAAGCTATATGTGTACCAAATTGAAAGTTTCTAGCTCATCTGGATGTGGGCAAACGTTAATGTGAGTGAGAGAGCCCTTACTCGGGGGTTTTTGGGCTAGAAATTAAAAAAAAAACGTTTTGGAATTTTCCTGTGGTTTACAGCCTAAAAGCTATATGTGTACCAAATTTCAAGTTTCTAGCTCATCTGGAAGTGGGCAAACATTAATATCAGTGAGTCAGTCAGTCAGCCGTGTAGCTTTATATTATAGGGATTTTATTATTAGTAGTAAAATTATCAATATTATTTCGAATAATTTACTACAGTTATTGAATTCACATTTCATGCTATATACCCACATTCTAAGTTTAAATTGTCCAGTAAAGGCAATATCGTATTTTGATAAATTTTTAAGTGGTATGTAAAGCAAGAAATATATATGAGATCAGACAGCATGAATTCTATGCATGAACTCTTGACGCCCATTAATAATTAAAAAAATAACTTTTTAAATTTTTTTAATTTTTTTTATTCTTATTTTTATGTAATTTTTATTTTTTAATATTTTTATTTTTTAATATTTTTATTTTTTGTTTTTTATTATTTTTATTTTTTATTTTTTTAATTATTTTTGTTTTAATTAAGAAAATAACTTTTTAATTTTTTTTTCTTTATTTATTTTTTATTCTTTTTTTTGAAATTTTAATTTTTTAATATTTTTATTTTTTAATATTTTTATTTTTATTTTTTGTTTTTTTATTATTTTAATTTTTTATTATTTTTTATTTTTTAATTATTTTTGTTTTTCAAATATTGGAAGTAACAGATGTAACGGAACGAGGCGAAAGTCACGGATAAAACACTTGTAACAGAAATATTAGAATTAACTGTAACAGGTCAGAGTAACTGGAGCAGGTGGAAATAACAGTAACGGGTCCAAATAACTGGAGCAGGTGGAAATAACAGTAACGGGTCCAAATAACTGGAGCAGGCGAGAGTATCAGTAACAGGTCAGAGTAACTGGAGCAGGTGGAAATAACAGTAACGGGTCCAAATAACTGGAGCAGGCGAGAGTATCAGTAACAGGTCAGATTAACTGGAGCAGGTGGAAATAACAGTAACGGGTCCGTGTAACTGGAGCAGGTGAAAATAATGTAACGGGTGTAACTCTCGACACGTTACTTTGTTCCAGACCAGTTACATTCGCTCGACACCGACAAATTTCTCAACGCAACTAATAATAACAATAATAATAAGTAAATAAATAAAATAAAAATAAAAATAAAAATAAAAGTATTAAAAAAAACCCTGAGAAAAAGGAGAGCTGCTGAGAAATTTGGAGAAACTATACAGAATTCTTATATATTTATATATATTTACACGCTAGCGGCCGTAATTTTGAAGATATTTGAACCAAATTTTATTATGTTATTTCTAGGCCCAATAGTTAATGAGCAAAATTAGCCCAAGGGGGGGTCGTGGGAGGGGGTTAAATTTTGAAAAAATTATATCTCGGCCCCTATGAAGTATAGAGAGAAACTTTGTTGGAATAAATTAGAGTACTCCCTATGGAGTTCACAGTGACAGTAACGATTCGGGGGTTTTAGGGGTACGAGTAGGGGTGGGGGATGGAAATTCGAAATTTTTGAAACCACGTCTTGTGGGGTATCGTTGAAAAGCTCTTGATGAGTACTCTACAAATCAATACCTAGTTTCTCGATAGCTCTCATATAAGGCAAGATTTGAATGTTTTAAACAAGTGCTCTTTCCTCTTTTTTGCAGTTATTATTGCGGGTTTATCATGCCAAGGCTAAAGAAGAAGAGAACTGCGCAGTGACAATAAATTAAACCAAAAGTACTTCGAAATCTACCTCAGCCTGTAGGCCTGCCTAAAGGGATTTTATTTCACTTCACACAAATGCAATTAATAGGAAATGATCAATCTCCGCCATTTCATGCAGATGTCTAAACTTAAATAGATGAATTTTCGCTTCTCATTGCAATGATTGCTCGATGGCGTAGTGGGTAAGATGAAGGTTGAATAGTAGGAAAGGGTAAAGAAGTGGTGAAGGGGGGGAGTCAGAATTTCCAATACTGCTAGTTGTTCCACCATTCACATCTAGATGTCTGGAGTGGGAAGAGCTAAAGGGACGACCTGATTTTCCCTCGTTTTTTAATAAAAAAAATCCCGGGGGAGGACCCCCATTTTTTGGATTTCCAAATAATAGCAAACTTTCGTCTGTGTCGGTCCCTCCTTTCAGTATTTTCTGGTTCCGCCTTTGGTTGAGACGAAAATAAGCTATCCTAGGAGGAGCTTTGGTAACCGTTACTTTTGATTTTTTGTAACAGGTCGTTACCGTTACATACATGTAACAGTTACAAAGTAACAGTTACAAGAAATATTCCCCATCTCTACAGACCACAAACATGTACCATAACCTCCTCTTTGGTGTGAAGTACGACTGTCACGACTGGTTATAAGATTCCTGAAAATCTCTTATAATAAGTTTCAGCGTGCCGTTATTTCGTCGCGTGTTAGTCATTCACGTTTTGAGGATTGCTACCGACATTGCACAGTGTGTTGTTTAGTGCTGAAGTTACAAATTTCACGTGGACAGGGAGGGATCTTTCAAGCAAGGTAGGCCTATGGTATTTCTTTATTAAGATTACTCTAGGTTGTCAATTCACATTAAAGTAATCTAGCACTGGAAAGCTAATCTAATCGTCTTATTATTGAAAGTTTTTTTGAAGAAAGACAGCTTATTTACATTATTGCTATTATTTTATGCTTTTGCTTTTATGTGTATGCATCACATGTTATTTCTGGGGATGGTTTCCAAGATTACGCACTATATTTATTTTTATTTTATTTTAACATTGCACTCCAAAGATCCAGAGTAAGTCGTGAGAGTTAGGAGTAGAACATGTCAGGATTTATCATTCAAACATACATACACACACTTAGGAAGCCCACACACATAACAGTCAATTTTCATACCGATAAAAAAAAAAAAAAGGGAAAAAATAGTCTTATGCCGCGCACTAGGCTTCTCCCACCAACTCTCTAATGGGACCCGCCTGGGAAGGTGGGGTTTAGGGTTTCGTCGCAGAAGAGATTCAATGTGAGACATAATAAACCTCGCGCTATTCAGTATATTGCTCCTAAACTAACATAAACATTCCTAACCTTATAAAACGGCGGAGCTTGGCTGGTGCATGGCATAAATCATACCATGGTAGACAAACTGGACGGGCACAAACCAATGTATGAGACACATATTGACAAGATTAGCAGTGAATGGATATCATCACAAACTGTGCTGTACGAACAGCTTCCACAAAGTATTTGAAAACTGTACGGTACTTGCAAATATTGCAGAAGAAATTGTGAAAAATACCATGTTCTAAGCTGTACCAGCTGCCCAAAGAGTGTAACTGAACTGAGCACTGAAGACTACATAGTGATACATAATCTTGCACACTTTTGCGCAGTCAACTTATTATTGTAAATCTATCTTTTACCAAAAATATAATACAATGACCAAGTTTAAGTTACAGTGGAATGATAATTGGGGAAAAAATAGGGCAAAAATGGTTTTCTGTCGTGCCCTAGGCATCTCCCACCAACTTTCTAACGAGGCCCGCCTGGGAAGGAAGGGTTTAGGGTTTTAAATGTCTCTTACTAGATGTCTCACTGTTTTCAACTACTAGCAACGCCATTTGATGTGCAAAAGGTGAAACTGTGAAAAAAATTAAGTGAATTTTTTCCTTATTCTCCTTGTCGTACCTACCTTTTTTTTTGGTGCAAGGGTCATTTTTGCTGCATTAATTAAGTCATCTTGTGGATGGCAAACCATTCAGGTCTAAAACTCTTTGCTGTACAATATGAAATCTAGGCAGTGGCACGTGCATTGGCTCAGAAGCCAGGGGAAGCGAGCTGGTGGGCGAGAGTGGGCAGAGCTTTGCTGGTGCCCGACCGAAATCTATCTTTTGCCAGAAAATTCTTTCACACTGGCCATGTGTAGGCTAAGATGGAAAGGTGAGGTCAGACTGAAAAATTAAATACCATAGCCGGGATTTGAAGCAGGATCTTCGGCTCTCTGTGCCACTGCTCTTACCAACTGATATACCATGGCAACATGCAGCTACAACATTAAGTTCTTCAACTGATTCCCAAATCCCAGTATACCACCAGGCGTTCTCAATATGAGATACCAACCCAGTGGTGACTTACAAACTCATAAGTTGTCCATATATGAGGGGTCTTTTAGCAAACCCAGCAATCTCCCTTTTAAAGTAAGATAGAGATGCTAACTTCTAATAATCGTTTAATGCATATCCTATTACTTATTTAGTGTATGTTTTGCAAATCCTACTTCCCACATAAGGAAGGAACTCAGATTTGCAACATATTACACTAAATAGGCTATGTATTAGGAAATGTAGTAGCCTAAACTTTCATTATTCAGTAGCATCTCAATCTATTAGCAAAATGGAGATTGCTGGGTTTGCTAATAGACCCCTCATATGACCTCCCAGCATGAAATTCACTTTGTTCTTCCACTAGTTTCAGCTCCTTTTCGATCCTCTTTTGTAGTATCAGGCCATATAACCTTCCTATTGCACTTGTTACACTGTAGTTTTGACATGAACTCTTATTTCCTTTCATGTGAATCAAGCTGATATATATGCTACATTCCTATCGTCAGGGGTGTTATCCCCTTCAATCAAGTAAAAATGTTCAATAAACGCTTCAATCAAGCATACTGCCTTCCTATTCTTTGATTCTTTTAGAGCCCCCTTTACTTCTTGCACCTTAATCTTCTCTACTGCTTGTGAAATTTTCAACATTTAGGCTATATCCGTAATTTCAAACTCTTCCTATTTTTGTTCTTAACAGTTCTTTCATTCATCCATGCTGATCAAAATTACATTACTCTTTCCCCTTCTTTACTTAAATTCTTTGTTTTCCATATTTCCTGTAGCTTCTTTCTACACATTAATCTATCTGGCTTTTATTTATACATCATCTAAATCTCCCAAGACTTGTACACATATCTATTATAAAGTTTTTCCAATAGCTGAATCTTTACAATATCAATTATACATTGTACATTGTAGAATTGAAAACGTACATCTGCTATAACGGCTCAAGCGCAATAGACTTAACCTTAACCAGGGGATTCTCTACAATTAGTCAAACACAACAATGGAAGACCGACGCAGCCGTGATAAGGAAACATATTCCTATCAGGACAACTGTAATGATACACCCAATGGCAATACAAGAGAACAACGGGGAGGACAAAATTGGACGGAAAATAAACAACAACGTGCTAGGGAACATGGAGGAGGGCGCAAAACGCATCGAAGACATCATAGAGACAGGACACCTCGCAGAGGCGCTAGAAAACCACCAAAGAGTAAGAAAGGACAGAAATGGTTCGATAGGGAATGCTATCTTCAGAGGCAGACCACCTTGTAGCACCTAAGGGAGGTGAGGCAAATGCCATCAGAGACAACACTCGCAACCTATCATAGGAGCAGGCGGAAATACAAAGACCTGATCAAAAACAAACGAGCCCAACTTATCGAAATGGAAGCAACCAACCTAGTACGAGAGATAGAGAGAGATCCCAACCGAGCGTTCGCATCACGGCAACCAAGATTCCCAGCAGACATCCCGATAACAGTGTGGGAAAACCAACTGGTAAACACGATCTGCCAAAAGGACACGAGGCCGCCTCAACCACAAGAAAGTGACTACACACCAAGCCCCCCATTCACCAGGGATGAAATAAGAAATGCAATAGCTTCCATGAAAGACAAGAAAGCCTCTGGACCAGACCATATCTTCGCAGAACACCTGAAAGCAACGCTCCCGGCTCTAGGATCGACATGGAAAGCTCTGATGAACAAATGCCTCGAACTAGGAGAGATACCCGAAGCTTGGAGAAAATCCACGATAAAATACCTGTACAAGGGACATGGAAGTGCCAGCTCGCCGAACGCATACAGGGGAATAGCACTAGAATCAGTGGTTTTCAAGATGCTGACCAAGATTATAAACACACGAATCTCTAGGACCCTGGAGCAAAGGCTACCAGACGAGCTATTTGGGTTCCGAAGGGCACGATCCACATTAATGGCGGTAGAAGGCCTCCTCAGAAACATACACTCTGAACTACAGAAGCCACGTGGGAAACTGCTGGCGATATTTGTTGATTACTCCAAGGCCTTCGATAAAGCAAATAGAATGACCACCCTAGCAAAACTAGAAAAATTGCTAGGACACAGTTGGATCACTAGGCTCATCACAAGCATCTTATCAGAAAACTACGTACAAGTCTCCGATGGGAAGGCTAAATCTAGATGGATCAGCCAATTGAATGGAGTGCTCCAAGGGGATCCCCTAAGTCCGACTCTCTTCAATGTACTAACCCAGGACATAGTCGAGACAATCCACGAAGTGGCCCCAAATGTAGCCCTGTACGCCTATGCAGACGACCTGGTCTTAGCCACAAGTAACCAGCCAGAGCTCCAAAAAGCCATGGACAAGTTGACTTCATGGGCAGACGGAAATGAGATGCAAATAAACCCAGACAAGACCAAGCTGATGGTGTTCCGAAAAGGAGGAAGACTGGGCAAGGACGACACCATAAATTACAACGGGAAGGCGCTGGAAATCACGAACACCTTTAGATACCTGGGAGTCACCTTGCAAACGACTGGCACAGCATTTGGGATCCATGTAAAGGAGAGAGTGGAAGCAGCCATCAGGAGCTTCAGTGACATCAGGCATCTCAACAGAATGTCAGTTAAGACTGCGCTAAAGCTGTTCGAGGTGAAAGTCCTCCCGGTTGCCACATACGGTCTCGAGCTTATCTGGGACAAGCTGACAAAGAAACAACTGCTTGAAATAGAGAAAATCAAAGCAAGATACTTGAAGAGAGTACTGTGTCTGTCTAGGTACACTCCATCAAGGTTAACCTATGCCATGGCCAAGGAAACTTTCCTGATCAACGACTTACGCTGCCGGTATCTACTCCCGTGGACACCCTCGGTAGAAGAAGCTCTGAGAGACCGGGCAAGGAAAGGATCAGAGATCTGGCCCGACTTCTTCACAACAGACGCTTTGATGACGGATCAGTGGAGGAAGGCAGACTTCACCCTACGACACACAATCACGAGATTCGCGGCTCACGGCTTTCACTTCAAGCTATGCAGGAACAAAGCTTACCACAACCCAGGGGAGGATTGTGTCTGTGAACGGTGTGGGGATAAATGTGACCGATACCACGCAAAGCTCTGCAGGAACAGAGGAACATCCCTTTCGAGTTTCTGCGCAGAAGATTAGGAGACTGACAAATGCACATTGTGCGCTTTTATCTTTTATATATATTGTACATAGTGATTATTCTGGACCAATAAAGAATTTGAATTTGAATGGTTCATTCGGTGGAGTATGAAACCAAGATACCATTTTAATTGTTTTCATTTATAATGTTGGCTCAATAATGTTTCTCTTGTCATTTCAGGCTTTCTTCTGCAGAAGTAGAATGTTTAAGATGATATAAAAAGTAAGTAGGTTACCAGTATTAAAAATCAGATAATTTCATAAAATGTGATCATGTTTACGTTGTTACCAGATGAAGTCATTGATTTCAGTGAAGTTGTGAAAACGAACCCTTGCTGTCTTCTTTTACCTCATGTGTCCTATATGGGTCATTCTTCAAATATGGGAAAATTTGGAGTGTCCTAAATCCAATTTTTTTAGTTTGTTTTTAAAATTTCAAAAAAATTACTAAAATACTTCAGGGGTTACTTGATTATAATAAGACACCAGCAGAGCTTAAATGTTTATATTTTTATTTATTTTAATTTTCAAATTTTTTTAAAGCCATGTGAATGATATCCGTGTAGGCTACATGTGGATGGCAGAAGGCCACATTAATGACTAACTTTGGCAACAATCTGCTTTTCTTTATGTGATTTCATATTTTTCTCAGTTTGCTTCAGTTGATTTTGCACCAAATTTGCGAATTTGTGTGCATACTCCGGAATCAATGTAATTTTAAATAGACTGTGTTTTTATGGTTGGAGGGGGGAATCAAGCAGAAATTAATTTAATCAGTTTTAAGATTTTAAGTAGGCCTACAGGTCACAGACACCACATACATAATAGTACCCTACATTTGTCATCTACTGTACATGACTTGAGAGTCATCCACATACCCCTTCATGAGGGATATGGATGACACAAAAATTAGGCATATGGATGACAAAAAAGGAGTTTTAGTGGTCTCAGCAAGCCATTCGTAAACCTCTGTAAGCTCAACTTCAGTCAGGTAGGCTACTTTGAATTGGAAGGTTTATCATAGTGCCTAATGAAAATTAATTAATATTAACTTTCTGCCTACTTTCTAGAAGTCATGTTAATGACGGGGAATAAAAACGCTTTCCTTGAAAATGATGCAAAGTCCTTTGCTAATCCCAAACTGTTTGTAAGCAAGCAAAATTCAACCTTACAATTCAACCATAAGCTGCCCTGTTGGCTTTCTAACACTGTTGCCAGTTATAAAAATTTCTCATTCCTGCAGAAAAAATTCCATTCTTTTCAGCCAGGTGGATGACCAAAAACCCTTGGGACATAGGCTACTTTATGTTCATTAGGTGGGGTGACGATTTTATTTCATTTTATATTTTAGTGGTTAATATTCTTCACACATATATATTCATTGGTAGGAAAAAAGTTGAAAAGGAAATAACATTTTGTTTTGTGGATAAATGCATTAGAATACACAAAACTGGGGTATGGGACAGGGCATGTGGATGACATTTAATTGAATTAAATTTGGTTTTGGAATATCAGAATTTAAAGTTAGTGAAATTTCAAAGTGATAGCTGTTGTGGTATGGAAGTAGTAGAAAAAGACTTTTATTTTAATTTTTTAGTAAAGTTGAATTTGAAGGGAAATATCACTCCGGAACACAAATTTTCCCGTATTTGAAGAATCGCCCATATCTTCTCGATTCACTTATTTTTCTTCTACATGTCTTTTCTAGTATTTTTAAGATTTAGGCCTATACTGCAGGTTAGGATTAAATAAAAAAATACTAATTTCCCTTGCATAGGTCAGTTCAGAGCTACACCAGACCTAAACCAATACTCTTATCCGCTGAGCTAACAGCTTGTTGGTAAATGAGGGACAAAATGTAACCTAAGTAGGGGTGTGATTTAACTGTCAACATTTTACCTGCTTTTGGTGCTGAAAAGAGTTTTATTATGGTGATTATTTCTTGCATATATCATGCCCTGGAAAAATGAACATTTGCAATAAAGATTGTAAATTTATGTTATTTTAAGTCATTGTGGAAACAATCCCTTTGAAAGTAACGAAACATGATTTAATTATTGCTTCATTTTGTTAGTCATAATCTGAAAATTTTATGGATAATTTGTGAATGAATACATTTTGTGTAATTTATAGAAATATAAACTGTAATTCTCACTTTTTTCTATAAGAACATTAAACAGGTTCGTTGGCCTCAGTGTGAGGATCAAAATGTATGCACCTTTACTGCTACATTGATTAATGTAAGGGAATTGGGGAAAAATATGAATTAATGCTTTTACATTTTTCACACAAGTATTTTTTCATAGGTTCCCAATTAACTTCATTTGTGTCTTAACGTGAAGGAAACCAGGTTCAAATCCTGGTGGTGCCTCCACATTTTCGTGGAAGGCAATGGAAAACCACCATGATATCACCTTGCCTAGTGTACCATGGGGGGTTTGTGCCTCTCATCCTATGATTCCACTCTCCCTGAAGTAAGGCATGTAAGGACTTGTAGACACAGTTGTGTAGTCATGCTTGGAGAATCAACAAATGTTTGTGAAAAGGATGTGACAAGTAAATTAACAGCAGGCAGTGGAGCTGTAGACAGGTTTTGAAATTCTACACGTGAATGCAAAGAAGCAAAATATGAGAAAATAAGTAATAGATTTTAAGAAAATGTAATTTGAAATGTGCAGTACAGTAGAACCCGATAATTCGAGCTAATTGGGGCTGAGGCTACCTCGAATTACAAAAAACTCGGATTATACGGAAATATCACTAAATCAATGGGTAAATCGCAAATAAATGTTTAATTAGCACAATAATGGTTTAAATAATAAATAAATAAACAATATAGCAGGCCTACATACCTGTGTTACGCCTGTATGTATATATTGTCAAACATTTCCAATCGGCATCCTTTAAGGATTAAGTCATTGTCTGACCCTTAATGGAGTGGAATGGGAAAGCGGTGCTGCTAGGAAAACACTTTTAATTACAATTGTCGCTGAGTAGGGATTACTGTAACAATACAGTATTCTTTTCTGAAAGGATGGTATGCACTGTACAATTGATTGACACGAGGTCCCGACAAAGAAAGATTGAGTTTCTGTCAATCTGTAATAGAAATGCATTAGCAGTCTGAAGGTTATTTCTGTGTATTATGAACAAAAACCCTAAGTGGGACAGTTTTACCTGCATTTTTGTACATGGAAAAATTGAAAGAAAGCTCAAATTGTAATACATTCGGAAGTGCGTGAAACTTACATGCGGACATCGTATAAAAACGGGATTTTACTCTAGTTTTATGGAAAATTTTAATTTTCTTAAGACCAGCTCGAATTACATGGAACCTCGGAATACCGGGGCTCGAATTACCGAGGCTCTACTGTATTAGGATGCTGATAAGAATGAGCAGGCAACAGTGAAGATGATGACAAGGGTGATATTAGGATTTGATTTTACTTTGACAAATTCTGCATACACACACATTCAAAGTGTGGATTGTGGAGTCTATCAAAACGAGGTCATAAATCATCTTATACCCGCTACATAGTAAAATTGTTATGTTACAAAATGTAAATTTTAAATTTAACATACAGAATCTATTATTTCAAAATGCAAATAATAACCATCTATACTCATTTGCATTTGTTGCAGATACCTCAGTTTTGAGAGAAACAAAACTTTTCTTTATTCCGTATTATCTTCACTTTTATTCTTGCAAAATGAAAAATTACCGGTAGGCCTACTATAGAATTAAGTTACATGTGAGTTCTTGAATCCTTCCTTCTCAAAGTGAGAACAAAAAATAGAAGGTAAAAAGTTTGTTGAAATATTTAAAATAATTATGTGTATTAATGCATTTATTATCAGTGAACTTGAAACTGCTGACCTCCCTAGTGACCCAGATAACAGAAATGCCAACTAAGTTTTGTTGTTATCTCTTTCAGGAAGACACATAGCTATGATTAATCAGGAATATGAGAAAAGATTGCTGCGCCAGCAGAACAGCAATGTTATGACAGGAGACTGGCCCAGAACTATGCCTGAGCCGGCCTACCCAAGCTCTAGCAGTGCACAGTCACCACCACGGATGTTCCTATCCCCACCTAGATCGGTAAAGATTTTCACTGCTCTTTTCTAAAGAGGGACTATTAGACAGGCTTTATGATTGGTGGTCTTCTATATTTCAGAGGTTCAATCTTCATATCTGACTTACAACCTGAGGAATATTAATTCATACTATATAACTTACCTGCAAAACCACAAGTGTGGTACTTCCCTGTTTCTTTTTTATTTATTCTTTTATCTGGTTTTCTGTTTTCCTTATTTATTATTTTTTTTTCTATCTATACCTTTCTTCTTTCTTGTATCTTCTCTTTCTTTATTTGTTTGTTGCATTAGTTTTCTTTTTTCTTCCCCTGTTACTTTCTTTCCTTTTTTTATTATTAACTTTTCAGAATTAAAATTTTTTACTGAAAATTAAGGTAATAGAGGTCATGTTTCAGACATAGGAAATTAATGGTTAATAATTATGTAAATTTACTAGTATTCTTGGGAATAGAAAAGTAGTTCGGCTATCAAATCTCAACTCTATTATATCTATCTCTAGTAAAGTTGTTAATTTCAGAGTGCAAAACAGTTCTTTCCCCCTTAGCAGTTACTGTTTTTATTGATTGTTATGTTTGTTAAATGTTTACTGGCTCTCACATCATCATCACCATTACCACCCCAACATCACAACCCATTATCACAAAGACCATCATTGCCAAAATCTTCGTTACTAACACCATTACAGTTGCCACCTTCATCAGCATCACAACCACCCTTTTTCATCATCCCTAAAAACCTTCATCACTAACACAATCGCTACATTGCCAAAAAATTGTCACCACAAACACAATCACCGCCACCACATCTGCCATCATCACCAAAAACTTCACAACCATCATCTTTGTCAAAACCTCATAACCATCAAGACTTCCATCACCAAAACCTCATGTTCACCAAAACAGCCATCATTGCTACCGCTGTCACCAATTCTATTATTTCCTCATAATTGTGGTATGGGCAGTCACAATTTTTGAGTAATTGTAAGTCACTGATGATTAGTTAACTGTAATTTTTAAAAATGTTTATATCTGATATTAATTGGACTGGGGTGCAGTTTTATTTGATGAGATTAACTCTTATGTAATACGGTTTGTTGTAAGTTAAATCTGATGTATGCAGGCTTTATTAACCGTTCCACTGTATTGGAAATGGTCGAATCACTCTGCCTAAACCACTCTGTCGATTGGGATTGATAATGTGTAAAAATATGTTTGAAATTAGCAAAACATAGTTTTCCATTTTGATCCTTGTTACTATTAGTCTCCTGTTATAAGCATATCAAGTGGCATTGTTTTCCTAACTACCTTCATTCACATTCGTTCCATCATTGGTAACTGGCTCCCTTATCACCAGTATTGTAGTTAGCAAGGTATTTCTGTAAGCATTTTACAGAAATGCAGTTCAGTCAGTATGGAGTTGGTTGCTGATGATGGTTGCCTGTGGTAGGTCATATATAATGAATAATGTAGCTCAGTGAATGTTATTAGCTACAAGTTGACTAATATGATTGAATGTAAGTTCTTTTAAACATACTAAAATAAATCTATAATTGACTATAATATTGATGTTATAAACTGGAATGAACTGAATCTTTATTATTGTACAGCATATAATAATAGAATATAGAAGTGTGACTATGGGTGATACAAATACCTGTGAGCCAACACTTACTATGCAATAAAATGAAGAGAACACTTGTATTGGTATGATGGAGAAGTCTTTTTCGCAGCATGACTCATGAGATGAGATGAGAGCTCGATTTGCAAACTCAAAGCACTTATCTGTAGCAAGATTGAGATCGGAAATATACACACAAACTTCACTAAAAAGGTATATTTACCCAGTATGATCATTTCAACGGGTCTTCCCGTCATCATCAGCTGATTCCGTCATCATCAGCTGATGATGACGGGAAGACCCGTTGAAATGATCATACTGGGTAAATATACCTTTTTAGTGAAGTTTGTGTGTATATTTCCGATCTCAATCTTGCTACAGATTTGAACACTTCACTGTAAATTTCCATCTAATATTTATATCAAAGCACTTAGTCACACAGTAATCACTTCAGTTTGATATGATCTTACTAGATTTTCCTCAGTTACCCCTTGTGGTGACTACATTTGAAAGATATCAAAATGGTGGAGTTTATGATGTTGATTTAACATAAAAAAAAGTTATGCTAGGACTTGAGCTTCGAAAAATCTGTATTTTTTACCATATTGATAACAGTAATAAGATACAAAATAATTCAGTAATGCCGTATACTAAGTTCCATCATGATTGGAAAACTAGTTTAGGAATTATAAAGTTTTAATTATTCAAATTTGCAGTTAAAAGTGTTCCAATCTCATATGATTTTTTTTTTACTTTACTGCATAGTATGTTTTGTAGTATTTCACAATGATATTCCTTTTGTTATGTATTTTTACAATTAGGTAAAAACATTTTGAACATTTAATTAAGCATATTAAGAAAATAACAGGAAGAAACAATGCTCAAGTTTGGAAAAGTTCTCTACGAACTGCATAATTTATAATTGGGACACAATGTAGTAAAAGCAAGATATATACAAAATAATAAGATATTTTATATATTTTATGGATATTTATTTGGAAGATAATTTTTTGTTAAAGATAATATTTTTTTCCTTGGTTTAATTACATTACTGGTACATATAATATTAACTGGCCTGCATTTAAGCAATTACTGGTTAACTGCTATTCAAAAAGATGGATCCTAATATTTATCCCTGTGGGACTCTGCAAACAATTACATGGTCATAGCTATCCATTCCATTTACTGAAGTGTATTATTTGCTTTCTTTAATTTTTTATCTACTGCATCAAACACTTTCTTTAAGTCAATAAATAGTCCTGAAGAAACTTTGTTACTATCCATTGCTTCCTTAATTTGGCTATTAACCTACTGCAGCATGTAAGGCTGATAACGTTTTCCGAAAGTGGTATGGGTGTTTATTATATAGGATTATGTTATTTTCTAGATAATTATTAAATCTTTCTTTCTCTCATGTTTTTTTCTAAGATATTTTATAGGACTGATAAAATTGAGATTGGTTGGTAATGTTTTTAAACATAAATTCCAAGTCGGATGAAAGTGATTTTAACAGGTTTCGCTGCTAACGACAATCATTAAATTCACTGAGCGTTAATAGGTTGTTTACTGATAATGATCGTAAATGATAGGTGTAATAAATTGAAAATGATAGAAATAAAACTATGAAATTATGACAATCGACACTTTCTTTTGGTTGAAATGCCACATGTTCTTATACTAGAGTGGTCATTGATTCGTGAGCTAAATAGTAACAGAAAGTATAAGACTGTGACCGTAAATTAAAAATAAATCATGTACTGTATTTACGTTTTCAAAATATTATGAATGCCCCTACAACTGGTGAGGTTAAGGCAAAGAAAAGAGAGAGAAAATATTATGAAAGCCCCCCCCCCCCCAAAAAAAAAAAGAATACAGCACCAGAGATTGAACCCATAATCTCTCATTCCACAATCTATCATGCTGGCATTAAGCTGCGTAGGACATTGGCAAGTTCGCTTGAACGTTGTAAATTTAAGTCATTTCGATTTCTTCCTATCATACCTTATTTAATACGCGAACTTCAGAGCAAGTCAACATGATATTGAAATTATCGAGACTTAATGTATCAGAGAAGAGAAAATGAGATGTAAGAGTCAAGCGCATCCATAGTTTGCAGCTTGAATGGCTACACACTAAAGCCTTAATCCCTACTCCCTATGATCAACCAAGTTTCATGAGTCACATAGTGATGTATGGTTGGACCGGATCCAAGGTCTCAAATAGGACCGTGCCTGCATACAAGCAGCACAGTGTACTGAAACTTCCCTCCCACTACCTTTGCTTCCAAAGCAGTGACTCGAGCTGTAGTTGGACCTGGGTATAAGTGTGATTGTTGCGGGAAATGCCAGTCTCTGAAATCCATGTTGCTGTACACAAAGGGGAAATTTTAAATTTCTAGTACTGTAGTTATTTTTCAGGAAACATAAATACATTTAAGCAAAAAACGATGAAAAATAACTGTGGGAAAATCAAAATCATCTTAATTTCTGTACAGCATGCCACATGGATATGCAAGTAAAGTAGAGTCCTGCAAATTTGACCTAAAGTAGACTGAAAGCTTGCAGAATTCTGAAATAAAAAGGTATTGGGAATGAAGGCTTCAACATTAAAACTGTTATTGCAAAAATTAAAAGTGTGATTATTCACCTCACCATTAAAAACATCATAAAACGTGTTAATGCAGATAATAAAAATACTATATATATCAATAACTTCCAACAAAATAGTTTACCTCATTTCATCACAGCTGGGGTTGTAGCCATTTTTGCTTTCCCCGTCAAAGTTGCCAATTAACCCGAACTGCTGGGTTATCACGTGTACAGCTTGTGGGACTCTACTGTATCATTATACCCCTCACAAAGAGTTAATACCAGAAAACCACTATTAGTTTCATATGTAAGGTATTTATTTATTTATTCATTCACTTAAAGGTCCCAATGAGCCAAGTGGCTCGCAAATAGGGACAGTTAAAGTACAAAAATAGGCAGTGTGGGAAATACAGTAAATGAGTAGAGAGTAAACATTACAAAAGAGTACAATCAATAATACACATCATAAAACACATACAGAGATAAAAATAATTAATGAAATATATAAGTTAGGAATGTAATAGTATAAATAATTATAATCAATAAACTTATGAGCTAATAATGATAAAAAAAGGATGTAGATCCCGAAATGGATCTAAACTTGATATATTAGTTACAGATTGGATTAGATAATATCATTGTAATATTCACTCATAAGGTATACCTTAAGTTGTTTCTTGAAAGTTTTTAGTTTAGAAATATTCTTAATATTGGCAGGTAGTTTATTATAATATTTGGCCATAATATTGAGTAAATTATTTGAGCCATATCTAGAGGTTTCGACAGTGTTTAATACAAGGTTATTAAGACCTCTGGTATTATAGTTATGTATGTCACTAAATTGTAGTAAGTTAATATTGCTATGGAATAATTTATTTAAGACTTGGTATGCAAACATGAGAATTGACAATCTTAAAGATAGGAATAAGTAGGAATAAAGGTAGGAATAAGTTCCACCCGTTGCCATCTATAATTTAGTTGAGAGAGTGAAATTTAACTTTAAAAAATTTCAGATTGAAAATTAACTTATAAAGTGTTATATTAGTTGAGGTTTGTTTCTAATACCTCCCTTACTTTGCAACTAATATATTAGAAGTAATATTGTAGAGTGTAGAGTTTTATGAAGAAATACATATTTTTGAGGTCGCCGATTCTAAAAGTAAAATTTGAAGAAAAATTTTAATATATTGGGCTAGAAAATAAAAAATTGTACCTAAAAATAATGTTGTATTTGAATTTGGCATCTCCAAGGAATGTGACAAGAAACTTGTCAGTGAAACCCTCTTAATATGCTTTCATACTGAAGTACAGTGGTATTAATGAGAGGTGGCAGTCAGATGCGCGTGAGAGAGGTGACGCATGTAGGAGGAATCATGGGGAGGGGTAAAAATCTAGCGGGAGAGGAGAAGCGATTGTAAGGAGGTCTCTTGTTTCTTCACTGCATTATACGATCTTACCGCTCTGAAAGCAACGACATAACTAACCCATACACCCCTCCATGCAGTACGAATGTTTATTGGACTCGTCTGCATCTACTGAGCATCCATCCTTGGACTGCCACGTCTCATTAATACTACTGTAGCATGCAAGTCGCACTAGCAGGATGCAGGCTACGTATCGTGATAACGAAAAATAATTTCACACTTTTCTTTACAACTTTGATGCTGGAATTTTTCTGTTGACTTACAAAACGAAATTTAGCCAGCGACCACATTTTCCAGTGCAAAATTGAAAAATACTTTCATCTTGTCTGATTATTTTTTTTTGTCTGATTATTTTTTTTATAATCAATTTTTAAAAAAATATTGTTAAATTCTATGAACCACATTGCCTATAAGGACAAATGAATAATAAAAGTTGTTTCAATTTTACTATATCGATGGGTGACAGGCAGAACATCTTAAGCGCCATTTACATTATTTTTCAGGAGGAGCATAAAACGTTTTGCTTAATATTTACTAAGCCAAACTGAATAAAATTTTGTCAGTATGCAGCTGGGAGGAGCAGAGTTACATATACATCAGCGTTGTTTCTTGAAACTGATTATTACTTGCCGAAAAGGTTCTTAAGTTGTTTTGCCGGTAACTACATTGTTTGTATAAGTTATCTTACAGTTACTTGAGATGTTCTGGCGGGCATAGTTTTCTTCAGGCTAGTACTTAAGATGTTCTGCTGGAGTACACTTATGGGTATAATTTTCCTGCTTAGTGAAATATTTACATGAGTTTCAATAGTCTTGGATGTTTGGTAAGGAATTTTAAGTATCTGGGATAAAATAAGACGTATTAACCCTTTTTAATGATAGTGTTCTCATAACTAGCCTAAACACATTTAAGTGATTGAACTTATAATAAAAATAATCTAAAACACTAAAGCAAGAAGCTACAAAATACGGACAATATTAAGAAATGAAGTTCTCCATGATATTTATTTGGTATAGTACCCTTAGAGCATACTCCTTTCATTGACCACCAAACACTCAGTTAGAGACTGTTTCCAGAAACTGATGAGGACGAATAAGCAAATTTAAAAAGAATTGTGATTAACTTAGTTCTGTAGTCTAATTCTGTTGTTAACATACTGCATTCTATTTACAAGTTATATGTATTTTATAATATTTTGCAACGAAAAAATTTTCATTAACCACGATTGAAGAATGTCCAGTCAGTAACCGATGAGGGGGATAAATAAGTAACTTTAAATTTAATTTTGATTAATTTTTCTTTCAAACATTGTAATGTATATATAAATACTGGGTAAATATAAATAAATATATAAATGTATATATAACATAAATGTGTATAGGCTAGTTATGTGAACACTATCATTAAAAAGGGTTAATACGTCTTATTTTATCCCAGAAACTTAAAATTCCTTACCAAACATCCAAGACTATTGAAACTCATGTAAATATTTCACTACGTAGGATAATTATACCCTTAAGTGTACTCCAGCAGAACATCTTAAGTACTAGCCTGAAGAAAACTATGCCCGCCAGAACATCTCAAGTAACTGTAAGATAACTTATACCAACAATGTAGTTACCGGCAAAAAAACTTAAGAACCTTTTCGGCAAGTAATAATCAGTTTCAAGAAACAACGCTGATGTATATGTAACTCTGCTCCTCCCAGCTGCATACTGACAAAATTTTATTCAGTTTGGCTTAATAAATATTAAGCAAAACGTGTTTTTCTCCTCCTGAAAAAAATGTAAATGGCGCTTAAGATGTTCTGCCTTTCACCCATCGAATGTAATGTTCAATCAAATAAGCAATACAATCTCGCACTCGACTAAAAGAAATAATGCTAAATGGAATGCAGAAGGCGCGCGAGGTCCGCAAAGCGAACCAAACCATTGTTACGTCACATTGTTAATGTTATAATTAGAAATAACTCTAATTTACTACATAGTACTATTACTGATTCTTAATGTGATTGATTTTGACTGAAACAAGGAGATTTTAAGCACCCTATTAGCATTAATTATAAAAATAATAAATTATCTTAAGCGCCAATGTTCAGAATTAGTCCCGAAAGAATTATCTTAAGAGCCAAACATTTTATCTTATGCGCCAGTTTTGGGCTGGCACTTACGATAAAAATGCGGGAACAACTCGTTCTTTAAGCTGTTTTGCCAGGCATTAAAATAATTATTTGGTTCTTAAGATAAAATACACCAGCATTTTTCTCCTGCCACAGAAGGAGTTCGTGCAAGATCTTTTGCCAGGACGTAAAACACAGTTGCCTCTTTCTATTCATGTTAAAAAGTCAATTTTAGAAAAAGTGGCGGTTAAGATGTTTTGCCTTTCACCCATCGATATGTTTTAATGTTCGGAATAAAAATTATGTTAAAATTTTCATTTAAACAAAGAATACCAATTTCCATTTAAACAAAAGGCAAAATATAAGCTTTTTTTGTGTCTATTATCATATTCTCCATAAAATTTCATGCAGAAATGCATGTTCCTATTTCACTTTGGTCATATTCTGAAAACAGACATATCTGGCAACAGTGCACGAATTCTCCATAAGAGCCGTTGTGTGCTTTACTGATGTGAAAAGGACAATATGACTATAGAAGATTTATCAACTTCCTTCCCTCTAATGCATTTAATACAAATCTTATCAGCTGTAGATGCATTCCTCCTGAGATAATATTTGACCTTCGAGCCCATGTATGGGATCTGACCCATATTCTTAGTTGGGAAATAAACATAACCCTATCATAACATAAAGAGTAATAATATAATTGTGTAAGAATAGAGATTAATTTAAACAGAAGGCACGTGTGGATTGATAAGGCTGTGAAGAAAGTTTGTCTGGATGTTGATAGAGTTTGTTCGAACCCTTTGTTCACAATGACAGGTTTTAACTGTGGAGAGTTTTTGCTGAGAAGGGTATGTGTTTCTCAGTTCTAAATAATTAAAATAGGCTAGATGTGAGTTTCATACAATGCCATGACTTGTGTTTTCCAAGAATTAAGGGGGATGTGAATGGTAAATTATAAAAAGAAAAATCAATTTTTCATTCATGTGTTCAGGTCACAGAATATCCAATCGACCAGAATTCCCAGGTGTGCGACAAAGATTCAGTTTGGAAAACTACTATTTTGTTTACTTTTATTATCTTAGTTTCCACAATAAATATATAATCAAATTGAATAGTAGATATTCCCAAATTTAATAGTAGAATTAATAGTAGATATTCACCTTTGACTTGAACAAGATGACTGAATATTCGTATTTACTCGAAAGCAAAAATATCAGGAAGTTATTGTTATTAAAATTACCCATGCAACTTTCGTGGATATTTTGGTTCCTATGTTTTAGCCATGTTGCTCTAGCTTCTCTAGTAACAATTAATGCATTTTGTATTTGGCTGCTGTTTGTTACAAATTATTTGGTACCATGGAAAAAAATACAAACTAATAATAAGTTAGTCTTTTTAAGTCTCTGTAGAGGGATAGTTCAGTTATGGTGAATGTTCTTCTTTATTTACTTTGCAATATAAAAAACAGATAGGGGAGGGTAGTTCTTAATAATTCCCAAAAGTCTGTAATGCTTTACCATATCGATGGTGTTTAACAGCCATATGTCAAAAACTTAAATTTTACATGAGAGCAAATAAACAGTTTAGTGTCTTGGGATAATGGTGAAAGAGAGAGAGATTGAATGCTAATGTGAAGAACGGAGGAAAACAGCTGACATGCAAGTTAACAGCATAAGAATATCAGAGGTAATGAGTGACATACATGGTAGAAGCAGAGAAATAAAATCGTGTTAGCATACAAGAGTATTTTTAAACTCATTTTGTCAAGTTTGTAACCGTGCCTTAACATACAATGTTTTTGTAGAAGATGGGGATCAAATGACAACTCATTTTGTCAGTTTTTTGACATACGAGGCTGCTTTTCAACACCATTGATATGTGACAATAATGGCAACAATAACTTGATTTAGCTACTGCCTTCATAATTGAAATATCTTGCCCTGATTGTGTTTTCTGTCCCTTAACGGTGTCTATTTCATTTCATCGAAGATACAATTTGATATTTTTACTAGTAATGTGTGAAAAATTATATTGGGGTGTCCATCCACGGACATACCTTATTGTGTGCTGACAATATTTTAAGTGCAGTTTGCCTGGATATACTTCTGATATTTTATTATGTAAGTGAAACATTTTCTCTACAACCAGGTGGGGATAGAGCTTTAAAATTTCAGGATTTGCCCTGATTTTCAGATAATAACTTAAAATATTAACACTCCCTGTGTGTGTGTGTATGTGTTTTTTTTATATCTCATGTTCTATGAAGAGATGGGTTCATTGAAATTACTTTAAGTGAGAACGTTGAACATTTTATTATTTTCCGATTTATCTTAGACTGATTTTGACCTTTGGATCGTGTTGCTCAAATTGTTGTATTTTTCTTTTTCGGTTTTTACTTTATTTTGATTCTGTCGATATTTTATACTAATATTGTCGAACCGATACTAATATTATTTATTTATTACAGTCAAATAACTGTTATTACAGTCAGATAACTTTGAAAGCAAAATTATGACACTATTATTTTATACAGTATTGAAAAGGCCTTAACTCAAAAGGAGGTCATTCTGAATGAACACACTTTTGACACGAGTATTACAATGCACAGCATTGACTTCTGCTTCAGCCATGATAAAGTGTATTGTTTTATTTATGTATTTTTGGTATATTTTTGCACTTCCTGCAGGATTCCTGCAGATATCATGTGCAGTAGAAACATAATATTCATTTTGATAGACTGTTATTTTCTTTTTTCTTTTTTTTTCTTTTTTTGCAGAGTCCAGGCCACATCACAAATTGTGATCGCTTCATCCCATCCCGAGTTGGCAACAATTGGCAAACCAAGTTTGCAATGATTACAGTTAGTATGAACCCTCTGAAACTAATTTTATGTTTTCCTATAACTGGTACTTTTCTGCTGATGCAGAAGAAACATCTACATATTATGTGTAAACACATTCATTTTGTAGAATTTATGTAGTAGAAGATAAAATGGTGAAGTCTGGGTCTGAATGTAACACCATAGGATAAATTTTGATGAGATTCTTGTTTTTACTTTTAAAATTAATATTTGTGTAAACAACATTTTTAAAACAAAATGAACAATTACTGAGATAGAAAATGACATTAATCCTTGATATTATTATTGTAATTCCCATATGCTCATCACTTCATCGCTTACATACGGAAGATAGCTTATAACCAAACCATTGAAATTGGCTGCATTTTGTTTAAGAGCCTATTGTTTGAATGTAGAGTCATTCATGAATATTCTAGGTTATCTGAAGAATTATATAAGAATATCGTTCAGCAATATAAAATCCACCGGAGCCAATAAAGAATTATATAGCCACGTGTTACAAATTTCCTATATTAGCAAGCAAAGTGGCTACAGTTGATAAAAAGCTGAGTTAGCAATACTGGCTAAACATTTGAATCTCAAACAATCCTTAATTATTTTAATTACAAATTTCTGGTCATCTTTCTACAAGGAAACAAGATACTAATCCCAAGCACAGACAGTTTTCTTCGTGTTGCTTATGGCATCTGTTTGTTTTAGTTATGAGTTAAAGAAAATAATCTGTTTACTTATTTCAGATTTTTCAAGAAGTTCAAACTAGCATAACATTTCAGTGTTTTTCATTTTCCAGTTGAGCTCTTATATAAGTGTGTGTATAATATCAATTGCTTCACATGTGCTCAATTAATATGTATTTTATTATATTCTTAGTTGTGTATAAAGTTGATGACAGATTTCTCTGGGTATTCTTGATTATTAATGACTAGGGTGGTTACTTCTATTATATAATACTGTAGATGGACAAACAAGTAATGTGGGCACTGAGAAGAGAATAAAGTTCTTTAGCATTCTTCAAGGAGTTCAAGACAGGCTTTCAAAGGGAAAAGTATATAGATATGTACAGCCAAGAAGAAAGGGAGGGCATAGCATGGTTCAGATTAGGGGTTTGGAGGATCAAGGGTTTCAGGAAGTTGTATGAACAGGCCATTTGTACCATGTGTGAAAGAGGAGAAAATGATATCCATATCCTGTTTGTCTGCCAGGGAAAAGAGGGATAAAAAATTGAATCCATCTTTAAAAAATGGGCTAAAATAAGTAAAGAGATTATGGTTAAGAAAATATTCTACGATTCACAAAGCTCAAATAACAAAACTTGGGGAGTTTTTGATCAGAGTGAGGAAAAATGGTTTTAGTGTATTGAAAAAATGCTAGGTGAAAATGTAATTCAGATAAGAGATCCTTAAAGGTATGCCAATCCAACCTTTTTATAGTAACTGTGATATATAGGATATTTACTGGGATAATGACCTGGGTCAGATCAAGTAAACATCAGTGTAATATTGTATCAGTTAGCTTAGTACTTGATAAACCATCTATCTGTCCTCTATCTAATGATCTAACCATCTATTTATCTATTTACCTATCTATCTAATGACAAAAGAAATGAAATTCTTCAATATGACTGAGCTCATGGGTGCCAGTTTGGCACATGTTGGGTTAAGCCAGGGGAAACAGGTTGGGGCTAATGACCTGGAATGCTCGATAGTATTTCAAATAAAGGAAGATGTGCAGTCGTAGTGAAAGGAAATTCTGAAGTTTGTTATAAATGATTGAATTTCAGGAAAGTGGACGTAATGGACTGACTACAAAAAAGGCACGAGAAAATGGTGATGGAGCACGTGATGGATTGGCGTATTCATGCCTGCTGAAGAATGAGTTGCTTGGTGCTAATATTGAAGATGTCAAGGTTCAATGTGATGAGAGGAGAGCGTTGGTACCTTTGGAAGGAATGAACTTGTTTCAGGTACTTGAGTAACAAAACAGTTCAAGTTTTTAATGTTGATGTGCTTGTTCTTGAATTCTGCTAAATGTAGGACTTGTGTATAGATCCAGTAATCTGTATTGTTCAAGTTAGCTATCACCTGTGCTCTGTTATTAATTTTAGCTAGACTATTCCATTCGTATGATGCATATTTCATATTGGTAACGTTTAGCAATGCCTTAGAAATTAACCAATCACGACTGTTTATCATAATATAATGTGCTTGTTAGGAACTTAGGATGCAATTTTATCTGATAAAACGTCAGCTCGTTACTGTACATAAATGTAGATATCAGTATGCAGTGATTAATATGTCACCTTCTGCCAGTGAACAGAATAAAGTACATTATTTTATACAACATAACTTGGTTGGAAATTGAAATGATATTAATGTGCATTGATTAAAAACACAATTTCAATTCGATGCAAGCCAGATTGTGTGCTTTTATTCTATTCTGAGGTTAGTTTATCTGAATTAGGTTAACTATTTCTCGTGAGTATTATTGTTAGCACTGGTTAGAATCTGGTAACTCTAATCGATTCATTGATTGTTGATTCATAGTATGCCTTGATCTCGCACCTGACAGATCTGTTTTTATATAACAAAGGAAGTAATAATTTATAATTATTTATATAATCCATTATATTTTATTCCTGGAATAATTTTAATAAATCTCACTAAAGATTATGAGTTTAATCAGATAAATTTTCTTCTGCTGTGCAGTCATGGATCTATCCATAAATTTGTAATCTTTCATGGAATTACCTATGATAAAATTACAGACCCTACATTTTCCTAACATAAAGTAGTTATATATTTTAATTGTATTGTATACCAACACATCTACAGAAGTCAGTATCTATAATTTAACCCAATAGTGCATAAAGTTATCCATTTTTACCCAAAAGAGTGATTTAAAAAAATACTTTTTAAGCAGTAACTAAACAAACATATTTTGGTAAACATAATTTAAATTTTTTCCCAACATTTATAATAATTAGGCTTCAGTTTTTAGAAAATTGCCAAGCCAATTATTTCTTTGGGCTCATTACAATATATAAATAAGAATTCCTGCTCGCTAATTTCATTGACTTGGTTGTATACTGGACAGACCAGATGTTCTCGATTTCCATTCTTACAAGTAAATGCAAACTTAGTCTGTGTGTGTGTGATCTTTGATAAGTATTTGTAAAATGTGTATATCAGTCTTAATTTCTATATTAATGTGTGAACAAATATTTACAGTGCTGTACAACAATCAATGTAGTCCTATTTTTATGTTGACATTGCCAGCATCTAGTTCCTCAGATTTTGGTACCGGTAGGCTACTACAGTGCACACCGTTTATTGTGATCACTTTGGGATGCAGCTTATCTGATAACATTAACCGACTGATAACAGTAGCCAAGAGAATTAAATGAAGGATATTTATTCATATATCAGATAATACATTACAAAACAGAATTAAGAACATTTATTCATAAAATAATATGTAACTTGAATCATTGAACTACTAATACAGTAATACAGTAATAGATGCAAGCAAGTATTTTTTAACCAGTAACAAAGTTTTTAATCGTTTTTTCTTTCCTTTAAGAGTCCATTAACCAATACTCCATGCTCAGTTACGAGTTACGAGTGTTTTTGGAAGTCTTTACTGATCTGTGCTGAACACCACTTAGCAAAACATCTAACGCCTGTCTGTTCAAGTCTTTTGATTTTACACTAGCCAACACTGCATATCAACATTGTTATCTTCATAAATCAAAAGCTGCAGCTTAACTGTGGGGTGAAACATGTTTTATTGCTTAAAAGAGAAAATTATGTAATGCCCGGCGGTAATACCATCCCCTCGAACTGGTCATCCTGTGAGCTGGGAACAGAAATACTACCTCCAGTACAACACAATACAGTTGACTTAGAAACGAAATTTTGAATGATGTACAGTACTAGGAATTAAAGCTGCAAAAAGGAAAATGTGATAACATAAACCAAATCTTTGATCACAATAAACAGCATTTTTCAATGTATCAGTATTAATCCGTACGGGACTTCATAAAAGTGATAACATTACCCAATTGATAACATTATCCTAGATTACATTTAGCGGTGTTCACTGTATATGTTAAATTTTATTCCTGAAATTATTGTCAATGTCTCCTGTTGAAGCAGATAAAATCTGGTCAGCCAATTTTAGATGTATGATTAGCACAATATGTACCATATTTTCCAATGTATAAGATGCTCCTCCGTATAAGATGCACCCCAAAATTTCACACTATTATTCTGGAAAAAAACTTTTTTCAAAACCAATTTCTAACCCATTGTGAATTCTGAACTACTCACTTGGATATTAATGGTATGGCCAGTACTTTCATATAACATACTTTCAGTTAATACATAAAGCAAATTATTATAGTAGGTAGGCCTACAATGACTTATAATATTAACAAATTATAGTATCTTGACATGAAAACCTGGATTTAAACTGGATAAGTTAATGATCTAACATTCCTACTGATGGTGTAAACCATTAGGCTATAGAGCAATGAAATTAACATTTGAGTTAAGTTCTTAATGTTTTGAAATTTGTATTGCTAATGAATAGTACATTTTATTTACAGTACAATTCTCCAAATAAAAGTGGTAGTAACAGTAGTACGGATACATCATCGTTGGCAACGTATTCCCTGTCACCGGTCAGTGCCAAGAGCCAGAAATTGCTCAGATCTCCTAGAAAAGCTACAAGAAAAATATCTCGTATCCCATTTAAGGTAACTGCTTTATTTTCCACTCTCACCATAATTTCTTTCATCCATATCTTCTAAGGCCCTATCATTATCACTAGGATCCAGAAGTTGATGAAATGTCATATTTTTAATAAAACACTCTTTTACATGCTAGTGTTAAAAGTGTACAGGTAGGGAGAAAAAAAAGCGGACCGACTCTTGTAGTTGAATATAATATAATTTGTGTTAGTATTTTATAATAATATTAATAATTAATATATTCACTTATAAAACAATACGATTAGAAACCATATTCTGGGTTTTGAAATGGGCTAAGTCAACAGTCGACACTAGAACAGATTTCAATGCATTCCCTGCTTTCCTGTGAATGCCGCTAGGCATGCACAGTGGCTCATATTCAAATATAATTCATATATAATTAGATATTTTATATTAGATATTTTAGTCGGTCCGCTTTTTTTTTCACCTACCTGTAAGTGACATGAAAGAAATTACAGAAAATTGTTGGTTCCTTGTTGCATGTTTTGTTAGTTTTGGGATAGAGTATCAAATTTGATTGTGACATTTTAATGGCGTATTTCACACAGATTTTAAATACTGTGCATATTGTGTTAATTCAAACATTTACAACATTATTCAACAGTATATTGGAAGTTAACACAGTGAAGCTATATTATAAAGGATATAATACTGAGTTGCGTCTAGCATATATACTTAACTTTTTGTATAAATACCTGAACTATTTTCGAAGACTATCATCATTCATAATCATCAGAGTAACACCAACTGCTGTTAGTTCAAGGATTTGTACAAAAAATTAAGTATACTTGCTAGACCCAACTCAATATTATATCCTGTATTACAGCATATTTGGCTAAATGAATATTTTGAGAAGCGACTGTACAATAATTAACACGACATAGCATGATTATACACTATTAAAGCAATGTTTCACTTAATTAGTTTTAATTTACTAAAATGCGTTGCATTGACCTTACTTTCTTAAGAAATTTTGTAATGTAATTTATACAACTACTACTATTTTCTGTCATTTATAATGTAATTCAGCTAACAAGAGAACTTAAGTATGAAAATATTAAATTTAACTACCGTGTTTTACGGACTATAAGACGCTCCGGACCATAAGACGCACCTTGATTTTAGGATGAAAATTTAAAGGAAAAGAAATTTAATGTGATTCTAAACGAAAAATTGTAAAGAGAATAAAATATTTCATTGCATAAACAAATTATAACATTGTACATTGGAATCAGTGTAAATCACTTCTAACTTAAAACCTGCATTGTACGAAAATCTCTTCTGTACAAGTGGCATCGTGTAAATTTTAACAACCGAACTGATTTATCACGAAAGGCTGGAAAATACTTTTAAACCCTTTAACCCTCAATTCAGCATAGGTAAGTGTAATGGGACAAAGCTATTCATTTAAACCACCCGGCGGATGTAACTCCTTTCGTATAAAAGAACTCTATATTCCTTTCTTTTCGCATTGTATACCTGACTTCCATCTACCTTTAATTTATGATTGTGACAAGTGCCCTGAGGTACAGTTTGTACCAAAATAAGTATCTTATTGTTTACAACACCTAATTTATAATTATGGTATTCCGGCAATATCTACCATAATTTTAATTCTTTTTAGTGTACTTCGGACCATTAGATGCACCCAACTCTCAAGGCTCTGTTTTCAAAGTAAAAAAGTGTGTCTTATGGTCCGTAAAATACGGTATTTTCCAAACCAAATAATTAAATATACTGTAGATTGAAAATTTATTACATACATAAATCTGAAATTCATATAGTTTATTGCTTCACTTAAGAGAAGCATACAAAAAAATCATTGTTCTGCTGTAATTAGTCCACAATTTTCAAATTTTACCTCACCGTCCCCTTAATTCTATATGATAAAAAAAATTCTTCATAGAAAAACCTACATACTTTATGTACTACTAACACTCACTAGAAAGAAGATGAAAATCGGACAAGTTATATGTGAAAATCCAAAACTTCTTTTGGTGAGTGCCATTGATTTGTATGGTACTGCTTGAGATTGTTCCTAACTGCAACTTGTTTATCTGCAGGTTCTCGATGCACCAGAATTGCAGGATGACTTCTATCTGAATCTTGTGGACTGGTCCTCGCAGAATGTTCTCAGTGTCGGACTTGGGAGTTGTGTTTACCTGTGGTCTGCTTGCACAAGTCAGGTCACAAGACTGTGTGACTTGTCAGGAGATGGCAATTCAGTTACCTCAGTTGCATGGAATGAGCGTGTAAGGAACTCAGATTTTTTACTTACAAGGGTTTCCTGTTTTTGAGGAAAGATTTAAAAAACCCTGTATCTAATTCTTGCTTTAAAGAAAATCATTGTTTTATACAATATTATTTTTAGAATTTACTACTATATAGCTTTTAATAGTTAATTTATAAACTAGTGAAAGAAATCTAAACTTGACAGACACTGAAAATGAGAGGCCACTTTTCAGTGCATATACACACTTTAAATAATTTGTCAAAATCTCTTTCTACAGTAGTGTCGTGCAATCTCGACGTAATGGTACTGAGAGGGTCAAATTTTACAGGAAAAGGTGTGGATTTTTTCAACACATAATATTACACTAATGAAAGTTCCAGCACTCTACTGAACACAGAAAAGTATTTGATAAGAGTTAAAAAAATACTTACAAAACTGAATAAATAAGTAGTTCTTTTGTAGAAGTCCTTGTTGGTAGTGGACTGTCTCTCTCACTCATTTAGTCTTCATGTAAGTGACGGAGAAACAAACTGTCCATAGCTGATGTATCTTGCTTCTCCAAGTAATGGAGTATTGCTTTGTCATGTAGGCAACAGAGAAACAAACATACCCGATGCCTCTTGCTCATCCAAGTAATAAGGCATTGCTTCAGCGGCCTTCAGTCCTTCACTGTGAGTGATCTTTTAACTTCTCCATTGTCTTCCATTTTTTTGTCTTCAGTTTTATTCTCATTCTAATTCACTAATGCAACTATTTCACCATCTCATAAAATTTAATATTAGTCGACTGTTTCACAATTTTCTGCCTCTTGTCTGCTTTCGTGAATCTTATTTCCTGAATCGTCCAGGAACGAGGCTTAAAGGCTCAATTTCAATCCAAGATTGAGACATCCACACTACCACGTTCCACATATCTATTTTGTTTAGTTATCGAACATGTCTTACCCTTCTACCGTGGCTAAGACAAGCAATGAAAGAAGTTTCTATCTGTATCCTTTCCAAAATGCCCTTGTCCATTGGTTGAAGTCATGTTAGAAGGGCAAAACGTGACTAATGCCTTTGTCCCATAACTGTTCTGCATCAGGATGTGAAGCATGATGAGATCGAGAAGTGCTTTCCTTGGCACATGATCACTCAACAATCTTACTCATCATTCAGCATCTCTTAGCTCAATAACTATGGGCTATAAAAATATGGCTTTTGTACAGGTAGCTTCGAAAACATTTATTCTGTTAAGGTATGAGTTCTGGCTGTAAAGTAACTCAAATAATTTTTTGTAAGTTTTTTTTTAAATATGGGAAAAACGTTTACAGTTCAACGTTTACCTTTGCTTCCCCCTTTATTCACCTTTTAATTTTCAAGCACACGCAGATGTCAGTGGTGTAAGAAGACTGTACAAGTGCTATTTTGGAATTTGCTTTCACTGCTTGAACTGACTCGAATCGGCTTTCTTTAATATACACCTGAATAATGAAAAATTGCAATTGTGCTATGTCTGATGATTATGGGGATCTTGTGCTTCACTGACAGCGCATTGTGTACCAGTGCGTTGTCTACATAAGGAATCCAGGAATCATTCTTCCACATTTCAGGTAGATTTCTTCTCACTCATTCATGCAGGATTTCGGGAACTCCCTTACAGTACACCTGATTAATGGTCTGTCCTTCAGCAATTGCTCTAATGCACAGGCAGCGGTCATTCAGAGAGTTTTACTGACTTTTTAAATATTACTCTCAGTTTCTGAGAGCCGGATTGTGGTTTGCCTATGACATTTTCCCTTAAATTTATAGATTTCTTGAACTAGTCAAAATCTTAAGTATGTGATAGATAGTGATCACTGATCACCATAAACATCCCTCATAAAATTGTATGTTTCTGTAGTGGATTTTTCTAGTTTTCTAAGAATTTCAGATTGATTCCTTGCTATATTTTAACACTGAACATAATTCTGGCTCAGTGCATGTACAGAGTCTTCTTATAACCACCTCCACACCCACTTTACCATACCAATTGTTTCTATATCTACAGAAAGCTCACAAAAATGTCAGTCCAGTTACTATATTGCTAGACCTCAGAGTCTAAATGAATATAGTTCATTTTATTCTGTTAAATGAGTGGACTTATACATACTTTTTTGCTTCACTTACCATTATTTGGTAAGACGGGTTTCAGGGATCCTCATCCCCATTTTCAAATACACTGTCAACTGCCAAATTCTTCTCAGGAAGATCCTGAAACACACCCGGTGGACTTGGTATGAATTTCTTGATCAGATTATCTTCTTCCAGTGTATGAAAATTCATAAACGATTTTTCAAATTTTTTAATATAAATTTTTTTCCATATTTCAAGGCCTTTATGTTTGTTGACTGACTTAAATAATTTTGATTTTTACCAATTTTATGATCATTTCCCCTAACATGTGATGCCACAACTAATTATTCAGTTTCAATTTCTACTCTTGTATCAATGTTTTTCTGTTCTTGCAATGTGACACTTATCACAATCTTCACAATAAGTTTGGTACATTCTTGATTTTTTCTGGAAGTATACTGTCAACATTATTAATTCTTATTGCATTCTTAACACCGTAGTTGTTTTCTGTGGCTACAGTGATCCCGATGTCAACAATTTAATAAAAACCAATCATGTTGGCAGCATACTTCCAGGAAAAAAGTCAGGAATATACCAAATCAACTGTGAAGATTATGATAAGTTTACATTGGAAGAACAAAAAGAAACTTTGATACAAGATTAAGCGGCTTGTCACACAGACTAGAAGCGGAGATACCTGATTGACTTCGGTGATAATCTCAAAGCTGGTTCAATGTTGTGACACATGACAGTGACTTTTCCTTCATCACAGAACACATAGCATAGGGTACACGGTGACACATATTAAATATAGTAGATATATTGTATAATGTGTTCCAAGCAAGGTTGACTGATGCCATCATTACAACAAAATCTGTCTCACATTTTATCTAGGCAATTAATGGGATAAGGGAATCCACAGACAATACTGACAGTGAAGTTCCACCTGGAAATAAACGAAGGAAGCAGTCACATAAAAATGCCAATGCCAATGTGTAATCGAATCCTTCAAGAAGCTCGTCATCGCTTTCAGTCTTTGGATCATCTAGAAGCAGCAAATCTGGTAAATTCTTTATACTTTCCAGAATTTTCGAAACACTTCCCAGAAAAAGTACTTGACTCTGGTGTACAATCTTACAATATGCTGGAGAAGAGCAGATTGAAAACAGAACTGAGTGTCTTGTATGAAAGAAATGATTACAGGAAAATTGATGGAGTTTATGATTAAAAACAATTTGGTAGGAACATTCTCCAAAATAACAAAGCTTCTCTGGAGTACGGTCACCACTCCTATGACCACAGCAGAACCAGAAAGATGCTTTTCTACCTTGAAGAGGATAAAGACATTCTTAAGGAATAACATGTCACAACATCTTACAGCTCTTGCAATGCTTTTCATAGAGAAAAAAATGGTTGCAAACATGCATGGATTCAACATGAAATTAATTAATAAATTCTGCAGTAAGAAGGAACGTCGCATGGACTTCACTGTGAGGAAGTAATTATGTAAGTAGGCCTACTAATCTTTTTTTTTAAATATTTTAAGTTGGCTGTATGAAATGGTATTTGCAGCACACCCTCATTTAAAGCCAAGAGCCACAACTGGTTGATTGCTGTCGCTCGATGGTTTTGTGTGAAAGTCCCCTAAAAGAACATATGAAGAACATTAGATACTTTCAAATTGAAAAATCAGCTGTGGCATCGCATGTGAGGGAAAGTGATCATAAAGTTTGTAAAAGAGCCAAATTATTATAATCAGTCAACAGACATAAAGATCTGGAAACATGGGGAAAAAATTATATTAAAAATTTGAAAAATCGTTGATGAATTTTGATATACTGAAAGAAGTTTGTAAAAAGTTCACTGCATACACTTCAGGGTCTTCCTGAGAAAGATTTGGCAGTTCACAGTGTATTTGAAAATTGGGATGAGGATCCCTGAAACGTGTCTTACCAAAATAATTGTAAGTGAAGCAAAAAAGTGTATATAAGTCAACTCATATAATAGATTAAATGTATTATAACCGCTTCACTGTGTAAGCTCCATAATATCAATATTGTGTATAGTTTCTTAGTTATTGCACAACATAATGCTTCTGTTGGATTTACCTGAACTAGGTAATGTTGCCTTGCTGTTTTTCACTACTTACCACAGGCAAGTCTCACTAAAGCTTCACCCTATTTTCCTCCATCTAGCATGATGGGTTGTATACCTGATGATGAAGGCAAGCTACTTAACAGTAATGAGGTTGAATGTTTGGAAGGGCAAATTAATAATGTTAATACTTCACAAAAGTTACCCTTATTTTAATGGAACTTCTTTTCAGGTTTTGCAAAAGTAAAGTAAATCGTAATATTTATTCATTAACTTTTTAATGGCTGTGGCCTTGACCATAAGGAATATTTGCTTAAATGTGCCCATGTAGAGAGAACAATTATAAAATATAGTATATCGTAATGCTTTATATTAAAAAGTACAGATAGTTAACCTTTTGTTATTTATATCACTCGTAAAACACAGCTATTTTATTAAAATTATCTTCCGCCAGTACAGTGACGGCTACAGCTGTTAAAGGTTAATGAATAATAACCTTTTTGATCAAAGACTCCTATGTTATGTAAGCATAGTTAACTTGGAGACATGTATGTTCTAGTTCTTCACACCATATAGGCCTCTATTGTGATTACAGGGTAATGTGGTAGCTGTAGGAACACATCATGGGTACGTGCAGGTGTGGGACGTTGCTGTCAGTAAACAGGTGAACAAGATGCAAGGACATTCGGCCAGAGTGGGTGCATTAGCTTGGAATGGTGATGTCCTCTCTTCTGGCAGCCGTGACAGGTTAATTCTGCAGCGTGATGTGAGGACTCCCGGCCTGATAGCAGAAAGAAAGCTTGTGGGACATCGTCAGGAAGTAAGTTTTCATACTTCATTGTTATTCTTTTGAATACAAGAATAATAACAATTTGGTTAAAAAAATCCTATTGATTATCATAGGTAATCTCAAATTTATCTGATGAAACTCCTCAACTCGAGTTGGATTTATTAAGACTATTCCATGAATAAAAATTTAACTGATTATACAAATAATAATTACTTTCGTGCTTTGTTGTATAAAAACAAAACTAACAGCTGCGAGATCACGGCCTACCATGAATCAATTTGAGTTACCATGTTGTAACCAGGACTACCAATGGTGCATATAAGACATAGTTAATTTCATTCAGGTAAGCTAACAGCAGAACAGATTAAAAGCACACGAACTGGCTTGCACCGAACCGAAATTGTGTTTTTAATCAATGTACATTATATTATTTCAATTTCTAAACAAGTTATGTTGTATAAAATAATATGTTTTCATTCTGTTTAATGGCAACATGTGACGTATTAATCACTGCACACTAATGTTTAAGTGTCCAGTAACGAGCAGACGATTTTACCCCGATAAAACAGCATCCTCACGATTCCTACAAGAATATTGTAAGATAAACAGCCATGATTGGTCTATATCCGAGGAATTGCTAAATGTTATTGGTCAATATCAAACACACAGCGTATGAGTGGAATAGTCCTACTAAACTTATTTTTTCTGAATTTAACATTTTGAAGATAGAGCAAAGATACAAATATACTTTATTAACTTATTTTCATAAAAATTTAAAAAAACTTCTATACCTATTGGCATAACCGTAATACTAGAAGGAATATGGTCTTCCATTTTACAGAATCAAAATTTTCAACGACTGCTGCAATGAAATATAGCTCCAATTATGGCAAAAAAAACTATATAATAACTTTCTCTCACAACATCCGGATCTAGAAAATAAACCTATGTCCAAATTTAAAATTAGAATTAAAGAAATCTTTAGAATTAGTAACTCACAACTTAATTATTAATAGCCTCAAATGTAACTGTCATTTTTAACTGTGATAATTTTAGCTTTACCATTTTAAGTACTTATGTATTGCTGTAAAATACCAGTATAACAAAATTTAGGGGACCTCAGAAATGAAATTGTTATAGTGAAATTTTGTTATACTGAAATTTTATAGGTGCACAATGTTCTGGACTTTATTTTTTGAAAAAATCAAAATAGCCACCGACCATGCACATGAATTTAAAACGGAATCTGGTATATTGCTGTTGTGATAGAAGACTATGTGCCATGTTTATCTAAGTATTGTAGGAAGTTTACACAGTGAATTAGAACACATGAGTGGAGGTATTATACGTGTGAAGTATAGTGTAGTGTAGTATAGTGTAGAAGTATACTTCTAGTGAAGTATGGTGTATAATACCTCCACTCATGTGTTCTATGTGCCATGTGTTGCCTGCACAAGAGTCAAACTTCGTTGATCACTGTGTTGCACACCTTCCTCTTCAACCTCATCATTACATGAATTTCTATCACTCAAAATGTCTGCCACAATCCTACCATCTGTGATTTCTTGTTACGCTATCACATCACAGTCCAGACTAACTTATTCATTAAGATTCACCCTTGCAGGCCCATCTTACTTTTCCAGTTCTCTTCTTTTTCTTTGTCAACTAGCACTTCACTCCAGCTTTTCTAAAGCAGTTAGCGATTATTATTTCTTCTTTAAGCTATTTCCATTCAGCATTCAACACCCAGCATTAATATCTCTCCCTGAGGCATTATTACACAGCATATGCCGGAAAAAATAAAATTATATACAGGAAAATAAGCAAAATTTTATTTTGTTATACTGAAAGTTCTAAATTTGTTATAATGAAATGTTTAACACATATTAAATAGGGAAAAGAGAAGGGGCCAATACATACGTCCACGTCTTTCTCCCAATTTTCACTGTATTTAACATCCTCTTCTAATCACGAGCAATGCTCTTTCAGAGGCAATGATTATAATAATTATTTAATAAATTGTAATTGTAACTTAGGAATAGCTTCATTAACTAACATTTGATTTTGTATGTATTTTTTCTAATTGTTATATTTTATTGTATTTATTAAGTATACTAGGTGCGTGTTGTACAGATGTATAGAAATTTAAATTGTAAGATATTGCATTAGTAAATGCTCAATAAATTTGAAATTTATTTTGAAAAGGCATTCAGCTCTATTGAAAGAGAACAACTATGGTATATAATGTTAAAGTTCAGCTTAAGCACAAAATTTGTGGAATGCATTAAATAAATAATTTATCAAAATATAGGCTTCAAAGTAAAATTATAGGATGTCAAGGTTTCCAAGCTTATTGAAAACAAAATAGGATTAAGACAAGGCTGTAAACTAAGCATACTTGTTTACCATTTTCATAAACAGTAGCCTATATTAGATAGTATTCAACAATGAGTAGGCCTGCCATTAATAGTCCAGAGAGCCTTATGTAAAAATACTGGGATTATTATTTGCAGATGATTGTGCTGTTGGTCATTTTCAGTCATAGGTCTGCAAAAATCTCTAAACGATATAGTGTCATATTGTGAAAAATAGAATTTAAAAAAAGATGAAAGAAAAGGTGAATGTCAAACTATTACAGGCATAATGAATGTGATGTGTGTAAACAGGAAAGATGGGGTTGTTGTCAAAAGATTCAGTGTTTTACAGTAGTGTATGGCACAATGAATGTAGGAGGAGTCGTAAAGCTGGGACATGTGTTGATTGCATCACAATGAATATATAGGCTCTAATTACCAAACCAAAGTGTTCAAAACAAACAAGGTTTTTTTTTTCTTTCTTTCTTTCTTTCTTTCTTTTCACTGGAGTGTGTTCAAATGCTAAAAATAGACAGACTGTCATATAAGCCCATTTTAAAAGTGTGGTTTTATCGTTAATGGTAAGCCTACAAGTAGGCTACAGTGGTGATCAGTGTTTTCACAATACTTAGTCTACTGTATAACACTTACTGTATGTATGCCGTGCATTATTAATTTTGGTTAGATTACAGCAATATTGTCATCTATAACACTGTCATGTAAGAATATAGCTTATTTTACTCCAAAAAGATATTGTTTCTTCCTAAACCTATGTAGGACCGACACCCCTCTTAAGTGGATGATTTTTACAGTTCGAGAAATGTCCACTTGCAGACAAAAATGCACAGGAAACTTAGGCATGAATGAAGAGGAACATACGAGAAATATTCTTAAGGCAGTAACATTTGATTGAAGGTCTGCTCTATTGTGTTCGTGGCTTTTTGTATGATACACATTTTACATGTAAAAGTTTGCTAATTATTAATTTCCTTAATTTTTTTAATTAATTGACTCAACTGTAACAAACAATGTTTCAAGTTTTCTGAGAACACTAATCCCTACGGTATGTAATAAAGGAACAACTATAGGGTTTTTGCAATTTATTCTTGGGTTATGCCGCTAGTCCCAAAGTCATGTACGATTCTATTTTTTGTAAATGGACCATATATGAGTGAATGTTGGAAATATTCAGACAACTACTTGTTAGATGAATAAAATATTTTGGGACATTGCATACAAGTAAGGAAGGATCATTACTGCAAACTTTCAACAAAATATGTAGTGATGGGTTATATGGCCTGGATGAAGTGACATGGAATGACCTGCATACTCTTCCAGATTGCATTTATAGAGAGGTCATAGTACATTTTCAAATCTAATTTCTGGATAAATGTGCAAACTGCTAGGTAAATGTTAACTAGAGGTTTATTGGAAGGTTATAGTATAGGCCATTAGTTCAGTGCTTTGTTTCCAAATTTAATTTCTGTAACCCATTAAGAATATTCGGTCCAATGTGTTGATGTGTTATCAGGTATGTGGATTGAAATGGTCTCCGGATAACCAGTACCTGGCTTCAGGTGGGAATGACAACCGTCTGTATGTGTGGAACTTACACTCGCTCTCTCCCGTACAGACCTACACAGAGCATCTGGCTGCAGTCAAAGGTACTCATTAAAGGCTGATTTTCACATATAGAACTGTGCGCAGACCATGCTCTGATTGTGCTCCTACCATGTTGTGTCATTTGGAATTACTAAACGGTATTATCCATTTGATTTGCATTGAAGAGCAGTTTGGCATTTTCACATATATGACTGGGCGACTACCATGCTCCGACTGTGCACCTACCATGCTGTCTTGGATCACCTAGCAGAGCGATTACGACCGGCATAGTCTGCGTACAGTCGTTGCCCAGTCGGAACATGGTCCTACATGTGAAAATTAGAACGGTCGCCCTAGTGTCGCCATAGGCAGGCGGACTTCAGGATTTTAAAACACCACATAATAGTGGAACAAAAGAGTATCTAAAACTCACAGAATTGTGCATAGACCAAACATTCTTTTCATTTAATGGAAAATTTTACAAACAAGAGTCTGGTCTTGCCATGGAAAATCCTCTTATCACCACTTTTAGCCAATCTTTTTATGAGCTATTTTGAGACCAAAATAACACAGTCTTTTCCATATATATTCAAGCATTGGTATAGATATGTAGATGATGTATTTGCAGTGATTAATGAAAAAAAAATTGAAGATGCACTGAAATTATTGAACATACAAGAACAGACCATAAATGTTTCAGTGGAAAGAGAAATTAACAACACATTAGATTTTTTAGATCTCAAAATTGTGAGAAAAGGACATAACTTAGAATTTGGTATAAGCAGAAAAGAGAGACCTACAGCTAGTTATATAAAAGCCAATGGTTATAACCCTTGACCACACAAACACTCAGTAATCAGTAGTTTAATCCATAGGAAGCATATGTTGAATAATATTTACAAATTGTGGATGCTGCAGAAATTAATGGCTTCAGTAAGAAACTAGTAGATAAAAAAGTAGAAAGATTCAAAAAACAAAAGCAGTTAAAAACAATAACAACTCTATCACACACAGAAAGAAAAACAAAACTCAACAAATTCACATATCATTGTTGGGCCACTCAAAAAATTCAAACAATCTTTAAAGAGTATAACATAACTTTAGCTTCATATAACAAGTACAGCATCGAAAACCTAATTAAAACCAACCCTATGGATAAAACACCTAAAGGAAAAAGGCAGGATTCTATCAGATAAATTGCTCAAAATGCAATGAAACATATGTAGGAAAAACAAAAAGAAATATAGACATCAGATTGAAGGAGTACGTGAGAAACATTAGGTATTGTCAAATAGAAAAATCAGCAGTGGCAGCTCATTGTTGGAATAAGAATCATAACATACGTAAGGAGGTCAAATTATTGAAGTCAGTAAATAAACAGTAAAGATCTGGAAATTTGGGGAAAGATTTATATAAACAAGTTCAAAGATAGGTTAATGAATTTTGACATAACACAAGAAGAAAACTTGATCAAGAGGTTCATAAAATCTACATCAGAGGGCACATCAGTATTCTCCAAGCAAGGATTTGACAGTTGACTAGCAGTTAAAAAAGTGGGAAAAGTCCATGAAACTTACATTCTGCAAAAGTGTAAGTAAAAGTTATGTCTAAAATGTTTAAATGTCAACCATTTCATTTAATTAACATAGGACTTCAGGATGTTTTGAAAAAGAATGGAGCAGTCGTTTCAAGTGGCCTAGAAGTTGTTCTGCATTTTACAGCAATAAGTTGTGTGGTCATCCTGCTCCAAAATGGAACTGATAATTTTAGTTCAGCAGCATGAATGTCTTTATAATGCAAAACATAAATACTATAACAACAGTCACTTTGTGTGGAAGGAAGTTGCCAAATCACTGGTATGTTTCCAAGAATGCCATGAAAAAAGATTCAGAAAAATGTTTTAGGCCAGGGTATAGTTATTAACTGATTACACTAACCTGCATGATTTTGCAGTAAATTAGAGATTACTGTTCTGAATCGAAAAATGTCAGTTTTTTAATATCACTTCTTGTTTAGGCTCAGTTCCATTTTTATTGTTATAAATAAGTGGTGCCAGGCCCCTCAATGTACATTCGCAATGAGAAACTCTCAACAAGAGAAGGTTAGCAGAAGTTATTTAGATAACAATAAGGGACATCCCTCAAACCATTTGAGTAAGCAGAATTGAAGAAACCTCCACCCTTTATATATCACTATCTGCTCAGTTGTTCTTTGAAACTGTTGGGAGTAGCCTCATGATGTGATCAGATCAAATTTGCTTTATGTGCATGTCTTTAGTTTCATTTGCGTTGTGAGTGCATTTTTGTGTGTACAAAAGTTTGTTCATTTTCTTTAATATGTTTAAGTATTACAAGAACAATATGGCTAGTGCATCAGGGGTGAAGAGAAGGCAGTGTTTAATAGTGCTCAGAAGTTCTGTTACATTTGTGGTTGTTATATATTCAATTCCAAAGTGCATCAGATTGATTCGTTTGTGAAGAAACTATATTTTGCTTACTTTAAAGTAAAAGTTGGAGACCAAGACAAAAGATTTGCACCTCACGTTGCATGCAACACTTGTGTAGAGGGACTGTCTTCCTGGTTGGAAGGGAAACGAAAGGCAATGCTGTTTGCAATACCAATGATATGTGATATGGTGTGGCCAGAAGAATCATTACGATGACTGCTATTTTTGTATGACCAAATTTCAGGATACAATAAGAAAAACAAAAGTAGGAACAAATTATCCGAATCTTCTATCAGCTATACGACCGGTTCCTAGTCCACTAGCATACTTGAATGATTTGAGTGACTCAGAAAGCTATTCCTCACAATTGGACGGAGAGCCGTATGTACCAGATCAGTGTGACCGACAAACAGGCATGTTTAATCAATCCAAGCTGACTGATCTAATCCGGGATTTACATTTCACTAAAGAAAAGAGTGAATTACTAGGCTCAAGGCTATGCGAAAAGAGTCTCAAGGCTATGTGAAAAGAGTATGTTGACATCCGGCATTATGTCTTTAGAGTACAGAAATTGGGATAAAGAATTTCATAAATATTATGTACAGGAAGATCAGCTTATGTTCTGTACAGACACTCTTAATCTTCTGCGTGAATTAGGAGATAAAGACTATGATCCCAGAACTTGGCACATCTTTATTGACTCTTACAAAATAAGTCTTAAGGCCATTTTGTTTCATAACAGCAACATACTAGGTTCTGTACCACTTGCACACTCCACAAAGCTATCCGAATCGTATGAAACATTAAAATTGGTGCTTGAAAAAATTAAATACTGTGAGCATAAGTGAAAAGTGTGCCATGATTTAAAGGTCATTGGATTGCTCCTTGGATATCAAAGAGGGTTAAAAAATATGCCTGCTTCTTGTGTGAATGGGGCAGCAGGGCTAGGGACAAATGTTGGGATACCGGTACTGTAGAATGGCCCAGAATCTTGATCTGAAAGATGCAGAACGATGCTATCAGGGTCGTTGGGATATGAATATGATGGCCAATTACTGTTGGTCAATTGTGGGTGAAGATCCTTACAGAGCACTCAAGAATTTCCAGGACCCACAAGTTTCAAGGGAAAAGGAGAAAAGTGACTGGATGTGTCCAAGGAGTGTAATGTAAGTAAGTTTTGATATCTAGTTTCTTTTATCTTGCTTGTTAAATATGTTTTGATCCTCATATTTATTTCTTCACATGGATATTTATTTCCTGAGTTTATTTATTTATTTATTTATTTTTTCATTATTAAAACACTTTTGCATGAAAGTTTCTTATTTAAATATGAAGCAGTTGCAGTACGTTAAAGTCAATTTTGTATAAAATATTCAGTAAAATTTTTGCTCCTAGTTTATACACTAACAAAAACTGCATACAGATATTTTATTATACAAAATGTCAAAATAATATTTTTTTCTCAATTGTCAATTAACCAGATGTGATAGAGAAAAGCGAAATACATTTTCGGTAATTCAGCACAGCGAAGTTAATCAAACACACCTGTTTTCATTTTTACCACAGAATTTGTTTCCTTTTTTTGCAGGATAGTGTTATTAAGTTCATGATTTTTATGCTGATGAATGAAAAAATAAATGGACTTTGCTGAGGTCTTACTATAGCAGAGCCTTAAATAAAAAAACTTTCAGTGGGCAGGCCTAAAAAAAATTAAAAAAAGATCTGATATGTAAATGGAATTCATCCAACCTTTTCTAATGGAGTGAGAATAAGTTAAAATTTACCCTAGCTTGCTGTTTCTTAATACTGTTAATTATTTATTAATATTTTATTTTCATTAATACAATGCAGATTTATATAATCTAAAAATTGTGGAAACATGCATGCAAATATGCTGAAAAAAAAGTGTATTAAAATAGGACAATTTTTTAAGATAACAGTTCATTCAATACCTTTACCGGTATTATAATATTTCCTTTTCTTGGATGTTGTAGTCTTCATTCCTTTCAGTTTTTCTTATTACACATTACAATATATTTATCTAAATTTTCACAAATAATTCTCTCTTGGTTTTTGGTATAATATTCTTATAAGGAGAAATTTTATATTTTCCATAAATAGCTTTTTAACGAATAGACCTTCCTGATGTTGTAAATAAAAAAAGCCATGGAAATGTTAAGAATATTTGATATAATATATATGTTTCGAATGTGAGCTTTTGTCATTCAGCATTATCTTTCTTTTGTTTTCTGAATGTTTACTAGTTTATACTATAAGAGGAATTATCGGCTTGAGTAATTAAATCGGTTAAATCTGTTGTAAAGAGATATGGGTAGTGTGCATTATAGAGGACAAGGAAATAGTAATGATTTGAAACAAGTGTGAAAGCGTCCCCTGACAATGAAGTTTCTATGCTTTGCAAACGGAAACAGTGGAGAAATGCGATGGAGATGTGATATACAGGAAACTCTCTATTATCCATGTTAATTAGGACTGTGACATGCACGAATAATAAAAAAGCATGGATAATCCAAACCAGATGTGAGATTTTGAATTTCCCAAACTTAATTTCGAATCTCCCACATTTTGTCGCCATATTACATATATATGATGAAACTGAGTGTGGTAAATTCAATATCTAATGAAATGCAGTATGGGAAATTTGAAATAAAGTGTGGGAGTTTTGAAATAAAGTACAGGAGATTGGAAATATGTGGAAAATTCGAAATTAAGTACAGGAAATTCAAATTTTCATGTGCGGATAATCCACAAACTGAATAAACCACCGACGGATAATTGTGAGTTTGCTGTAGTATGGTAATGTGATCTTGTAGTTTATTATTTCAGAGGTCTCTTTCTGATTTGTAGATTAACAGAAGAGCTAAAACAGCTGTGAAAGCTAATGCCGGCAGTTGTAAAAACACACATGCACCACAGGATAAATATGCTCTGTCATTACATTCTCAAAGACGCACAATACAATCTTACGCAGTGAAACAAGAAACAAGTTTAATATCTGTATGCATACCTCAACAGGATCTGGGTTTGATTCTGAGAGTACTGCGGAAGACAACATGGTCGGAGCACAGTCATCGCCCAGTCCTATATGTGAAAATTGGCCTTAACAATCTCCAATTACCTGGAATACTCTACCAGAAGTGTATGGGTAAACACTGAGTAGGGTTTTGTCATTTTTTTAAACACTGCAAACACAAGATAATGTTATTAACAGATTGCATGTACTTTTGTGCATTAATATAAATGTTAGCTTACTATGCAGTTCATTCTTGAAATCTCACTGTTTTTGGCATTAACAATTCCGAATCCTAACCTCTAAACAATTTCATCTCTTTCGTGTGGATTTTTGTATAAGAAAAGAAGGAACAGAAACAAAAAACACAAACCCACCATCCAGTGTAGACATGTATTAATGAAACAACAGAATATTTTTTATCCTTGCATACCCATAGTCAGGAACAAATCAAGAATTGTATGGGCAATTAGATCTCTTGAATAACAATGGTTCTAATTTTAACAAGTATTGTCGTTATTATGACTCAATGTCAAAGATTACATTCACTCAATGCCACAGAAATATTTAATTGAAAGTCTTCCCATTAGTCTAAAATGGAGGAACTATTCAACACTTAGTAGTTGTAAATTACATCTTCTAATTCACTCTCTGCCAGTATTTCATGTTGAATACTAAACACCTAAAATTTAAGCATGGTTCTGCTTTGTGATTTCTTAATTCACTTTTTATTAATTTTTATTAATTTGGTTACAAATAATGCTAGAAATATTTTCACAACAATTTCCACTTGGGGAATACTGACATAATATTTTCATTTTTCATGTAACTATTTAAGAGTTAAATTGTTACAATTAATTAAATTCTCATTATTTAGTTATTTATCATCATCACCACCACCACCATCATCATCATCATCATCATCATCGTTATTATTACTTACTTTTATTTTTATTTTTAGTCCCCAAGTGGCTGCAGGGTTTATCATACTTTAAAACACCACAGCTCTTAGCTTGTATTTCTAGAGTATGTTTCCTCAAACTCTTTAGAAAAGACAAAAATGGATATCTCTAACTATTTAGTGCTGTAAACAATAAAATAATTGCTTCTTAGATCTCAAAATTCACCAAAATTTAATGAATTCCAATCTTTTCAATGAAATTCGCCATCTTTGGCTTCTTCTACAGTTTTTACTGGAAATAATATTTGTTAACATTCATTGCATGATACTTTAATTACAGATTATAGTGGAACAGCTTTTTTGCTTCTGATGGATCTAAAATTAGAAACAAGTTCTTTAGTACATCGCTTGATAGAATGGTCAGACAGTAAAAACACTTTGGCTCCACTTAAAACAGGACTACATAGTTTCAGGAAAATCTCTCCCATCCTCGGCTGATGGCCAACTGAAGCTTAGGCAGATATGGCCAGTAGTATTTATGACCCAGTATAACTAACATTTTTATACTGCTGTTCTTTGAATTTATTTACTTCTTTTCAGGGTCCATATTATACATTTATACATTTGTATTTGTATATGAGAGAGAAAGAGAGGCAAATTTCAGTAATTATTACATGTACATTCTTCATTTATCTTAATATAAATTTTGCTACATTTGTAAGAAACGTAGCCATTAAACTGTTGTAATCAGAAGTTATGAGAGTATTTATGGTAATTTTGTGAATATAATTGATGGAGAGAGATGTGTGTTTTCAGCTATTGCATGGTCACCACATCATCATGGACTTTTGGCAAGTGGTGGTGGAACAGCTGATCGCTGCATCCGATTCTGGAACACATTGACTGGGCAACCAATGCAATGCGTCGACACAGGTTCACAAGTCTGCAACCTGGCATGGTCAAAACATTCCTCGGAACTGGTGAGCACTCATGGGTATTCTCAGAACCAGATTCTGGTGTGGAAGTATCCAAGCCTCACACAAGTGGCCAATCTGACAGGACATTCGTACAGAGTACTGTATCTTGCCATGTCTCCCGATGGAGAAGCCATTGTTACAGGAGCTGGTGATGAGACACTTCGCTTCTGGAATGTTTTCAGTAAAGCTCGATCTCAAAAGGTAAGCATGTGGGAAACTGTAGTCATAGTATTGTTGGCCGATGAAATGCATGTGAATGAGGGATGCAGGGAGAGCAGGTGGTTTGGCAGTTTTTTTTTAAGCTTTGGATTGACCCTCTTGCAAAACTACATGTCTTAGGGACAGACCTTGTTTACAATAAGTGATGGTGGTTAGTTTCAGTATGTTCTTCGATTTTACAGTTGATTTGATTTGATTTGTTTTTGAATGACATCAAAATGCGGCTATCAACATACATAAATTAAGAGAGAGAATGAAAATGGACAACATTAAAGCTTAAGCATATTACAGCATAATAGTTATTATTATTCTCTATAGCACGTGCTAGTGGTGGTGCTGTGTAGTTTTAGTACCTGTAACAAACATACAGTATAATCATACAATAAAATTAAGGAACAGCTGCGAATCGAAAAAGAAGAAAAGGGCAAACTATACATCGTGAAGCAAGGGAGCTCATAAGAAGAATAATAAGGAAGTGTGACAGAGAAGCTCGTTCAGGACTACTGCAGCATTTAATTGCCCGAAGTAATGCATGCATTGCCAGTTTCTGTGGTATATCAGAATGCACTGTTACCAAAATATGAAACGATACTGCAGCAGGTGCAAGTTTGTTAAGTACACCAGGTAAAAAGAGACCATGGGCTGAGGAACACAAATTCCATTTTTACAAATTTGATAAAAGGCTGGTTCAAGATCTGATTAAGAAATTTTATCAACAAAGGAAGAGAGTGCCAACAGCTTCCAAACTTCTTACTGTAGTTAGACATAAAATAAATTTTCCATGGGGAGAAGATACATTAAGGAATCGTTTACATACCATTGACTTCAAATAGAAAAGGTGTGGCAGTAAGAGAAAGTTACTAATTGAGCATCCAGACCTAATCAACTGGCACTCGTATCTGGGATGTATAAAGAATTTCAGAGATGAAAGACCAGCCATCATTTATATTTATGAATCCTGGGTTGATAAGATTCTAACTTTTGGCAAATGCTGGCAGAGCGATGATGTCTATGGTGTGACAACCAACACTAGTGCATTGACTCGCCTAATTGTAGTGAATGGCGGATATGAAGATGGTTTCATACCTGGAGCATTGTTGATATTCAGAGCAGGGATAGCCAGTGGCGTTTACCATGGCCGAATGTGTGGCAACAGTTTTGAGAAATGGATGATGGAAAGACTGTTTTCCCAACATATCCTCACACAGTGTAATGCACCTTACTTTAGTGTGCAAGAGAATAAGTCCCCGTCACAGTACACTACGAATCAAGTAATGATAGAGTGACTTGAAAACAAGAGGTGTCTTTTGAACTGCATTCCTTTCGCTAACATTCTTCTCATCAGCCAACAGTATGTACAGGGTGGTCCATATGTCTTGTTACCCCCCCAAATAAATATCTTGTTATCCCTAATTCAGGGTTTCTGCAGCAGAGATGGCTGACACAAACTCTTACAGTGTGGGAGAGCACCTCATTGTCAGTATTTGTCAGGTCTCTATTTCTTTGATGACCGATTCAATCAACATTCCTATATCGCCGTGATACAGACATTTTTGCTCCAGAGCTCCAGAGAATGAATCTCTTGGAACGTTCCTGGTTCCAACAGGATGGAGCACCGCCCCAGTATGCCATCATTGTCAGGTAATATTTAAATGAAGTGTTTCCCAATAAGTGGATAGGACGCAGATCGGTACATCTTGGATTGGCCTCCCAGAAGCCCTGATCTCTCATCTTGTGACAACGCCCTCTGGAGCATTATTAAGAAGAAGGTATCAAAACAACGATACCAAACAACAGAACAATTGAAGGACGCTTTTAGGACTGCCTTTGATATAACAATCAACAGATACGTGCTTAGTAAAATATCACACAGGTCATGGCGGCGCATCATTTTGTGCCACGAAAATAATGGCCATACTGACCTTCTGGATGCGTAAATATGGATCATCCTGGTTGATATTGAATCCATACTACCTTATACTATATTATATACTATATATTATATTGTATTGTTATAAAGTTATGTAAAAGTATGGGGGTAACAAGACATATGGACCACCCTGTAGTTTGGTAGTATGACTCAGTTGTGCATTCTAGGATCCAGGGTTCATTACCTGCCACAGTTTTTTATCCCTTATTTTTATTTTTTATTTTGTTTGCTTTGTAATCTAGAATACTGTTCAGTCATAAGTAGTTAAATTGAGTACCTGGGTGCAAGACTAGCATTAACTAAAGCTGGTATTGTATAAATTCATTCATTATTCTCTTCAAACCTTCAACTATCAGCTCTATAAAAATTAATTCTGAATCTTGTCTGTAGATAGTAGGAAATCCTTGTAAACAACATTATGCACATAAACATTATGCAGAATTTAATGAAAGTGTATTTTATAAAGAGGTGACTAATAACTACACTTTAATTTTTCCCAGGAGAATAAATCTGTCTTGAATCTTTTCACCAGTATCCGATGATTGCGGATAATTGGTGTGGTGAATTGGCGTCAGCCACTTACTGCTCAACTGCATCGGGTTAAATTTGTTGCCAAATGAAAGGAAGTATGTACAAAATATTGCAAGTATATAATATAGATTTCTTTTTTCAGTTACTTATTTACGATGTTTATCGTTAGTCATTGGAAGTTCATTCTGCATATCAAATTGATATTTGTATTCAGGTGCTTATTAATGAGACAGACTACTTATATTTGATATACCTTATCACTACTGCACTGAATGACCTTCTGATGGCTAGCAAAGAAAGTTGATTATTTCTATGAAAACATTTGCAATTGGAGATGTTGTACACAGAACTTACTAAATTTATAATACTCACCTGGACAGCTGTTTGAGAAATTCATTCTCATCCTCAGCATACTCCAACTGCGTGCTGTATGATCTGTGCACCCTCTCGTGGACATCCTACAAACTTCTTCATTAGGTAATCCTCCCTTCCATGGGATGTCAAAATTCATTAGATGATATGCATTTTTCTGGATTACGATCTTATCCCAGTAGAGTATTCTTGGAACCCACAAAATGGAGGTTCTATGAAAAGATTTCACTTAAAGTCACTTAAAAATAAATTACACAATTCCTTTCAAATGAATAAGGTTGAAATATGTAAACTTCCTTCCTGCTCCTGTCCATTCAGCTTTCTTTCTGCTCTCAGTCCGGTAGTTCTCACATCACACTGCAGAATTAAGCTGTCACGGCTGCCACAAGAAGAATATCGCCATTCCAAGCTAATGCACCCACTCTGGCCGAAAGTCCTTGCATCTTATTCACCTGTTTACTGACAGCAACGTCCCACACCTGCACGTACCAATGATGTGTTCCTACAGCTACCACATTACCCTGCACTCACAATGTATATGGTGTGCAGGACTAGATCAAACATATCATTAAATACGCTATCGATCGTTAGCTGGCACATCTTTTAGTAAGTTTTTTTTTTCTCTCAAATTTTCCATTTCATTCATTACATTTTTTCCTTGCATAAAGGATGCACTTTAGTTTTTGTTATAAAAATCTGGGAGGGCATGTCCATGAGAATCAGGACAAAATCCTTAATTTTTAAAATTTTTATTTTTTAATTTTATTATTATTTTAGGTTTTTAGTAATATTACAAAATGTTTGTTTGTCTGTCTGTGCATGATATTTTAATTATTTAGCTCATAATTTTTAATTTTTTAATTAATTACCGTGGCCGAAGCTGCAGGCACCTGCTAGTGAAGAATATAAGAAAGTGTTGAATGCAATGTTCTGTTCAAAACAGATGAAAAAGAACAGCTTTTATTAATTTCAAACAGAAAATTGAGATTTTGCTTGTTCCTCGAGATAAAATGAAAGGAAATCAAATTCAGTAAGGGAACTGGTATAACTTCGTTTAAATTAAACATGATTCTATGAAATAATGTTTTTTTTTTTCTATTTACTACTGTAGAAATGTAGGTTACATGTTTAAAAATGTTTGATTATTTTACAAGCAAACTGTTTTGATTTAGTGTATAATGGACAAATTGTAACGTGAGTTACCAACAGGCAGTTGTTTTATGTCAGATAAACTGTATTTAATTTTTAAAAATTATAAATTGTTTTAATATTCATATTTCCAACATGATAACCTACCAGTACAGCAAAACATGTATTTATTGAGCCATTAAACGAGCAGAAAATGCTTACTGAAATCTGAGTTTCAAATACCATGTCCAATTTCTGTAACGTGAGTTACCAACGTTTGAATCTCATTAATCTTTGCATTTGTGATCCAGAATTTACACAAAGCATGCAACATGTGCTCCATTTATTAGAGGTTTCACTCATGCATTTTTGGCTGCTTAGGTAATTTCTGGAAATTATTTAATAAGAGTTTAACAAGTAAAAATGAGTCAATTTGTAACGTGAGTTACCATGGACATGCCCGGGAAAGAAAGTGAGTAAATACGGTATTAATTAATGAAGAAATATTACAAAGTGCAATGATGTACTTTTGTAAAACCTGGAAAGTTAGATTAAAATTATCAGGAAACTTTCCGAAGTATTATTAATATAAATTGAATTTGAAAATATTCACCCTCACTAATGAAAGTATCTTGCCTTCATCATCACTATATGACTCATGATTGATGGAGATGATTAGGGTAGGGCTTTAGCAAGACTTGCCTGTGACAAGTAACGAATAACAGGAAGGCAACACTGTCTATTTCAGGTAAATCCATGCTCAACAGAAGCATTGTGTTAAACTTACAATCTGGGAAAAAAAATTTATCCAGAAAAACTCAGATCATCTAGTGAGTTTTGAGATCCTCGTGGAAGGAGGATGATCTAATGAAGAAGTTTGTAGAATGTCCACAAGAGGATACACAGATTGTACAGCTGGCAGTTGGAGTATGCTGATGAGAATGAATTTCTCAAAACAATTTTCCAAGTCAGTTTTATAATTTTATTGACGTTCTGTGTATAAAATCTCCAATCATTTATGTTTTCACAATTCTTTATATTACAGTGTAAACTTCTACATTAAGTAAATATTATTTCTGTTCATGTACTACTATATATACAAAGTAATATGCATTTATTTAATGATTCATTGAAACATTAAGAAAGAGATTTCACAACTGTTGTTAGAGAAAGATAAGATATTTATTTCCACTAGTTGTGATACTTAAAAATCTTACTAGTCAGTATTGAAATGGATATAAAGATAATTACTATTATATGCAGCAGAAGGGCAAGTATTTTCAGTACCAACTTCCAAAAACATGTGGTCGGCCTGGGTGACACAGTTAGTATCGCGTTGGCTTTCTGAGCCCAAGGTTGCGGGTTCGATCCCGGCTCTGGTCGATGGCATTTATGTGTGCATAATTGTGACAGGCCCATGTCAGTAGATTTACTGGCATGTAAAAGAACTCCTGTGGGACAAAATTCCAGCACACCGGCGACTAAGTTGCAGTTGCAGTCATTAAATAAGCATACACCAACCAACAGAAAACATGTGGTAAAAACAAGAAAAAATAGTGTTTAAATTTTTATGGGTAACTTAGGATGATATACTTCATAGTAACATCACACAAAAACTCAGCTTTGAAAATAGGTATTTTTGTGAATGTTATTCCATTTCCAATAAGGTTTTGTTTACAAAGTTAACACAAAATTTATACTAAAATGAAACATAAATGAAGCATCCTTTGAATATTTAGTTCTGATTAGCTGAAACAAAAATAAAAGATAAGAATACAGTAAAACCTTGACTGGCTTCAGAGAGGCAATGTCCTTCAACATGGCAACATTGCTGTCGCAACCCCTGCAAGGCCAGGTTTTGCAAAAATGTTAGTTTCTTTACAACACTCGCCAGCGTTCTCATCTTCAATATTAATTACAACATACCTGAGAACATACACAGTAAATAAGATATGTAAAAATAAAAAACAGACAGCGACAATTCTTGCATAAAATACCAACATCTTGTTGGGTAAAGCAAACCAAGAGGTGTTTGAAGATAACTTTCTATCCACAGCCAGATATCCACAGGTTTGTAGTTGAATGAAAGATAGTCTAAAGAGAGGTTGAGGTGTTAATGGTGCTGCTTGTTCCAACTCAAGTTGGCAACTTACCTTCAAGAAGCTGAGAAAATTTATTATTGAAAGGACGTTGGATGTCATCTTATATGCTAATATTATGGCCTTGTGGATTTTTGAAACTCTGTATACCTACAAATTGTTCAGCAATTATTTTTTATTAGATCAACAATAAATTCATCATTGGTGTTAGTTCCTCTAAACCTCTGCATTATTATTCCCCAATTTTCTTTCATTAATAAATGTGAAAAAAAAACACAGCTTTTCTTCACCCAAGGCTGAAATAATTACACCATCACTATCACTAAATCACCATAACAGAATATCTGAAAACAAATAGTAAATAATTTTCTCATCCCACAAGTAGCTAAGACAAAAAAGGATGGAGTTTATTTCAAACAAGTGATTTAACATTCCATTATGTACAGAGGTGAGAAGTGCTCAAGTTACTTCTTGTCACGAAACAAATCAAAACCAAAAATATGTTAGCTGTCACCTGGTTTTCTCAAAGTAAAGACTGTGTGTTGATGCTGAAAATACTAGCTTGTAGTTGCTGTTTGAATTCTGTTATATTTTGTGCTTTATGAGCTTTGTAATATTACCCTTTCCAAAGAAATGTTGTCCCGTTGTATATTTTTGGTGCCATTGAATTTTGACGGGGGCTAACAATCATATATGTTTGCAGTAACAGTAACTTTTATCATTTTGAATTTGATATAAATGAACTGCAAGTTGCAGAAAGGGCATATCTAACAATTTTTTTTTTTTTTTGCATCAATCGATAACTGGAATGTATCTGTACAAACTGTGCAGAAAGGACACATATATTCCCACTAAAACATGGTTTCTCTCCCAGTTGAATCTTAAAACATTCAGTGTGAGCATATTTGTGTCTACTGAAATTTTTTATTTTTGTTTAATGTGCCTATTCTGCATCTTGTAATTCAAATAAAGCAATGATCATAGCATGAAATATATATATATAATGTTGTGTTAGGGGTGTGCTAAACATTATCTGGTGTGGGGGTGCAAGTTTGGGAACCAGTGCTTTAAACCTTGGTTACCAAAGAAATACTTTTTTTTTTAAACATGAATCTTACAAACAATTTCTATTTTGTTTTTGTTACTATGCGTTCAAAAAATTTAACTTCATTGTACCCAATTAGTTTAGAACATGAAACTGAAGGAAAGTGCAATGGAAGGATGTAGCCAGTCCCAATGATATAAATTTAATGAACTTTGGTTACATCGATATGGGTTTAGATGAAGAAACCCAGTCATAATTGCCAAGCGAAGGGATTGCCCCCATCTATCCTCCTGTCTATAATCTACAAGATATTACAATTTTACTTCTCCTGTAATGTGGCTAGTGAACACTTTCAGATAAATAATGCAGGTTAGGTATGAAATATTGCTCCAGGTTTATTACAAATTATATGTTCTTGGGATTTCAAGCTATGAAAAATAGGTTTGTTATTAATATATTAACTTATGACTTGTGTGAAAGGCAGAATGCATGATTTTCATTCTTTTGGAAGCAGAAAACCCATTTGCTTGTTGATTTGTACGGTAATTGACTGTGTCAGAATGCATATTTTGTAATTGTTGGGTCTACTGGAAATACTGTTACCTTAAGCAAGTAATGTTGATTACAGAAAATATATGATAAGAAATTAAACATATATCTAGAAGAATCAGTAAATAAGAGTTTTCAGAAAAAGAAGGCAGCTTTCGTAAAATTGAGAATGTCTCTGTTCTTACTGGAAGTTGCTTCCATACTCAGAAATCTACTGCACATATACTGCATACAGATGGTTCTTACTCAGCGTGGAAAATTTGATTTGCAAGTACTCTCACATTCCATTCCCATATATGAACTTTAGGAAATAGTTGCAAGATTGAGTACGGAAATATACACACTAACTAAACTATTAGGTATATTTACCCAGAACAATTACTGTTTCGGTGGGTATCCCCGTCATCATCAGATGATTCTGACTTGCCATCTAGAGGCGTCCCTGGATGCCCACTGAGGTGTCAAAGTTTAGCAGTTTTTGGCAGTTCTGTTGAATGAATATTTTCTCCCAGACCATGAGTTTTAATGTTATATGAACTTATTTTAGTATTCTATTTCATACCCAATTTCATGGCATTCTTCCAAGATTTAGCATTTCTGGGTTATCTGAGGTAATCCCATGAGAGGTAACGAGTTTCATCAGATAAATTTGCTCATGCTTTGCACTTGCGAATCTTTCGATAAACTTGGTAATCTCTCATTGGATTACCTAAGATATATAACATTCTCCCTCATACAGTTAAACAAAAGTTGCACTTATTAAAAGCAATTACAGCCTGTTGTAGTAGCTCATTTGATAGGCATTCTATGGGTCGGAGTTCAAAACCTATTGCATGCAATTGCTACTTTGTGAAGTCTTCACTGTGCTTAACATTTTTATATAATTTTTACTATTAATCTTATTTCTATGCTAGATTTATTGCACTTTTCAACATAATTGAATGAAAAGTGTTCTTATTATTCATTATCAATATTACACTATAATAGAAAATTTACAGAAATGTAATATTACAGCATATCTGAGTTTTATTGAGGAAAGACTTATAAAAGTGATTATGGTGGAGTTGCTGCTTTTGCTTCGAGGTGGGTTTATGCAAAAATGGTAGTGACATGCTCAGTGGAATTGATTTACCCAATCAATTTTTATTTAGCCGTGAGCATGAAGAAGAGGCTATAGGTCATATAAAATATGATAAAGTACAATACAAATAATTACATACAAATCAATAAAATAAAGCAGAACACTTTTAAACTTAGGCCTAATAATTAAATACAACTTAATATGAATTGATTTGAACATTTTGCACTATAGAAGGATGAAGAAGATTCAAAATATTCCTTTAGATCATAAAAGGGATTTTCTGCTAGCCTATGTTGCAAGACTGTTTTAAATAGGTTCAAGTGCAAGTCATGTGCCCCTTACGGTAACTAGTTCAACATGGTAACAGCAATCGAGCTAAACCATTTTCTTGACTTGCTGAGTCTAACTTTCGGGTCAGAAAAATGATAATTGTACCTTGTATGATAAGTATGTAATTTAGACCTATTAATATACCTCTTCATATTATTTTTGAGTTAAGTAAATTGTAGTAGCCATCTGATAAAAATGTACATAGATCTATGCATGGTACAAAGCCACCAGACTTCTACCTTGCATAGCATGTAGCCTTAAGGTATAAGGCAACCGTTTGCTGTATCAGTATTTAGCTCTCGCCGAAGAGAACATCAAAATAAGAGAATTTCATTCACTTTTTAAAAGTAGATGTTGAAAACTCAGTCCTTTCTGATCTGTACACATCTGACGCACAAAATTGAACTTCAAACTTTTCATTTCCTGAACTGCGATGTTTGTGAAATCCCAACTTCCTATGATCAATGACGACTGAACTTCAGTCTCACAAGATTATCATTAAGATTATCTTGAGACAGAGGTGATCACACGATTTTTTCAAATTTAAAATTTTCCACTTTGTCTTGTACCCACACACTGTGTTTAATTCTATACTGTATTTGACGTGAATAATAAAATAACTTTCATGTATGTTGAAAAGTGCAATAAATGTTAACCCAAATGTAGTAATAATGGCGATGATTTCAACATATTAAAGACTACACTTTATAATATTTTGTCTTAAACTGTAATTGTCCTGACTAAAATCTTTGTTAAACTGAATTCCATTGATTACTGTATTTTCCAAGGTGCTTGCACATTTTTAACCTTAAAATAGATTTCAAAATGGGGGTGCATCTTGTTTGATGAAGGTATAGGTTTGGTGTGCTTTTCTTTCCAATGATGCTTTTGACTTCCAAGAACTTTGTCACGCACTCTTCTTTTGATATTCCAAGAACTTTGAGCCACATAATGCAACAATGCACAATACAGGATCTCATTAAGCGAGTTGGACCGAAGCGATCTAACCCAAATAATCAGTTACTGATTCTAGGTTGAGTTTATGAATATATGAGTAATATGTGTTTATCGTTAGTTAATAGCATTTATTTTTTAATTACTGTCATTCTTTAACTTTAACTTTTTCCTTTAAAAATTGTGTTCAATGTCTGATGTGTCTTAAGCTATGTTCACACTGAGGAATTTGTTGCAAGAATATGTGTCCGGGTACATGTATAGCAACCTATTTGCCACAAGTCGTAAACCTATTGAACATATTCCTAGTTCCCGGACACAAACAGTGAATAAAATGTACCAGAAACAAGGTTTCGCCACAAGTTCTTGTTTACGCTCCGAAAGCGAAAACATTGAACAGATCCCAGCGAAAATACTATTTGTGAATGTGCTATATCATGTTTCTTGTGACAGTTGACTCTGTTTGTGGTTATGATCAATCCCATGAGATATATTGCTACGTTCACGCTGTTTATTTTACGAAATCGCCGATATTTTGCTATGGAGTGCTCTAAATAGAACATAAGTCGATGTAGAAGTATTCTCCCTCACATTCATAATCCCTTTGCAGAAAATTTGAATTTAGGCCTAAGTTATAGGCACACTTCTTGCTTGAAGAGATTCTGTGTTTAATATGAAATAATCAAGAGAACATCTACATGTGCTTACTGAAAAAATTGATGAAATAGAAAAGATATTAGAACAGTATCAGAATTGAATTAGGCCTAGGTGGGATTCGTGGCAGATGATGTGTCTGTAGATCTTGAAGCATATTTTCAACGAAGCTGTCACATATAGCCTAATATGTGGTAAATGAAGGGTAGGCACTTCTAGCACCTCTTATAAACAGTTTAAGCACAATAATATACAATTTTAGTATGGATTATACAGTTATTTTGCGAGGTTAAACAAACCCTTTCTCTATCGACTACAATGGATCGAAGTTATCGGCTATCGTTTCAACACCTGCCGATCGGCTTGACTGCGAAACTCCGGGCTCATAAAACACGCTCTGCTAAAGAAAGTTAAGCAAGCTTGAATTTACAAAAATTTATGCGACCGAACACATCTTTAAAGTTAAAATATTAATGGCTAATAAACCATTCTTACCGTAAAATTCAGAATTAAAAATACTGACTGCCCAGATAAATATAAATCCCCGCTTTTTACTGCCGACTAACGTGATCCTATAGCTCGGAAGATTTAATCAGCATTAGTACAGTATAATATTGTCATTTTCTTCCGCAAATTGAGTGTTTGTGGGTTACAAACTTGTTCTGGGTGAATCATCAATTCATTTAAAGCAGAAAAAAGCAAACGTTTATGCATCTAAAGCAATACTTGTGCCTGACAACAAATTCCTCAGTGTGAATGCTCACATGAGATATTTGTGCAAAGAACATGTACTTAGGATAAGTATCCAGAGACAAGAATCACGGAAATGGATCTGGAATTTGTTTGGAGTATTTGTGTCTGCAACAAATTCCTCAGTGTGAACGTACCATTACACAAAGGAGCTTCTTATACACTGAAAAATACAGTAAATAGTCAAGAATATCTTGAAAACCGGTGGTTATTGGTGCTCTAAAGCATAATTTATTGAAACTGCTGTAAATGTGATGTGATTTCACCAAAGGTCAGTTATTCAAACCCTCTACAGTCTACACTCTGCTTATTTGCTCCTGCATATTCTGTTAACTAAAAAGTTGCCAAGCAGTTAGTTTATTAGCTTTGCTGTTCAAATTACTGATATAACTGCTTTTTATATTAGTTCACACATTTGCTTCTTCAACACATCTTTATAATTAATTATCCTTTTGCTTAAGTAATAAACTGTTACAGGATGATGCATAACTTACTTTCTGCAGACATGACAGACTTATTTTCTTCTGCAATCATGACAAACTGATTTCTGCCTTTCATTCATGATCATATAGTATATGTTATTTGCTTATAAATGTTTAAGAAAATAGACTATTGAAGTCAGTTCCTTTTCTTTTTGTATGATTCAGGGAACCCAACAGTGGAATTTGAAGGAAATAGTAAAAATATTGTTTTTTTGTTTTGTTATTCTTATGTTGGAACATTTCAATTTGATAAACTTCTTGTGTGTGTGTGTGTGTGTATTTGAGCCATTTTAAACTGTGGTGTGACTTGATCCATGGCCATGCTACTAAGTGCTTGCAAAGTAAGTTTCGTTACAAATAATGTATAAACTTATATCTCTGTGAACTGTTTAAACAGTCCTAAATTTTCTAGTACGTTCTTGAAAACAAAATGGAAAAAATTTGTCAGATTATTAAAAATGGTTGTAGTTTGCGGCATATTAATTTTCAAATAATTTAGAATTTTAAATTCAGGAAGGATAAAGTTTAATTAGCTTAATTTTTCCCTCCTAATAGAAGAGAATACAGAAAATTCATAAGACATTCATTTATTGGGAGGTGGGATATCACAGGTAGAATACTCTTTGCTTAGACATGAAGTACTTAGAGCAAACTTGATGTGTAATTGAACCCCTGGGTGCAATACAAGCATTAGTGGTAAAATGCAATGTTGAGAAAGTTTTGGTGTGTACAATTCCTAAAAGTACGAACTAAAACACCTAAAAATGTACTTATTAACCAGAAAGTACATATATTTATTGCTCTAAACAAACATCACGTCAAATTGAGTGATTGAATAGCAAATATGGGCAGTAAAAATATACGGTTATGCTGTTATTGCATAGAAGATATATTGTCCAGCTTTACTTGTAGAATTTTTAAACTTTTAGATAGTGAGTAAATGTCAAAAATTTTATTTATAACACTTATTCACACATCCCACATATAGGCCACTCAGCATTTTTTGGTTTTAGAAATTGACACAATGCTTTTGCCTGGATTTACTCTTGGTGCTGGCAATCTCTTTTCTCTATTGACAATGTCTTCTTCCGAAAGTAGTATTATGCTCATCGGAGTTCTTAATTTCGCTCAAATAATGTGACTTCTAATAATGTATGGCCGCGTACCACTTCTGTTTTCACAGATACCGATTGACATATGTGCACAAGGTTGTTTACAATGATCTCCTGTCATCTACAGATGAGATACAGAACTAATTTTTATGGAGCTGAAAGTCAAAGAATTGAAGAGTATGCCGCAATTCTGCAATAACAGCATTAGCCGGCTAACACTAGTCTTGCACCCAGGTACTCAAATGGTAATACAGTAGTAGAATGAATGAATCTTTACTCTTGGTTTCCCTGAAAATGGTTACATTTAAATATGTTTAATCCCTGGTGGATGAGTGCACTGTGTCACTGAATTTGTGGGTTGTGTGTAATCTTTATATTATATGATATTGAGTTTAATAAAGAAATATCCTGATCTCATTGAACTTTGCGTTTGTTGTTACCTGTTTCTCATTTGTTTGTTGTTACCAGTTTCTCATCTGTGGAAAGAAGTAGAGTAAACTCTGGTAACTTGCAATACCAAACCAACACCACTTAAAATTTTAAGTCAATGCCCTAAGATAGGGTAGCCAGATGTTTATTTCTTTTACACCTTATCCGGCAATCGGCAAACAGGTCATAAAGCTTATAAATACCCTGCATTTTTAATTAGCATGGAAGAAATTTCTGCAAAATGAAATGCTTTATGTGAATTACTATGTTCTGTAGCGAGTCTATAATGGCATTTATTAGGACTTTATTACTGGTATGTTTATGAATCCTAATTTTCATAAAAGCATCTTCATTACCATTATAGATATGATGAGTAAGACTGTTTTTGTTTGACCATAATTGAATAACGTGGATATGGCCCCTGCACATAACTAATCACTCATCAGAGAAATCCCTCCATTGTTCTTCCTACACCATCTGGTTTTGGTTTGTAAATCTTCCATACGGTGTGATAAACCCGATAATGAAAGAAAACGTTTGTCAATTAGCCTATACAATGAATGCCGCTTAATGTAATTGCAGATGTTATCAGTTGGGTAATGTTATCACTTTTATGAAGTCCCGTACGGATTAATACTGCTACATTGAAAAAATGCTGTTTATTGTGATCAAAGATTTGGTTTATGTTATCACATTTTCCTTTTTTGCGACTTTATTTCCAAGCACTGAACGTCATTAAAAATTTTGTTTTTAAGGGTTTCTTTTCTAAGTCAACTGTATTGTGTTTTACTGAGGTAGCAATTCTGTTCCCAGCTCACAGGATGACCAGTTTGAAGGGGATGGCATTACCTAACTTTCTCTTATAAACAGTAAAACATGTTTCACCCCACAGTTAAGCTGCAGCTTTTGATTTATAAAGATAACAGTGTTGACATGCAGTGATGGCTAGTGTAAATTAAAAGACTTGAACACACAGGTGTTAGATGTTTTGCTATGCTGTGTTCACCACAGATCAGTATAGACTTCCAAAAACACTCGTAACTGAGTATGGAGTATTGGTTAATGGACTCCTAAAGGAAAGTAAAAACAATTTAAAACTTTGTTACTGGTTACACCTTATAAGTAGCTTGCAGTCTATTACTGTATTAGCCTATCAGTGGTTCAATGATTCACAGTTATGTTTAATTCCTTCAGCTACTGTTATCAATTGGTTAATATCAGATTAGCTGTGTCCCAAAGTGATCACAGTAAATGGCATGCACTGTATTGTGTAGTGCTTGACGAAGAGTTGTGTGTTGTTACTGGTAGGCATTCCGTGTTGTTCTGAGTATTTTTTGTGATATTAACTTCTGCATTACCATTGGGTCCATTTTGTACCCCATCGTTATATTTTATGTGATTACTTCCACAGAAGTTTCCAAGCATGCTGTAACTTGATGTATGTCATCGTCATGTGGAAAATAAAAGGTTTAAAATTTTGTGAAACAGAATCAGAAATATTTGGCAGTAGGCCATTCAATATAATGTAATTAGTGATGAGATTTCTCTAATAAAAAAATTAGAAATATTCAAGTCTTGAAAGTTCTCACGATATTGAGAATTAAAAGTATTTGATTTAATACTGTGAGATGTGAGAAGCGAGGACAGGTTGTCACCAACACCAGACTGCATTTTTTTTTTGGGGGGGGGGCCCTCCACCACCCCCAGAGCACTTGACCATAGGCCATACTCCAGTCCCAACGACTTTTCGGCATATTTGTGTTTTATTGCTCCATTTCCCATTCTTTCGTCGTTGATACTGCAATACGTTGTATGTAAAAAAGTTGTGATCAAAATTATCAGACTACCTTCTTGTAAGAAGATAGATCTGATCATTTTGATAACAAAAGCACTAAAATTAAAATTACAAGGTAGGTAGGTCTGACCATTTTGATCAAAAAAGCACTAAAATCAAAATGGCAATTTTTTTTACATACGACGTATTGCAGTATCATTGACGATATCCTAAATCAATGGGAAATGTGTGTTGAGTCAGCTATTTGCTTCAGCACTAATAGAACTGTGTATTTTCTTGATTAATTATTTCTACATGTTCATTCTACTTTGATTTTTTTCTTTTACCCCACAATTTAATCTTATATCACAATTCCTTGCCTTGTCCAATAATATCGTCCCAGTGATTTTTCTTAGTCACAGGCATCGTCTAAATTCTACATCTAACTTTTCCACATTCTCCTTTTGTATATTTAGGCCTACCTATAGAACAGCAAAATGATGAAGTTCTTTCTGAACGAAAAAATGTATTTAGTCTTTTGAAACCGTAACTTTGGCTGTGGAAACTGCATAGAGATACGTAAAAATTTAATGAATTGAATGATTTCAAACGATCATTAGTGAATTGAAACAAAAGGTTCCTGATTTTTCGCTTTACAGGGATTCAACAAAGAATGGTGATTTTTAATAATAACAATAAATAATTATGATAATAATACATAACAAATTACTGGGTCGATTTGAGGCCCATGGGCCCAAATATGTTAGTGGCTTGATCGTAATATGTCCTTCATGGTGTTTCTCGCGTAACGCTAAGAATCATACAAAATACTTTTTTTTACCTGTACGAAAGATGGCTTAACAGCTAGTTATACAATGAAATGTCTTGGTGTCCTCTCAAATTATGTATGAGAGTATGTAATTTTTCCTGAAAGTGGAGACAACTGAAGTCACTATCGCCCATGAGATTTTTTTGTTTAATATCCTTCTAAAACACCAGATTGTAATTTCAATTTCAATTTATTTACATCCTGTGGATCAAATTACATTGATATAGGATGATTGACAATCTATAAAGAATATCGATATGTGTATAATAACATGAGTGTGAAGCAGCCGTACATAATGATAATACATATGGTGCATATGTTATATAGCATCACAAAAATTAGGTTACTTTGTATATATTTCCTTTTCCTTTGAATTAGCAAGAGATTGAGTTATAGTATTCCTCAATACTGTAGAAGCATGATTGAGTTAGGAATTTCTTTAGGGCGCTTTTGAATTTGATTGGGGATTGTATATTTTTTAAGTGTTGTGGTAGTTTGTTGAACAAATTTATTCCACTGTATTTAGCTCCTTTCTGAAATTGTGCTATGTTATGAGTAGGAATAGAGAGGTTATTTCTGAATGTGGTGTTGTACTCATGGTTGTTTGAAATTCATTTAGGTGAGCTTTGACATATACCAGTAACTCATATATGTGTAGGGATGGAAGAGGTAGGATTTGCAAGGTCTTAAAGATGGGTCTGCATGATTATTTTTATTTGCTCCAGACAGTATTCGAACGATTCTTTTCTGTATTTGGAATATTGCTATGCTTTTAGTGCTGTTTCCCCAGAAGATTATGCCATATCTCATAATGCTTTGGACATGGGCGAAATAGATCTGGTCGTGGGTGCATTGGTAAGTTTTTTAATATGGCAAACCACATAGGTGAATTTTCCCAGTTTTTTAACAACTTCTCCTATATGTGAGTACCAAGATAGATGTTCATCTATGGTTATGCCAAGAAATTTGGTGGATGGAGCATATTGGATTGACTTTTCAAAGCTATTAGACTATTCGTCTCTGGGTACAACTTTGGTTACAACAAAGTCTTACAAGGTTACAATGAAACTTATAATTTAACAAGTCTGAGACAAAATTCTTGAAATTGGAAACCACAAGGGATCAGCGCCATTCTTGTTATAGTGTTAGATTCATTTACTATCAAAGGCAATAGCACCGCCGTCTCGAGAAGGCAGTGGGCAATAGCTATTGTCTATCGAGTCTTTATCGATCGATTTAAATAATCTTGTTTCGATTAGCCTATGGAATTGGCTGTCAGTTAGTGTTCTAGTGTGTGAAGCTGTGTTTTATTTATATTTTATGTGATACATTCAGTAGTGACAGAGATAAAACTATACGTTTTGTTATTATTGTGTCTTCGTATTTCACGATGTGAATGGGTTTGCCGGGCTGGCTTCTCTTGTGGTCGTTACGTCTTGACAACACAACTGCCTGGGTCGTTACCGTGAGTAATACACACATTCTCATCTAGTTCTGTGCTTTGTAGTTTACTGCAGGCCTATTGACGTTTGTTACCCTTAACTCCACTCTGTAATGAGATTATGAATTACTTTTCGTGTGGCAGAAAAACTCTACATTATAGTGAAGTTATGTTTATAGTTTGGTTAGGTAGGCCGGCTGTCTATGTTGCCAAGTTCGCATGCACTGAATACGAAAGTGTGTCCGTAAACATATGACTGCAGTAAAGTATAGCCTGGTTCCTCTTTATTTGTTAACATCTAGGTCTATATTAACCTATATTATCCGATGTTTTGGTTAGGTAGCCGGCTGTCTATGTTGCCAAGTTCGCATGCAATGGATACGAAAGTCTGTCCGCCAACACTGTGATATCGCAAATATCATCTAATTTCTATTACCTAATTTTCCCGCGCTCTCCATATGTATAGACCCACTTAAAAAAACAATGTGATTGTCTTTTTTTTCTAAACGGAAAATGTCTTTACTCTTTTCAAAGCGTAAAAAGATATTTCGGCGGTGGCTGTGAAAACTGCATCGAGAGTCGCAAACATTTAGTGAACTGAGAAACGATTTCAAACGATCGTGAGTGAAATGGAGCAATAGGAGATCGTACTATGTATATCAACAATAGCCTGATTTTCGTTGTAGGGCTACAGCGATCCAACAAACAAAAAGGTTTTTTGGTAATAACAATAAATAATTATAATAGTACATGGAAAATTATTGGGTGGGCTTGAGCCCCAAGGGTCCATATAAGTTGGCCACCAGCATGGTCGCTACAGCATGAGCCACCGCGCCGTCTTAACTCAACTAAGGACATTAGGCTACATTTTGGGGGATTCTGCAAACTATATTTTATTTTTTTAGAAACACGAAAAAACAGTCATATTTAAGGTCATAATGTTCTTTAGCCCACGACTTTATTCTCTTGTCCCAATACGGATACACTTTTGTTTAGCAAAGCAGTACAACATAATGAACTTGTGCATGAAGTATACGTAATTAAAGCCAATACAGAATTCACTTTTGATCTTGATTGCCAAATGCATACTTATTAGTTGTTATTTGCATGTTAATATTATATTTGTACAACCCTAGAGAAAATGGCAAGACAGTGTATGACTCCATCGACTGTTACGTCCAAAGTGAAGTGGAGTGTACAAGGTCTGTCATCATTTCCTCCCCTCACGCTCGCCCAAGCCTTCTGGGGCATTAGTTTGTCAAAGGTAACTGCATCATTTCTGCTTTGTGTGATAGCTGATGAATCAGTCAGCCATGAAGGGTGCATCACATTTAACATACTGCTCTGTAGTTTTCTTGATGCACTACCCGTAGTAAATGTTTCTTCTTGGATATGAGTTCACCAATTGACAGACTTGCGACATAACGCAATAAAATATAAATATTATTAAGAAACAATAGGCTCCACCACTGTGGCGTAGGGGATACGCGTTCGCTCTCTTTACGCAGCATGCGAAGGTTCGATTTCCGGTCGGGACAAGTTTCCTGCTTGGGTTTTTTTTGAGAGCTATTATTATACCTCGTAAGATTTGCATCGATGTCTGCCCTAGTGAGGCACCTTTCGTCTGCAATGTGTTTGCTCGTGCTCGTACGGTGCAAAGCTGTTGAGGCGGCGGCGGCGATGATGATAATAACAAAAATAATAATAATAGTATTAATAATAATAATAATGTAATAGGCTAAGTCTGACACATTGTCTTTGATTTATTTATTTTCAATTTTTTGTGGTATTTGGGTATTTTCTTCTCTTCGAAAACATCTACGCGAACTCAGAGTTGTCAGCCTCAAAAAATTCGTTTATACAATAAAATGGATGTTTCAAAAGCCAATTTTTGTAATATCCACTCCTCGGCACTCCGTACAGATAATAGCAAACAGTTACAAAAACTTGGCACCAATCACTGGAAAGCAGTTCGAAATCTTTTTGAATGTTTTTAGATACTGTACCCCAAATGGTCTCACTAATGATGAGTGCTCTGCTCGAAGGAAGGTCCAGACCCGGAATGAAACCATGGGAAGATGACCACGACTTGTCCAAGGCACTTTCAGGCGGGTGATAGCGCGGAGATTTGTCATTGCCTCTCGAGGGTTAGATATGAAGTGACAACAACACAATACCCAATCCCAGGATGGGAATTTTCCACTGCTGAAAAATTTACGAAAGAGCCGACGTTTAACATTTGACCCTACATAATAATGGGTTTTAACCATATATACCACTAGTGTTATATGCATATACGTAGGCATAAGTAACGATAAACCCTAATTTATACAAATCCTAAGTAATAGCATTTAGGTGTAAGTATGATGCCTTTTGGTATTCGATTTTATACGATTTCAATAAATGAAGGTGTAATTTGCGCTTTCGATGATCATTGAAATAGCAACATCTTCTCTAAAAAAAATATGGGCAGGCCCGGTGACAGGATTTTCGGGTCCCTTGGTAATTGAGGAGAGCGGGCCCGTCCACCCCCTTTCCTCTAACCCCCCCTTCGCGCTTTCAACATACTCAGACCAGAACTGCCCTGCGAACTTGCATATTATTTTATGAGCGAGACTTCCTGATTATCAGCTTAATCTGCAGAAAGAATGTGCACCACCATGCACTATTATGGGAAATTTTCGATGTACTATAAAATTTAATTTAGTTTTAATGAGTTAGTAGGATGGGGAAACATTTTCTAGTTCAAAACTTTTCTACAGTTCATAAATTTTACAGTTATGCAGATATACAGGAATCAAAACCAGGGCTTTGTTGAACATGTTATAGAAAATTGTGATACTTTTTTTTTTCTTTCTTTATGAAAATGCTAGGCCTTGTCAAATCTGGTTCCATCTCCAAGATGCCGAGATCGTTCAATCTATCTTGGTTCATCGTTGATCGATTGATACTTCTAATTCTTCTTTCATTACGCTGGAACTTCTCTCATCTTGACTAACTGATACAGGGATGCAGCAGAACAATCTGACCACTTCGTACCAACCAGACTTTATTAGTGTACGCGATTCCTATTCTTATTATATTTGGGGGGGGGGCGGGGCACGGGCCCATAGGCATTTGCCCTCTTCTGTCCTCCCAGTCGCCGGCCCTGAATATGGAACACTGGATAGAGAACGGGAAAGTAAAACTTAGGGGCATGACTAATGCAGGGTGTGAAATCTATACGCATGTTAACTTTCTAACTGGACAGAGCATGAACTCATGGCCAGTGACTTGGAATGAGCGCACTAATACGCATGGTGTGATGATAATGTGTTTTACACATCAGCGAACCATGCAGGCGCTCTCTTCTGCCTGCATCTCCACTTTTCCGTAACGTCTATTATATATAATACAATTGAAAATATATTGGAATGTCAACAGATAATGGTTAGCGTGTTGCACAGATTAACATGAACTTTCCATTGGACACGAAATTCACGAAAGGGTGTAATTCACGAAAGTGCGTTTTGTAAGATCCAGGTATGAAGAAACTATTTATGTATCTGGATTATTCTATGGTACAGTATTTTAAAACATCAATGTGAATAGTTTATTTTAGAAAGTGCACAAATAACTTTTTTTTCCCCTGATTGATGTTTGTTAAATATACACACTGTTGGGGTAGCCGGATTTAGCTTAGAGTACAGTCGTAACCCGACTACATTCATAGCTATGGCGGTTAGAAAAACATGCTCATTTTAGAAGAGACGCATACCCGGGATTAAGAAACCTCCATATAACTTTTCCCAATAAACGAGCTTTTCTTTAAAAAAAAAACATTAATGAAAAAATTGCAGATGTGATGCCCCTCCCGGGCATCGGTCCTACTGTGTCTGCGTCGGCTACTCCGTTATCTGGACGTCCTTTTTCTTGCCGCCTCCACTCCAACAGATCCTGTAGGATAGAAAACTTCGCCCCCCCCCGAAGTTATGTAATTTGGTGAATGGTTGCTGTGAAATAACTACGCCGGTTCCCCACTATACTACGCCCATCTTAATTCTGTTACACGAAATTGCTACGTTACACTTCTTACATTCTACTTTCGCTTCACCACTGTGCCTTCCGGCCAACTTTACTAGAAGATAGTTTCCCTTTTCGTATCACGTACAGAATCATATATCCAGTAAATATGTGGAAGAAATAATACAAATAGCTTACTCTATTTACTAATCTGTCTTACTGCAAAACACTAAGTATAATCTTCAAAGAACTAGGCATAATTTACATATTATTCGTGCCAAATACGAAACTAGAACAAGAAATTCGATCCAAAATTAATGAAAACTGCAATATTATTTTCTTCTGGTTATGTCTAACAATCTGGCTAATGAGCTAGAGTGCTACAACACACAGCTTGTATTCTATTCATCATCCAATTTTATTTTAAAACGCAATACCGTATTTCAGGTTACGTAAATTTTGAACATCCGGGGGATATCCAGTCTGTTGATGTCTTGTGAGTCGGTAACATGAATAGCTTCTTTATCGCAGTTTGCTCGTTTCATTCTTTGATGCACAGATATGCTCATGCGCAGTAATTTAATTTTATCTGACGTCAAGCCTCCGTTTATATGTTATGTCCATTTAAGGTAATGATTAACTGCACATTTTGCAGCCAGCAGAGCGAGTGAGGCTCGTAGTTCCATTTTGTTTAGAATTTAGGCGTTTATATTTACTTTTGTTCCGCCACATAGATTCACATAACCTATAACCCTACAGAGCATACAAAGTGTGTGTTAACTTTAAAATATAAACTTATGTAAACATTTATCTGCAAGTGACCATGAATCTAGTGGAGAGTTTGTTAAAGGCAAATTTCTTCCAAAGGATTAGAGAAAAAATCAAAATAAAGGAACTACGTTGACCGACTGCTGACCTAAACATGACACAGGCTGCCAGTGGACGAAAAAAAAAAAGTCAACACTAAAGTACCCAACATTGATAACCTCTACAATAAAAAGAAACGGCACATGAATTTCATTTTGCGGCAGTAATTACATAAGTAGGCCTACCAATTAAAGAACTTTTCCTTTTTTAAACATACGAAATGGTATATCCAGCCCACTGCCGGAATTTAGTGGCACATACATAAGTTTCCCTTCAACATTGATCTGAAAATGACGGGAACGTATTTTTCTTTTTAAGATACCAAATAAAGATGGTCATGTTAATTAATTAAATTATTTTTTTGTTCGGATCTAGTTTCCTTCGTTGCGCACTTCACACCTCACTACATACTAAGTTGCGTCGGAGCTATGCTTGCCGTAAATGACTTTGACTGGCTGACACAGATCCGGTATCTCACTGGTTTCCCGTTATCAGCGCTGCCACTGCATTTTTGGGTCGTGATTAAAAACGTTTTCCGCGCTCTTCACCCGCGATTATAGGTTAGGAACAGTGATATTATTGTTAGTGACATGTAGAGCTAGGTTGGTGGCAGTTAGAGGCGTATTCAGAGGGAGCTGAAGGGCTAGAGGCCCCCCCCAAACGTTAAGTCATGCTAATATGTTGCACATAAGGGCACTTTCATTTCTTAGATAGTAGACAGTTTAATTGCACATTTTTACTCGTAAAGGGTGAAAGGGAATCGTGAAATAGAAATGTCAACACTACTTTGCTAGTATGTACAAATTCAGCATAACATCGAATTTTCACCTAAGCTGCTCAAGCTGGCATGAACGCATAGTTAGCTTGCTTAGCTACTAAACGCTAACAGCTGATCAAGTTAGCAATACTGCATCTCGGGTAGATTATAGCGGCAGAGCGAGCAGTGTTTGAAATGGTGCTTGATAAATTTTACAATAGTGGGAAAGCAAGAAAATTTAATTGTGTTCTATGACTAAACAGCTTTAATGCCTTCGTCTTAGTTAGATTAAGGTGAGACTGTGATGTACACATCAACAAACAAATCTGTTTACTTTGTTTGAGCATCGTTGGGTAGTTTTAACGTATAATTCAGTATAAATGGGTGGGGTGAATATAAATTAAGTAGTTACTCTAGTAATAAGTTAATACTAGTAATACTAGTAATTACTTTCAGTAGTTACAAGGACCAGCTTTTACTTAATTTTGAGTGAATAACCTTATACTAGACTTATAAGTTAATACTGGATAAGCATTATAGTGCTTTCACATTCGCCAGAGGTTTCAAGGCCACAACTTCTCACGTCTAATATGCCCCCACTGATCAGCAGTCAACAGTATTCCCCTTTGCGCAGAGGAGCTGCGCTGTCGCACACACTCATACGACACCAAGGGGGAACTCCCTACTGGCTTGTCATGTGACTGGCATTGGAGGGGTATGATGTCATATGAGCACGGTAAGTGGGGGTATCATAGGCATGCTACGTTTGGCCTTGAAACCTCTGGCGAATGTGAAAGGACTATAGTAGTTACTACCGGCTTAGCTGTGCAAAGTACATGTAGTGGGCCGTGATATCTATATAATAAGTGGAAGTGTTTGTCTTCCTGTCTGTCTGTCTGTCTTCCTGTCTGTCTGTCTGTTTGTCTTCCTGCGGTACCCAGGCAAATCTAATGCACGCAGAGATCTACAATTTTTTACATAGGCCTAGATGGATAAAGGGTGTCTGTATGCACCTTGAAGCTGGATTTTCAATTTTTGCTTACGTTTGCAAATTACGAGGGGAAAAAACTGGCTGAAAACATGATTATTTACATTATAGCAGCACCAGATTTATGTTTTGGAAAGAACTATACCGGCAGGCTTTTTGTTGTAAAATAGATCGAGCACGCTAGATTTTCTGGGACAGCAAAGTAATACAAATCAGGTTTACGTTGTTTCTGAATTTTAAGCTTGAAGTTAATTTTTCTCCGAAGTAAGAAAAGTCGTAAGCTTTTTCTGACATTTACCAAAGCTCTGAATTAGAGCTTGGGATAGCGTTGCCACCTGTCCCGAATTTGGCGGGACATCCCGCATTTTAAGAACATTTTCAGCGTCCCGAATTATGCCTAAGAGGGACGCATTATATATTTTTATTATTATTTTCCTAGTCTTTTCTAACATACTTCTTGTTACTGTTACATAGCCTATTCAGTTTTGGCTTTGTAACGAATGTATACCATCTTTCTCTTATTAATAAATTGTCCCATGTACAAATTTAGGTATGAAGATCGGCGATATGCATATATTCGATAATTGTCCCGCCTTAGCCTTACCAAAAGGTGGCAACCCTAGCTTGGGATGAACTGATTACCGATCTGTGCAAAGATATCGGAGATATCTTGTTGAACAGGCCTACCAAAAGATGGCAGTAGCTGCTCTTGACGCATCTACAAGGCTTGCATGAGTTAGCGATTGGTCAGTAAGTTCAGAGCGAGTCGCCGAAAGATAGATCAGTTATTCAGGCTACGATTCCATAAAAAACTGAAGTCCTTATTAAATAATTTACTTGATATTATTACTACTGTTTGCTGTTCTTTCTAGAAATGACTATTCGGCGAAGTTGCAAATAGAAGGGCTGTTACTTTAAGATCAGCCAACAGCAAGTTAGCAAGAATTAGGTTTTAAAAATGATATAAATGGTGCAACGTTTTTCACATATACGTGTGACTAGCAGATGCCCGTGACTTTGCCCGCAATTATTTAAAAAACTGCTAGATGTTTTGTTTATTTTTATTTAACAGGAAAATAATTAAAACATTTAATAACACTGAAATCGTTTTTACATAAATTGCAGGGATTACATAATTTTATTCTCAATTATATTATTGAACGTTAAAAATATAAATAATTAAACGAATAAATCGAATATTATGCTGCCTTATGGACATACAAATTCGAAATGAAACGATTAAAATGAACCATAGATTCATAAGCCTTACCCAAATCATGCATAAACAATTTTATTATAACGATTGGTAATTTAAAAACTAAAAACCCGGCTTCGAGGTGCATTTCACGAACAAAGTGCGCCGCCTGGGGAATAGAGACCTCAGATTTGAGTCCCCTAGCCTCCCCCCCCCCCCCAAAAAAAAACCTCATAGTGTGTTTCGTCCAAATCATTCAATGTTTTCCCATTAAGGTGTGCATTCATTCTCCCCTTCTGTCCGCCTATGTTTAAAAAATCAGATCTGTGCCAATCATAAACAAGTGAATCAAGATAGCAATCGAGCAAGGCCATCTTGAATTAATTTCACAATTGAATACTGTCTTGCTAATAGGAACGTTCTCCCCAACAATCGAATTGCTCACGTGTTTCTAATGGAAGGTATTTCATCACCTCGAAAACGTTTGATTTTTGGCATTGAAATCAACATTTTGCAAAATCCTTTCTTAGGGTGCACTTAGATTATGAAACAAAGGTACTGTCAAAATTCCAAGTTTCTGCCTGTTATATTTTAGTATTTTAGGCTCTAGGTTGATTCTCTGTCAGTCAGCCAGTCAGGACAAAAAAACTCAGTACTGCTTATCATCTATATATATATATATATATATTTATATATATCTATATATATATATATATATATATATATTTATATATATATCTATATATATATATATATATATATATATATATAGATGATAAGCACTACTGAGTTTTTTTTAGATAAAGGAAATATAATTATGTATGTTTCTAAATATTAATATCAATATTCTTCAGGTTTAGGTTAAATAACTTGGAGGGGAGTGTCTTACCGAACTGGAATTTAGATGTATTCTAATTTTTCTTAAAACATCACCCATATTATCTGATCAAATAAATTTGTCAGAATATTTGTTTAGATTTCCTAGGGGAATATAATAAATCATACAAGACCGCGGAAATTCAACAGATTCAACAGAAAAAAAATCGCTTTGTTATTATTATGAGTTCATAAATAAAAAAAAAAAAATCATATCTTGAAGGGATTAATTTTTCTGGTTTTCATTGAATATATTAATAGCTGTTATATTTTTAAAGAAATATGTCTGATCAAGAAATCATTATTTTAATTGTGTCAACAACATATTTTTAAATAGAGGTCTAATCACTGATGGTTAAAAGTTTCGAAATTTAAATAGGGTATATCCTATGAACTATTCCTTTTATCAACATTTTGAAAAATGTTTCATGAAAACTACCCATGATAAGATAATGTAACAAGTAAGAATTAAATTTCCAAATAAAAACCATAATTGAAAACAACCCACCGTTTATCTGCAACAGGCCTGCACAGACGACACTCGGATATACTGAAAGACATTAAGCCAACATTCTGGAAACACCTTTTTCGGTTTTCCGGGTTTCAGGAAACTTTTTTCCAGTGTTATCTCGATTTCAATGCTTCCTCTAAGCTACGAGACAGAAAAAATCACACAATGGGGTAAAATACAATACTTATTTTTTTAGAACAGAATTTACAAATGAGTAGGCTACTGTTTCGTCGTCCTCACTGTACGTACTTGCGCATGAATTATGTGACAACTATTTGCACTTACCACATGAAATTAGAGGTCGAATAAAAGTCCTCATAGTAAAGACATGTAGTGTCCTCATCACCGTCTTCATTTTCACTTGAACTGGACCGACTTCTGATTTTTTCGGTCTTTTTTCCTTTCTTTCCTTGTGTTTGTTTTTTGTCTGAAAACAATTTCTTCCTTTCCTTTTCCTGTTTGTTTGTGACCTTGGACTTCTTGAGGCTTATTGAATGTTCCGGTCTGCTATTTAGGGGATAGAGTCAGTGTGTACGTTTTTTTCTTTCTTTTTCTTTTGAAACCTTTTTTTTTTTTCTCCTGGTCTCAAACTTGGGAAGGGCAGCAGATTTTCTGATTAGGTATTTGGAAATGAGGAAAGCGTAGGAGCCACTGTGTTTTCAGTACTGTCAGGCACTCAAGAGCACTTGGCATTTGGCTCGAGGGTTTGCTCTTCTGCGTTGTCAACGAGTGATGTATTGAAAGTAACAGATGGTGAGTGTTCACTTAGGCCTACTTCAATGTCAGTTGTCGTTGAGGGTAAAAGTCTCTTCGGGAAATGCCTGATTTTCCTCTCACAGTCACGGGCCATCTATTGATAATAAAAAAAGGACAAAAACAAGGTGCCCCATTCTGCCCCAGACAGCACTAAGTTAGATTACAGAATGACCCTCCATAATCCAAATTTTTCTTACGTAAAGAACCTTTAATATAATGCTTAAATAATACATTTTGAATATGTATACAAACAAAAATAAACTAAAGAAAATTTTGCATCTTACCTTGCGGTATAGGACCGACAATATTACAAAGAAACTCGTTAATTCGATTGTAACAACACACACAGAACCACATCTCAATTCAAACTGAGAATGAATGACATCCCAATATGCTTTTTTGATCGTCCGTTGTGATTTAGTTAGTTTCCATCGATGGCGGCACCGAACGGTTGAAATATAGATCCAACCCGTTTCGCCCCGCGTTCCCCTTTAGGGCACTAAAGTCATTACAATTTTGTGCTCGTAAATCAATAATGAAGCGAAATAGGTTTTACAAGTTTCATTAAATTGAATTCACGCTTTCTTAGTGGTCGATAAAAATTTTATTCTAATTATTCGTCAACAGCCAAAGGCCTATCACAACTTAGAATTTTCATAATCTGCCCAATAAACAGACTAATCTGATGATTGTACGCTACTGCTTTAGTTTTTGTATTTATAATACAATTGTTGACAACAAAGCTCTGCTTCTGCTTTTATTATTTTATTTATTAATGTTGCCAGATATCGATCCTCATTTTTAATAGACAAAGAAAAAATCGGAAACTAGAATTAGACAAGATGTAAGCTTCTCTTTCGCCCGACTATAGTACTGTATTCACTGTGTTAAGTTTTGATTTGGATAATTTCAAATGCTAGAAGTCAGTGACGTGCATACCATTTTGGAGATTTTATGGTATAACATGATTATTTTGATCCATAGAGCACGGATCTCCTTGCCCATGTCCCCTCTATAAAAAGGAACCAAAACTCTGTATATAGCTTGTGCCATACATAAACCTACAATGCTATTTGAGACTATTGATTACATAGGCTATATGGTCCACAAGTGGTCGCTGTCACATTTTAATAGCTCATTCTGTAGCATTTGGTATAATCTTAATAACTTATTACAGGCCTAATGTAAGTTAACTTGAGGTTGTGGGACGGTAATTTGAGTTTTAAGCCTATTGAATCTCCCTTTAAGTTGACAAGAATAAAATTAAAATCAAACAAAATTTAAAACTTAATCTTATTTCAATGAACATGAAATAAATAAAATAAAAAAACAGCTTGCTTAAACTTGATGTCTACTGGTTCACCACGCAGGCTTGCGTCTGCTTGTGAACGCTACTTTAAAGTCATATAGTCGACGTATTAGCAGGGTGACCGTATCCTAAAAAAAAAGACACTTTATAGAAGAGTTCAATATTCCAACTTCTCAGTGTGTCCTTTATTTCGAACAAATATTTTTTTGAATAAAGCATTTAATTTTTACAGTTAGCATAATAATAAAACACTTTGAAATCAAGTATGGATATTAATTACTGGAAGTAAAAATATTTTTAGGAGGAAAAATATTCTTATGTAATGTGCAACAGAAACAATATTCTGTGGTTTGTTGAACACATATCTGCACACTCAAAGTAAGTTCTTGACCCTTTTCTGTACTTTTCAGAACTATGAATTTGCTTTAGCCTATTAGGACAGCTTCCCAAGTTCGATGAATTTTTGCTCCGTCCCGTACATAACTACCTGTTTCCAGATGCCAAGTTGAATCATGTCTGTAACAAATCAAGCCTAGAATATCGTAGGCTACAATCAAGTAACCCTGGAAGACAATATTGACAATAATTTTTCAGGTAATGTTGCTATCTGGCGAAAAAAGCATCGCACAAGTAACCATTCCTTAAAAACCGCGACATTTAGACGTTCCGAAAAACTTTCATTGGACACCAGGACAGTATGCTCAAAATTGGGACCGTCCCAGTAAAACCGAGATGCCTGGTCACCCTGCGTATTAGACCTTCGTGCTTGTTAGCGAAATGTCATAGTTTCGAAATCTTTAATTTCTGATACATGAAATATACGCGCCCCACTGCTACACGCTGTGATAGAACGCCATGATTCTCCACACCAGACGATATCGCTGTATCCCAACGCACACGCGTACAAGACATTCAAAGTCCTGTTTTCTTCCGTGGGGAATACTGGTACTTTTTATTTATAAAAAAAAACCCGTTTGAGATAACCAAATGAAACTGTTTTGTGTTCAACGTCAGAGGTTTTATTGGTATCGCCGCTCCACCGTGCCGGATCACGATGACCAGGGATCCTAGATCGAACCTTGGAGAGATTGGAGCCGTATTCATGGTTCGGGGTAATTTGAGGTTCCCCATTTCCATTCTATTCTGCCCTCCTCTGCTCAACTTTTCATCATTTGCCGTTCCTTCCTCCAAATATCATCCGGATGGTAACCATAGATGTGAAACCATGTGGCAGGCAAAATCATTCCGAGCTTTTCATATGAATCCCTAGCCTTCGGTCAGAATATTGACGGGTTGCGGCAGACTTTTTGGCGAAGTGACCAGTTGTCCGAGACCTAAAAGCAAAAGGAGCGGCCATTTGGTGCACCTATGGAGGATACTCAAAGGATATTTGGGTCATATCGTAATGGCGCACCATAAGGACAACTCATCTCACCTCATTCCTTCTCCGGTAAGAGTTCTATCAGAATCTCTGTCAGAAATTTATTACGACTATTCTATAAAGTAACCCCTCTATACCCCCTTTTGCACATATTTTCATCTTTCAAACCCTCGATTAATTTTAATTTTTAAGCAGTAGATTAATCAGTTTGTACGATTATGTAATGCAAATACGAGGATAAATTGCATTGTAATGGGAATTAAGTCTTTCCATATTAATATTGGAATTGAGGTGACAATAAAATTCTCTTGCCTATTGTACCTAGCTGCTGGTTACTCACCAGGTAGTTAATGCAGTGGACATTCTTTCAGATTGCACTTGAAATAGTTCTTAGTACAGGTAAACTTAACTGAAGCTAGGGGTAACTGGAAGAAGAATTCTCAATAGCTCAAAAAGGTGAACTAAATACGATGTTGGGGTGGATGCCGATGAAACAAGAATCCTTGATGTCTCCGAATAGTCTATGCCTAGGAATAATAATGGAAACTTTATTATCTAAAATACTTAATCCGGTCTAAGGGCATTGTGAACGAAACAAGGAATCTTCAGTTGCGGAAAAATGTTATATGAGAAAGTGGTAACTATGGACGGGAGAAGCCGAATACGTGCCCTTAATCTGGGCTTTGGATAACTGCTTTCCTTGAAGTAAGAGAGAGAAAAAAAAAAAAAAAAACACTGCATGCCTATCAGCAGACTGTTAAATTTTTATTAGAGATTTGTTGCCACTGTCATTTAATTTTTTTTGTTTTATTATGGGTTCACAGTAAGCCTATTCTTTATGATTTCTAAATACTGTGGCGTCTTTTTATGTTTTAGCAACTTTAATTTTTGTGCGTGTGCATCGTAGAAATGAGTTCCATTTTTCTGATGTGCAAGGGAAGAAATGCCTCCAAAATTCGATTACAGAAATTCCTTGATTCTCACTTATATGTTGTTGAGTAATTGTATAGTAAAATATCGGTAGATGCACAACAAATTGACAATTTGAAAGCTTTTAAATCTAGAGTTAAAAACATAACTAAGCAACTTAACTTTAATGCTGTAATGGAATATTTGGAGACTGATTTTATTTAATGACTAGCTCATGAAACCTATTGCATTTTTTGCTTAATGTTTATACGAATTATTATTATTAATATTACTATTATTAAGGATACAGTTTATTACCAGCTTTATTCAAAATATATTTGCAGAGAGCATTATTAAATTGGAGTAAGAAATTTCAAGAACGGGAATAGCTTACCTGTTGGAAATGGATCAATAGATAAATACATTATTTTTAGACGCCCAGTTCGTAACTGCACAAGAATACAAAGACATTGAATATATTTATGAGGAAATTGTTGGAAGAATATGATAAATGGGGTTAATGAACGTTAATTTAGAAAATACTTAGTATGGGATGTGGATAGGATATTAGAGACTTAATATTAGAGGATCAGAAAGGCTACATTAAAGGATGTGAGGAATTTGAATATTTAGGAGTGAAAATTGACATTTAAGAAGATAGGAAAATGATATTAAGAGGAAAATTAATAAAGGTAGAGTAACAATAGCAATGCTAAAGGATATTTTATGGGATAAAATATAACTAGAGAAGTAAAAATACAAATATGCAACTCATTAGTGAAACGTACTGATAAATTTTATGGAGCTGAAATACGAAAATTTAATAAAAATTTAAAGACAAAATTGTCATCAATGGAAATGGATTCCTTACGGCGGTCAGCAAGATATTCAAAATTAGAAGAAGAAAAATACAGTTTTAAGAGAAAAATACAGTTTTAAGAGAAAAATGAATATCAAGAATTCTATTTCGGACTTTTTAAGATATAAACAATTAAATTGGTATGGATATATAAGAAGAATGGAAGAAGAAAGGCTACGATAAAGGGTATGGGAATGGTGACCATTTGGAAGGAGAACCAGAGGCAGGCCTTGAAAACTGATGGATGCAGGAGTTCAGCACAGGAATGAAAGATAATAATAATTAAGGAATCGCGCACAATGTGCATTATCTTAACCTAAGACTTAACCTACCCAGTCCTGAACCCGGGATAGGGATTTTTCACTACTGAAAAATCCCCGACCTGGCCGGGAATCGAACCCGGGCCGCCTGAGTGGAAGGCAGGCGCGCTACCGACTCACCCACGGCGACGGACCAGCTACAAGAAATGGGTTAGATTGACGAAGACGAATGGAGGGGAAAAAATGAAACTTTCGGTACAGAAAGATGTTAACATTGTACTCTGTATGTAAATAAAAACTGTTATTATGGAACAGGAACCATGAGTTGATGAATACATAGAATTTCTGGTGGCTGAAATTTGTGTAGGGAATGTATAAAGAAAAGGAGGAGACGGGGTTTAAACTATGACAGCTCGCGCTGTGTTAACAATTATGTGATTGACGGGAGCAGTTCCACCTCTGTCTCACTTCCTCACATAAAAATAGTCATACTGAACTCTCGCCAATGTACGTCATGGAAATGAGATGAGCTTGCCAAAACTAGAGGAGGCGACCGCACGGCAACATTGCAACTTCTGCAATTGTTCTTACCTAACTCTGACTGCAAACCTGTGACTGGGCTTGCCAATTCTATATAAATAAAAGAGGTTTTAAGTAGACATATGACGATAAGCCTGTCATTCATCCTTTTAAAAATGGTTCAGTCGTTTTTATGGCTTACATATCCCGTGCCTACGTTATTCTTTTTGGGACGAGTAGAAGTCCTGCGTTTTGAGTAACCCCTTCCTTCATCTTGGCACCTGTCGATCCATTTTTGTTACGTGAAGTTGTTCATGGGGCCTAGTTTACCCCAGTGACATATATTAGACTTGTTTAATGCAAAAATCAATTTTTCTGTTGTGTAATATAAATATATATAAGTTTGTCTGTTACCAAAATTTGGTTTGACCGGAGGTAATAAGCTTCATTGCTTGGCACTCCGGGGGTAAGGGAGGGCACAAAAAAAGTCCCCTCTGTACAAAAGTATAATATTTCGGTGTTATTCATTAACACTCTGTAAGTGTGAAGCGTGAGCACCCGGAGCTTATGCTCCACGACTTGCTAACGCGGTATTGCAACATTGAGAGCTCTAGTGAACTGAAATACTCCAGTTTAAATAATGAGGGACATATTGGGGTTTATTGCCACCCTAAACCATCTACCGCTTTGAGTTATTGGAAACGTAATTTTATTTCATCAAAGCTCTTTGTTAAAATTAATTAAGGGGGGACGTAACAGATTTGAGGGCTCAGATGTAGGTGATATATTTTTTTTCAACAATGTATTGTTCTATGACCTTGTAATCTGACACACTCTGTATGGACTACTTCTACAATAATTGGATACGAGTACTATTTTCAGAATTAATGAAACTGTTACTGTTACGGGTAATTATACTCACAAAATGGCAGCCACGGTTCGTGCACTGAAATAACGTTTCCACGATAATTTCAACAAATATCAATATATCGGAGTAATTCTTTTTCTATCTATTTATTTATATCATATGATCAACACTATCTACCATCAGTGATTTACTATTAATAGTTTATTTAAAAATATATTTTTACTGTGAAGATAAATGTAAAAAAAACTCTTCATGGATTTATTTTTAAAAAGCACTTATAGGCCTACATTGTAAATATTCCAAAGACTGTAGATGTTGATAATCATATGATATTTACAAATATATAGAAAAATAATCACCCATAAATGTTGTCATTTGTGGAAATTATCATGGAAACGACAATTCAATGCACAAAAAATGACTGCCATTTTGTAACAATACTTAACCGTAACTGTAATTGCAGAAGTAGTAAAAAAAGAGCAGATTACAAGGGCACAGAGAAATTTATGGATTTATCTTTAAAAAATACTTATATACTGTAGATATACCAAACATTGAAGATGATGTTCATATGATATTTACTAATAGAAAAATAAGCGATCAGAAATATTTCTCAGTCTCGCTCGGCTGAACTCAGTGGCGTGAAAATTACAGGATCTGTGAAGAATTCACTGTAATACAGAGCCTATTACTCAATCGGGGGTAGTCAGATAAGTATTTTAATAACAATAGTTTATTGCCTAAATGTTAACACCCTGGCGTAGCTCGCCAGTTCAGATCTAATAAATAATCAGTAATACTGATCCGCACTTTTGCGTGAAAGTCAGAACTACTTACAGTGTACGCAAAATTAAAATATACTGCAAAATCTACATGATAACCGGCAGTTAACCTATGCCATAGACCTAAATGACGGGAGCGACTTGCTCTCGCATCCGTCACCGACGTCCAGCGATGTTCGAGGCGGAATGTGTCTTACTATCAATATGATTAAGGTTCTTAATTAAACCTTAAGCTCGCTTTGCTGGAATCGCTTAGGTAACAAATTACCTGAGTTTGAAACCCTTTAATTTTATTGGCTAACGAATCCGTTGAACAAAGAGGCGAATAAAGTTTCGTTCTGTACGAATTCACGTTTTCACTAAGGAAATTTAATTGAAAACACCGCGTTACTTATTATTCTGGTGATAAACCTTTTAGACAATATATGCAAAGTCTGGTGAAAGTCTGGGCATAATAGGTAACAGGACCTTATTCATTTTGGGCTACACTGTCTATTGTGAGAACAATCTCCATCCTTTTCTACTGAAAGGCACTCTTTCTGGAAGTAGTATCTGAGTGACCTAAATGCACACTGTTACAGAAATCACTTGACTGAATTGGAAATTTTATTCATTTTCATATTATAATATTTTAATTGAAATTGGCATTTATTCTAATTAATAAGTGTCGGGCAATATTAAGTTCTAAATTAGGAGGTCCTTCAAACAGCTGTAAGTATTTAATGACTAGTGTATATATTGTCACATCGCAAGTGGCTTAGGACATGTAGTAAGAAGGCACGCGCTCCCACGAATAGTATTAACAGGGCGTTCAACTTCTCTCCTGTTCTACACTTAGGTGGCTTCTGAAAATCTGCTTCTTTTACAGCTCTTGTAATACGATAGCTATCTTCAACCTGAGTAAGTGGGACTCTTTGCTGACACATTCTAAACTTTATTGAGATAGCAATTACAGTTTGCTGGAGTTCACTCCTGAATTTCTTTGATACCGGGTTTATTGCAATTTCGCTTACTGGCAACATATAATGTATGGGCTCACCTTAACAGCCCTGAACGGAATGCATGTTGGGTTTGTCTGAAGAGTGACTAACGGAAGAAGAACATTAAGGGAACGACCTAACGTGCATTATAAAGGCATTGAAACAACTACTGCAGGCGTCATTATAGTCAGCGCTCGAGATAAGAGAAATGTGTTTGGAACGAACGTAAGCGAAGAGTACATTAACTAAATTAGCATCGCTGCTCTTTCCCCAACTACCAACACGTCTCCCTATTTTCCTCACATTCCAGAGCTGTTAAGCTGAGTCCCATACAATAGCAGCAGGTTTTGCACTATGAAGTCTTTGTACAGTATTAACGAATTAAGTAAAACAATTATTATTTCTCTCTAACTAGCGTAAGTTTTCGAAACATTTTCCTTTTTCTGAAAGAATTAATGACTTTGTTTAAATTTACAAATATCAAATTTCGAATTTTAATTTCAAAATTTCGAATTTTGCTGCATTTATAGCCCATATTTACTGTATGTATATAATTTTGTAGCATGACACCATGATTTGATAGGCTTTGGGATTTAATGTATGTGTGTACACCGGATATAGTAAGGAGGATGAAATGGGCTGGACATGTTGCACGCTTGGGGGAGGAAAGACATATCTAAAAAATATTGACTGGGAGACCCGAAGGGAAAATACCACTTGGAAGACCTAGACATAGATGGGAGGACAATATTAGGATAGATTTAACGGGAGTTGAATTTGCGAGGGATGGTTGATGGATTCAGCACAGAATATTTTTGAATGGCGGGCACAGGTAAGCGCGGCAATGAACTTACGGGTTCCATAAAAATATAATATTCTTTTAGCTTGCTTAAGAACTGTCTATTGTCATTGAGTGAGTAAGTGTGTATGTAGAACGTTAGTTCACCGCTGGGGATACGTTCGCTCCTCTCATGCAGCTCCTCTCTTGGGTTCGATTCCTGGTCGGGACAAGTTACCTAGGTGAGTTTTTCCGGAGTTTTTCCTCGCCTTTGAGACGAATGTCGGTCGGATAACTTTAGGCCCTTGTCCCCGGATATCATCTGACCTTCATTATCATCTTCATCCCATCCACACCTTGTTCGGAATGAGTGTGCGACCGGTGTATATCGTCCCATGTGTTCGTGTTATCTCGGAGGTGGTCCCGGCATTGGGCTGTTCACTCGTCCGGGGAGGCTCTCCATGCCATTGTGTGGTAAAAAAAATGTATGTGATCCATAGATCACGGGTTTGTAGGATCAGGTCTGTTCTAAGGAAAGAAGGAAATTTTACTATCTTCTAAGAAAATATTTTATAAGAAAACATGCGGGCTTCAATAAATGAAAACTAAAATTAAACAATAAATTAGAGCTATATGTCTTCTGTGCATGTGTGACCGCAATATCATGAAACAAAATACTTTTGCGCAAACATTTCCAAAAATGCAGTCTACGATAGTACGGAACGGAGTATTACGGGAGAGACAATGAGCTGTTCCAGACGTACAAAACTATGTAGTTCTGAACGGCAACTAAAAATATTCTTAAAAAGAGAACTTCAATGTGTGGGGGGCTTTGTGATGATGATAATAATAATAATAATAATAATAATAATAATAATAATAATAATAATAATAATAATAATAATAATTCTTTGTATGATAAATTTTAACATGATAAGTTTTTAGATATAAATATAAGGATAAATATAAGGATAGAAGAGTCATTCACAACCTATATCAGAATCAGACAGCTGTAATAAAGGTGGAAGGTGAAGAAAGGGTTGCAAGAATTAAGAAAGGAGTGAGACAGGGATGTAGTCTGTCTCCCCTTCTGTTTAATTTATATGTTGAGGAAGCACTGAAGGAATTAAAGGAAATGTTTGAATCAGGAATAAAAATTCATGGAGAAAAAGTAAAAATGCTGAGATTTGCTGATATTGTTCTGCTAACTGAAGATGAGGAAGACCTAAGTGAATTATTGAATGGTATGAATGGACTGTTAGAAAATAATTTTGGACTGAAAATTAATAAAAACAAAACAAAAGTGATGAGATGCAGCAAGAATGCCATAAGCAACATGAAGAACATTAAACTCGGAAATGACAAAATACAGGAGGAGAATGAATTCTGCTACTTGGGGAGCAAAATTACTAAAGATGGACGAAGCAAAGATGATGTGAAAAGCAGGATATTACAAGCAAAAAGGGCTTTCTTTAACAAGAAAAGTCTATTGGTGTCAAATATTGACCTAAAAGTCAGAAAAAAATTTCTAAAGTTATATGTTTGGAGCATAGCACTCTATGGCAGTGAGACGTGGACTTTAGGAAAAAGTGAAAGGCATAAAATAGAAGCTTTTGAAATGTGGTGCTATAGACTAATGTTGAAAATCAGGTGGACTGACAGAATATCTAACGAAGAGGTCTTAGAAAGAACAGAGGAGCAAAGAAGTCTATGGACGACACTCATTAGAAGAAGGGCCAGACTAGTGGGGCACATTATGAGGCATCCAGGCTTGGTCAACACTATATTAGAAGGAACAATATAGGGGAAAAATTGTAAGGGAAGACCACGATTAGAATATGCAAAACAGATTATTGGCGATTTTGGATGTAAAAAATATGTAGACATGAAGAGACTGGCTCAAGATATGAAGAACTGGAGAATTGCATCAAACCAGTTGTAAAACTGATGACTACAGAGAGAGAGAGAAGTTTTTAGAAAATTTCTGCAACTTATTTTGTACTATTTATTTTGTTTTATAAATGTTTTTTTAGATTTTTATTACTATTTTATTATACTCAGCATAACTTTAATTTTATGTGTACAGGTAGGGAAAAAAGCGGACCTACTAAAATATCTAAGTTGCCGATATGATCCACTGCTCATGTCTAGAATCCGAAGCGCAGTGGCTCATATCCGCAACTTAGATATTTTAGTAGGTTTGCTTTTTTCCCCCTACCTATATACTTTCAGCAATATTAGCGTTGAATCTCCCATGGAATTTCTAACACTGTCTTCACTGTCCAGAATAGCCTAAATGAATAAAGAAATAAAGAAATTTATTACTACAAGTTACAACATAAATTTTTTACAAATGTAAATTATAACGCCATCCCAAAAAAAAGAAACAAAAACTGTGCAAGCCTTTCGATATTACCTGCCCTTCAGGCATGAAACACACCCATTTTTTGATTTCGGTATTTAACAATAAAGAAATTTTTATAGCTAACATTTTTTTCTTACAGTAACAGGCATACAAAATATAAGACACAAAAATTTAGTGGACTATATACTGACTATTAATACAGATATTACGATTAGAGTCCATTGACAACCAACTCGCAAGCACGCCGTGCTGGTACTGTGCGCACGGTGTTTTGTTTTTTCCCCTCTTTCTTTCCTTTTTAAATATTTACATGAAAGATTTCACTGTTCCAAAATACCCCATATTCCTTGCCCTAACTCCAAAATGACAAGTTCAAATCTTATACTTACTCATGGTTTTTCTTATTTCTATCCGACAGAATTCGAGCTTACATAATTCACCACATAGATACAGTAAGAATGCGTTTATTCTGTTCTGCTGTTAGCTTACCTGAATGAAGTTAACTATGCTTTATATGCACCATTGGTAGCTCTGATTACAGCATGGTAGCTCGAATCGATTCATGTTTGGTTGATTCACAGTATGCCGTGATCTCACAACTGTTAGTTTTGTTTTATACAACAAAGCACGAAAGTAATTATTATTTATATAATCCGTTTTCGCAGTCGCAAATCTATCGATAAACTCGTCAACTCTCGTGGGATTATCTTTGATAAATACGGCTTCAATAAAACACCATACAACCAGACGAGGTATTAGTGTCGTTTGACGTGAGCGCATTGTTCACAAGCATTCCTACAGATAAACTTCCGGAACTCATTAAACAATGGCTAACTTTAAATGAAATAACTGTTGAGCTAATTGAAGAATACGTGAAAATCATAGTACATTGCATTAAACAAAATAGTTTTATGTTTAATCAAGAATATTATCAACAAACTAAGGGACTAGCTATGGGTAGCCCAATTTAACCGATGTTGGCTGACCTATACATGAGTAACCTTGAACTAGAGGTCACCGGGGCATTCCCACATATTTTTAAAAACTGGTTCAGGTACGTCGATGATATTTTCGCTATCATCCCAAAAAGATTTGTAGAAGTTGCAGTAAAATTGTTAAATACACAAGACCAATCGATAAAGTTTACCATTGAAATGGAAGAAGACGGATGTTTGCCTTTCCTAGATTTAAAAATCATGAGGAAACATGAAAAACTGGAATTCGGAATTTACAGAAAAAATACACATGTAGACAACTACATTAAATGCAATAAATACAACCCGAAAGCTCACCAATTTGCTGTTTTTCATAGCCTAGTTCATAGATTAATTAATATACCAATGACAATGACAGAGTATAATAAAGTATATAAACATATACTAGAAGTGGCAACGATTAATGGGTTTAAGACAAATTTCATAGACAAAATGATTAGAAGACACACAAAGAAAAACAAGATCAGAGAAATTAGTACATTGGATACTTTAGAAAAAACACAGCAACATTACAAAAAATTTACTTACCACCCTAAATTCTTTAATAAATTTGAAAAAGTGTTTAAAAACCACAATATAAAATTGGCACCAAAGAATAATTATACCATTAGGAACTTGCTCAACCACCCACTGAAGAATAGTACACCAAAAACCAAACTATCAGGTATCTACCAAATAGAATGCGCAGATTGTGATCAGATCTACATTGGACAAACCAGGAGGAGTTTGGAAATAAGAATGAAGGAACACTTAAGAAACATAAAACTAATGCAGACCGAAAGATCAGCAGTTGCATACCATTGCTGGACAAAAAATCACAGTGTAAAAAAGGAGATCAAACTATTAAAACACGTTAAGAAACCATCCGAACTGAACGTATGGGAGAAAATATTCATCACTAAGAAAGAAGACAAGGTTATGAACTTTGAAATCCCACGTATAGACGACGTAGTGCGACTTACAAAAACGAAACGAGAGGGCAGCACAGAACAATGCATATATACAAACCAACATGGCAACCAGAATAACAATCGACCACCAGCCGATGATGGGAGCGAATAAGGCTCTTGAAACTAGTCCTGTGCTATTAAAAGTAATGTAAGTGGAAAATAAAGTGTTTTTATCATTCAGAATTTCTAACGGCTTCAATAGTTTCTATTTAGGCCACCATGAAAGTGTAAGACACACTGTGTAACACATTATGAAACACCTTGCATTTGGTTGGAATAAAATGAAACAACGTATATTAAAAAGGACTCCTATTCTTCATTACAGCAGGCAGGTACTGCATTATCATCGCTTTCGACAACGCTTCCAACAAACACAATAGACTTGCCTAATGTACCCTACCTTCTCACCTGACGCTGTCTACACTTTAATCTAACCGGAAATTAAAGCGTGTGTAAATAATTTACATACTTCGAAGAATACTACAGATACAATTCGACAGTCAGTGTGCAAAAATAGTTACACTATACAAGGTGATGTATTATATCAGCATTAAAAAGTCCGAAGTTTTCCGAGCTCCTCTAAGTAAATTTATTTTAAATTTTTGGGTAGGTATTGAGTAGTGATTGTTACACAGTACAATAGTGCGGTACTGATGTTCACCTTGGACACGTGAAGTCAGAATGACAGGGTCAGTGTGAAAGAATTATCATTCCGCTGATGTTCACCTTGTTTAGTTCACTTAAACACGATCGGCTTTTCTTTCTCATATTCAAAATGCTCATTGTTGGACACATGTTAATTTCAGTATCTTCAAATATAATATTCCTGTCAACAGCAAATATCGGCGAGTTTGTTGGGCTCGTAATCTTTTCAGGTTATTTTAGCTGGTACTTACTTGGTAGACAGAATCAACCAAACAACCAGAAATGTAAGTATATTTTACATATTGTTAATTATGTAATTGTTACTGTTATTTCTGAATATTATTTCTTTATTACAGCATACACAACTTTCTGTTACATATTTCTTAACTCATTAACTTATTTGCAGGGCCAATTCAGAAAACGGCTTAATGGGAAGGAACTTGGAAGGTTTCTCGATGATACTATTGCTCTGAAGGATATTATTAGGTGGATGGGAAGGACAAGGAAGTGCAGGTTACTAATCGCAATAGCAAGTCCAAAATCAAACTCGTAACAGAAGACGATTATGATAACGAAGGGACTAAGTGGGCTAAGGAAAAGGAAATGACTAAAACAGCATTATCCTGCCCCCCCCCCAAAGAAAAATCCTGCAAAGTAACAGCTTTCGGAAAAATTGTATATGAGGATGTAGTTGTGGCTAGTACACCATCTTACATATTAAAAAATTGACACTTCTAGTATACTACCTAGATATAGGAAAGTAAAGGGAATGTTGAGAGGAGAAATCTACGCTCTTATCACAATGCTCTCCGCGATTGACTTACAGGGTGGAAAGAAAACAAAAATTAAAGAACTTGACAGTAAGGATGACTTTTCTTAGGTTTTGAATGACACGATATAACTATAGTGCTTTCACATTCGCCAGAGGTTTCAAGGCCACAACTTCTCACGTCTAATATGCCCCCACTGATCAGCAGTCAACAGTATTCCCCTTTGCGCAGAGGAGCTGCGCTGTCGCACACACTCATACGACACCAAGGGGGAACTCCCTACTGGCTTGTCATGTGACTGGCATTGGAGGGGCATGATGTCATATGAGCACGGTAAGTGGGGGTATCATAGGCATGCTACGTTTGGCCTTGAAACCTCTGGCGAATGTGAAAGGACTATAAGAAAGAAAATTCAACACGAAATTGGTAACTATTAAAATTTTAAAATGTTAAATACAGTGATATTTATAAAACGGTGTAATGTTAATAAGGACAATAATAATGTCCATAACTGTAAAATATTGTTTCAATGTATATACACCATACATAACTTTATGTGTTTATGTAATAGACCATAGAAATGTGCGTTTCCCACACGAACGCTTTGTTGTAGTACCCCACACGTAAACATACGGAGGAGATTGCAGTATGATAATAAGAACCTCACCACTGCATGATACTTACAATTAAGAGTCTATAATTACTAATACTCGGTTTTAAGATAGTTACGTTATCCGATTTTAAACTTTAGCTTGAAGTTAAATGGCTTTTCCAGTATCAGTACAGGTTGCTTGAAACTGGACTTCAATGGCCATTAGTAAATGATTATAAAAGAATGTTGTACATTACTTACTTACTCAAGGGAGATAGACAATTCCTAAGAAAGCTAAAGTAATATTATATATTTTATGGAACCCGGAGGTTCATTGCCGCGCTTATCTTTGCCCGCCATTCAACCCTATTCGGTGCTAACTCTATCGAACCATCCCTCGCAAATCCTACTTCCTTTAAATCTATTCTAATATTGTCTTCCCACTTACGTCTGCGTCTTCCAAGTGGTATTTTCCCTTCGGGTCTCCCAATCGATATTTTTTAGATATGTCTTTCCTCCCCATACGTGCAACATGTCCAGCCCATTTCATCCTCCGTGATTTAAGTATCCTTCCTATATCTGGTGACGAGTACAGGTTAAGAAGCCCCTCGTTTTGCAGTTTTCTCCAGTCCCCATTTTCATCCCTCTTAGGCCCAAATGTTTTCATAAGCTCCCTGTTTTCGAATACTCTCAGATTATGTTCTTCCCGAAGAGTAATCGACAATGTCTCACATCCATATAATACAATTTACAGCATAATTGTCTTATAAATTATTAATTTTAGATTTATGGTCAGAAGACGAGAAAATACGTGTTTCTGAACTGCATAAAACAGGCATTTCCTGATTAGAGAATATTTTTAGTTATAGGAAAGTCTTATTGATGATACTAGATACTTTTCTGTTACGTTTATGCCCTTGAATTGTTTTATACTATTTCTTTTAATTATAGCTTTTATAGAAGTAAAGCCTTAGAGTCATCAGTCATCATACTCAGTTGTCAGATACCAACTGTATATTTTCAAACAAATGAGGCAATATCAGTGATTTTACAGTTAAAATGCCAGCTGAGCCTTCATCGTGTAAAACATTAATAACTTTCATAATTGTGTCGCGGTATATTACATATATATATAAAAGCTACCTCGCTCACAATGACAAAAATAGCGTACTTTTATTCATTTTGTGGTTTTATATTATTCATTAAATGCTTAATTATGCAAGTATTCACTAAATAGTCACAATAAGTAACTCGAGGTCCGGCCTTCATGTGTGCGTAATTTGTCAGTTTAATGTGTATAGATTTACAGACATGTTTGTAAAAGAACTCTTGAAGGACAAAATTCTGATGGTTATAAGTCCAACCAGCACTAGGCCTACGCAGCTGTCGTTAAATAACCAGAACAGACGTGTGCATTATTTATTACATTAAGGTTATATCTATTATAATTATATTTATTACTTGTCTCTTTACATATTTCGAATAGTTTCATGGTTGTTGTGTAAATTAAGGATGAAAAAGCACAATATCCTCGCCTTAAGTACCATCAGAATTGTGTTCCCTTTGATTTACCTTACGAAAATCGTCAAATGTTTATTGAAAAAGAAGGTAAAGCGTAAATGATACTTCATTATTTTCTCGAATGATATCTATAAAAATTATAATTTTATGGATGGGATACCACTTGTTGAAGAAAACAGCGTTAAGAGTATATGATACCAGACTCATCTTGTACATTTTTGTTTATTTAATCTAATAAGTCAGTTATACACATATGGAACAATACAATTAGTATTCTGTCTCCCCAAAAAAGTTGTCCATTTGACTTTGTCCAGTATCCTATTTCTGAAGTGCGCGATAGTTCAGATGAATCTTCATTACACCGCATGCCGTTTGGTGATGCAACAGCTTAACTATTCCAGAGAATTGTGGCTCATTTCTTTTCACTGCTTGGTGAGGAACTTGGCTCTTTCACATATGACGGAGAATATAGTTTTCAATTTTACTGAGTGCAAGAATAAGGTTGTTTTCTTTATATTTAATATTATTGTTCCCTTTTAGCCATATCACTAACTTCGTCTTTCTGTGTGAGATGTAATTCGTTACTGTGCAACTTGGTTTCGCACTTTTCCAAGTGTGTGTTTAACTTCCAATGTTCTTGAAGACATTGTACAATATACAAATAACTACCGCTGGGATTGTAGGCCGCGGTGCCCGCTTCTGGGTCCCATGTTTGGATGTTCAATCTCGATCTCCGACGATGATTTTTCATACGCTGACCGTACTACCATCAGTCGAAAACGGGAGATTGTGATGGTAAAAACGGGGCTAAAATGGACATTACAATATTGGCATACCACTTTCATTCCATCACTGCACCTTTTGTCCATTGTAGGCCTAATAACCCGAACAGAACATTGCAATCGAAGTACGCCGCTCACTACCCCACACATAGGCCTATGTTATTTTCTCTGAATAAAAAGCTGCAGATATCGATACTTAGTATTGAACAATGAAATTCCGTGGTTATTCAATTTACTGGTAATCATGGCATTGACATACGAGTAATAAATTGCACTGGACCAATATTAAAGTATAATAGAGATTTTAATAAAAAAGGTACAGAAGTAACATTTTCATTAAAAAGACAGGACTGTAAAAATAGTACGAAATGGTACTGTCCCGTTCAAAACGGTACGTATGGTCAGCCTAATTTTTTCAGGACATAAATATGCTGGGCAGGAAGTCCTCCGGAGGGACTACAATTCAGGTGTTCTGTGTGGTAGATTTTCGGTGGTTTAAAGAATTCCAAATCTAAACTAGAGTATCTTTATCACGTTCAAGTAATACCTACCATGTGAGTTTACACGTGTCACTCTGACCTCTGTAGAAAAATAAATATAACTAAATTAGTATTTGGTAAATGAAACTTCCACCAGGAACTCTATGCTCCGTGTGCGGAGTGGAAAAGATTAGATCCATTGCTTGGATAGCTGAGCTTGAATCACGGAATCCTTATATACTGTTGGGATATATATATATATAATTGTTCCCATTTCTAGCTCATTCCTCAGTTCGACGTGATTTGCGACGTTAAACCGGTATAAAGTAACATTCCAGTGTGCGGGTGTAAAGTAACTGTGGTTACTGCTACCACTGCATCAGGTGCTTCAATATCATATCAACACAGTCAACGTTACCAGCGTCCTGAATACCATCTTTGATTATCTCAAAGAATCACAACAGTTTTAAAAAAAATATGAGTTGTAAATAATTAATAAATATCCCGTGGTATACCCTGCGGTGAAACACGGGTTGTATTCCTTATGTAAATAAATTAAAAAAAACTGTGTTTACTACTCAACGGAAGTCAGTAAGTTTATAGACAAAATTAACTGCCTCTTAAATATTAGGATGTGTGAGTTATTATTTTTCGCTTCTTTCTGTATGTGCTCTTGGTCTGGGACAGAGCTGTGGGGGGGGGGGGGGGAGGCTCACGGCCCAACCGAGGGACATTATGCCGGAAGATACCGCGAAGGGTGGCCAGGTCCTTTGGCGGGATGGGGATGAGGACACAACACCCAGTCCTGATCCAGGAAGGAAACTTAATATCTCTGCAAAATCCCCGACCCGGAAGGGAATCCAACCCGTGCCGTCCAAGCGGCTCGCACTCACTCACGGCGGCAGACATTCGGCATGTAGTCATCTTAAATGCGATATATCACAGCCCCTTAGTATAACAATAATCCCCTGACATAAAGACGGAGTTTTATCTTTACACGGAGGATTGACTGTAGGCCTATACACTCGTGTGTCATTGACGTAGCCAGGATTTTGGTTCGGTAGTGGCCCTCTGACTTAAAACAAATTATGCCTTCAAATTTCAGTTTAACGTCTTTTTCGGGTTACAAACAAAATTGCTTTTTTAAACACATCGCACTTTTACTGTTGCTGAAAAAAATATTGAAATGAAATTCTAAGGTTTAATTTTACTGTTAATAAGTAATATAAAATGTCATAAGAGTAATAAAAACACTTTATTTATTAACTCTAAATGAGAAGTACATTTTAATTTAGTGAAATGGAAAGGGGTTACACAATTATATATTTACCTTCAGTAATAGTTTATTTAAAAGAGGAACAGTGTATTCACATTGACTACATAAGACTAACTTGTAACTCTTTCAAAATGTTTACTTATCTATTAACAATCTTATACAAACTGGTAAAAAATGTTTTAAGTCAAGTTTATACAATTAAAACGACAATTTAATTTGGTGAAATATATATATATATATATATATATAATATAATATAATAGTTATATTTTAAAGAAATAACTCTGGTAATAGGCTTAAGTAATGATACATTGACGCCAAAATACCAGCAAAATGATACTTAATGTTAATAAATCTAAAATGTCAAAAGAAAAAACAAACGTCTATTTGTGAAAAACTCAATGTACTGCTGCATAGCAATATTTACAACAGACACCTGTTCTTCCCAGCCATGACGTCAATAACCCTATCTGGATCAATAGGGATATCCCAGTGTGTAGAAACCATTGCTAGGGAATTTCGCCTGTCATGGACACTATATATATTTTTCTTTCAATTTAATAATCTTATTTTAAAACTGAAGTATTTACCGTATTCAATTGTTGAATTTTCGAAAGTTTTTTTTCATTCATTTTGGGGCCCCTCGTATATTATAATTATTTATATTGCTTCTGTGTCACCATCAACGTTTATTTTTAATTTACCAGTTAGGTGTGAAAATTTAAACAGTTTACAGCAAAAGAGTAAACAGGATCTGCATATTCATTGCTCAGAGACATCAGTGAATTTTTCAAACCATTCATCCTCTGTATAGTCTCCAAGGAGTTCATTTCTGTTATATAAAGCCTATAACATGTCACAATTTCCTAAACCAGACCATTTTGTCATAAGTAATCTCACGAAAGGCTACGAAATTATCGAATTTACCTGATGAATCTAGTAATCTCAAGTTGAATTTATTAAAATTATTCCATGAATAAAATGATCAGATCATATAAATCATTACTTTTTGTGTTGTTTAAAATAAGCCATTATTATGGCAGCTGTCTGATTAGTACATACTAAAAGAATGAACAATGGAATGTGTTACCAGATACTAACCAATGTGGAAATGGGAAATGGTTAACCTAGTTGAGATAAACTAAAATCAGAGCAGAATTGAAATGGTGTTTTTAATAAATGCACATTTAAATTGTTTCAATTTCCAATTAAGTTATGTTGTATACAATAATGCATAAATGTGCGTACAAGTCATTGCTTATTGAAACCTTGACGTATCCAGTTCCGAGCTGACGTTTTATTAGATAAATTTGTATCCTGCAATCCTTGCAAGCATCCGAAGCGTTGCTAAACGTTATTAGTGAATATCAAATACGCGTCATATGAATGGAATAATCAGTGCAAATATGCGCTAGATAAATTTTGTAAATATCACATTAGATAAAAAAAACGCTTTGATTGCTTACTCTGGTGTGTACAGCACCTGAGAGCAAGATAAGCATTGCAACTTGGGTGATATAGCGTGTATTTCGGTGATACAGATGCACCCGTGTTTCAAATTGAGGAGCTACTTGATAGAGAAGTAGCGGCTTCGGTCATGGAAACCACTATTAACGCCCGTGGGTGTTGGCATGCTGACCACATGCCCCCAATCCTGCCATCTGCCTATGGTAGATGACGCAGCGGTCGGGTGGTAGGCATTGTTCCTTCAGGGATGTAGCGCCATGGATTTGAGTTGAGAGGTAGCGTGTCCGCCTCTAGATCCGAAGGGCACGGGATCAATCCCGGCCGCGTTCGATGAATTTTTCAGGACGTAAAGATCGAGGGAACGCTGTTCTCCGGAGTGACTTGAAGCTGGGGGCAAGCGTATCGTAGTTTTACGGCACGCAAAGAACCCCAAGCGTTAATTAGAGACTTTGGACAACATTCACGGCCCTTCCATATCCAAGTAATACCTTGGTTTCATGGGAGGGTTTGTGTGGCTACGGGCTTAGCACCTGCCCCTGTGTCCTCTCAAGGAAAATAAACGTAACAAAACTTGACTGGGTACCGAAACCTCCAATTGGATGCCCTATGCCTTCGACGTACGGGTTACAGGAATATCAGATCAGATCAGATATACCATGTATTCTTCATCTGCGCGATTTTCCAAGAACTGTCCAAGGTAACAGATACAACAATTTCCGCATGGATATAGACAAGTGTCTCTGTTCTCGGAAACATCGATGCCAGTGTATGGGGTATTAATTTTCTTTCTGTTCTGTGTTGTTTTCTATGAGAAAATGGACTGTTGCGTGCTTTATTCCGATCCATTGACATCGACTACAGCATATACAGGCCACCTTCATAACAGGTGAATGCGCTACACTAACGACCTTTTTTCATCTTTATGAGACTTTATTGTTCGTTTACTTCCAGATAAATAGACGTGATAATGGGATATACCACTCAGATAAAGCTGCGTTAAGTGTATGATGGCCTGTAACCGGTGCAATGCTACAGGGTATTCTTTTCACGCAAATAAGTTGTATTTACTTATAAGTTATATATAAGGAAATAAAAATTATATATATAATGTATATATTATATAATACGTATATTATATATATGAATTTATAATAACCTTTTTGTCCTTTATCCAAATATATAACACAAACTCGCCGTGAAATTCAGGAGGTCGGGGCCGGCCAATCTGAGAAGGGTCGCAGAAGCGAATAATGGATTTTAATATAGTCAATACTGTATACCTACGATCGATTCAAGAATGTATACATATATATATATATATGTGGGGAACATTGTCCTTGACATATTATATGAAGGACATGGGTCCGAATAATTATATTATATAAAGGAAACAAAAAAATGTATTTAATTAGTATTGCTAAGTTTGTTCCATTTGTTTACTAGACGCTTATTTGTAGTAACAGTGAAATTGTATTGTGATGTTATTCTAGTTGAAAGGCTGGGAGCAACAATGCCCTTACCAACCATGCCATGATTTGAAAGATTGACATTTGACATTTTTAGGATATTCATGAACTTTTGGTTTCTTGGTTGATGTATGCTTCCATATTGGATTATGAGTAACAATTATAGAAGTTGTTACATGCATGATGCACTTACAGTAGCACGAATATAACTCTTATTAATGTGAACAGTTGGAACCATACGGGATAGAGCAGTGCTGTCTCTAATTTTATACTTTGTATTTTTAAAGTATGTTGGTATGAATTGAATTATATTGCTCTTTGAATACAAAGTCACTGAAATTGAAAGTTAGGTTAATCCATTGCCTAAAAACACTGCGTGGTCTCATGTCTATTTCTTCATCACTTTCACTACTAGCAGTATCATTACTAACAAGACAATTTAGCAAGTTTATTAGCAAGAAAGTTTAAATCACAAAAACAATTTGCCAAGTTATGCCACACATTTACATAACCTACTGACTTGGCCTACATATGAAAGATTGTCTGTCACTTCTGTAATGACAATTCTACAGCTTTTAAATTTGTAAATGTGTAGGCCTAAACAAAAATTGTTTTGTAAATGGTAGGTATCTAAAATTTGACATAATTGTTAGACTTTTACCTGTAAACTCAGAAGTTGTGAGAAACAACATGTAAAATTCTCATACAAATCTACAAAATTGTCTTGACATTTATGTAAAGTTGTCAGCTTTTATGAAAAACACAATTATCAAAATGTAAACCTGTAAAACAATTTACTGATACCTGTCACCTGTAAAATTGTAACTTTTATGAAATAGGGCCCAGGTGAGAGACTCTCTAGGCAGTGACTTACTCATCCGAAATCATTGTCGCGTTATGTTAAGATTTATTCTGGAAATAAACTGAATTGCGCTTACAGTTTCTCAGGAATCAGCGTTATAATAATATCTTACGGGAAATATATTCCATAGTTCAAGAAGGTTGGCATTTAATAATTAATCACCTCCTGTAAACATAACCTCAACAACGTGAATAAAATGCATTTGTTCCTTCGTACGTAATAATTGTCTTACAATAAACAGTACTTAACAGAATGAATCGCTAGGAACTATAACAACAATATAGTTATGTTTTACACAAAATATATTCATTATAGGCAAACGATAATTGAATAAATTGATGTTTATTAAATATTGGGTTTATAACTGGTCTATGATCGTGTTCTGTCAAGAGAAATCAGCCACATTGATTTATTTGACATGAATGTCTTTCAGTAGTATTATCTCAATCTAAAATTCTATTCAAATTATTCAATTTCAAATATCTTATAAATTATTTATTACATACTGTTCGTAAAATATGTATTATATCAGAAACTCTTGACTTGGAACTCCCACAGATAAATCCCCTCGCGACTTCGTTGCTTGTTTATTTATCGGCAATTTCCAAGTCACTCGTGGCATCACCAATGATAATGTTGCAGTGCTCTTCGCAAAATCCCGAATGTTTGGCGCCTTGCTGTGCCAACTGACTGTCCTAAGAATAGAGAAGCCTCGCAACAATATGTTCTCGGAAACGAAACGTGTGCATGCCTGCCTGCTAACGACGGGAATCTCAAACTGGAGATCTCGTGTCGAAATTTTTACCAACCGGTAAGTAGGCCTATAATGAAGGGAAAAATACACACAAATAATTATCCCTATAGAGTAGGACAAACTTAATATTAAAGTTAAGAGACAAATCTAAATTAAGAAAAATCATGTAACACATACACATTCCTCCTTTTGGGTGCAATTCTTTTAAATATTCTTGTTACAGGAATTTAATATGAAAATCATGTGTTGGGTTGCCTCGTCCTTATATATTCTATATATGTATTCATGTACGGTATCTCCCACTATATCTATGTTAATTATGTAAAAATTAATAAACCTGTGAGGAAATTTCAAACATTCAACATCCCTCCCCACAAAATTAATAATTTGGTCTTTTGTTGGGTTCAAATTAAATACTCAACGAACTGTACACACAATACAGCAAAGATAATTTATTAATGTGAAGGTATTTAATTCTGTGGTCAACATCCCTTTTTCTCGACCCACAGCAATGTTAAGATAACAGTGGATATGATTATTGACCAAATTTACCGACTTCTGACATAGCATACTCAGTTAACGTTAAATCACATTGTTTGTTTAAAATTTTCATTGTTGTCAACTTCTCTTTTCGCCAACTAATACAAAGCCGGCAGCTGCAGCAATGAATAAAGTAACAGTGGATAGGATTATTTACCTACTTCCGACTTGGCATACTAGTCAACGCTAAAACACTTTGCTCGCTTTAAATTTAAAATTGTATCAAGTTCCCTGTTTCCCAACTAATACAAAGCCTGCAGCAGGGATTAAAGTAACAGTGGATAGGATTTCTTATCAGCTTTCGAAATAACATACTCGCTGTTTATAGTTTGCACTCGCTGTAATACGGCCTATTATTATATTTCAAAATAAGAAGTGAGAAAATGATACTTCCCATGCTCGGGGTATGGATTTTTTTTTATGTGGGTTTCTTTCACGATTGGTGATTTCTGGATATGAATTATATTGATAACCTCTCTAATTTAATCTATTATCTCAAATCCCTGTATAATGCGACTTCCCAAGCCATCTGTGTACACTGCAAACAATAATGTTGCAGGGGCATCGCCAGGAATTTTATTTAGGTGGGGCAAACTCAACATAATTCCAAACACAACGATTCCTGAGAACATGTGGATAACATGAACAAAATATGTACAACGATTCTTATTTATTAGACTGAAAGATGTAGACAGCTTTTCTCTAGCCCCTCCCTTGTTCAGGGAAATGTTCCCACTTTCTGGTCAGTCCTAAGCCAAGAACATCGCCACCACGTGTGCCCAGTCTATTTTAAATACTGACTCTGTGCAAGTGAAGTGTTATTTGTTGTATACAATTTACAATACCACTTGTGGTTTCAAAACTTAGTGTAAAACGCTACGTAGCCAATCGAGGGAATTTGATGGCCCAGGTTCGCGTTTACCAATGGGAAGACTAGGTAAATTCCCAATGGCGCACGGCTCTGGGGGCGCAAAATGTTTAGGAGTATGTGAGGTGGCGAAACTTGGTACTGCCGTTTTATGTGCTAAGCTTTAAGGAATGCTCCTTGGGTAGTTTCAATTACAGTTTGAGGTAAACCTGGTGTGAATGAACGTCAGTCGCGAGGCAGTGTGGCACTCACAGTCTTACAAGTTTTCAACACTGTGCTGGCGTTCGGCCGGTCCATGGGTGGTGGATAATGGAAAACAATCCTCGTTAAAAGAGGGTTAGGAGACATTTCTCTCCCAAACCAAAACCGGCAATACACTGGTGCTATGTAAGTATAAACTTCTCCTCTCTCTCACCACGGGGCTCATTAGTTATGATAGGCCTACATGTTATTTGTAATCTTTCTACATTGTAACAGATTTAACGCTTTTGATTTGATAGCGTTATGATGCACACGCAGTTGTAGACTCAAATATCAGGAAACGATTTTGATTTTGATATAAAAGTAAGCGGTGGCTTTCATTGTTTACAAATTTTTAAATTAAGAGATTATGTTCTTTCGAGCAACAGCCTTGGTGGCAGATTTTTATAAATACACTGATGTACTCATAACAATACTTCCTAAACTCATTATAAAATATTTATATTTTTTATCCTCCCTGCAACAACTGCAGTCTGACAGAGGCATAGAGTATAAAAAAAGAACGAGTCCATAAAACATTCCAGAATCCAGGCCCTCCCCTGCCGACGCCCATGTTGGCCTCGTTACCATGCAGTGTGAGTTTTATGTGATGAGTTCTCTGTAACAGAACAATTATATTATAACTGTATTAAGCAAAACATGCGTTAACGTACTGAATATGCTATGCCAGAAGTAACTTATGTGAAAATAAGTCCTATCAACTGACACCTTGTTCCTTGCTGTACGCTTTCTATTAGCTGAGAAGAGGGGATGTTGACAACATAATTATGTATGATCGAACAATATAACTTACTAATATATCGACCGGGAAGAGCATTATTACAACTTTAACAATTATCATTCAAGTCTTATAACGAAAATAGAACCTTCCTCATGTTTCGACGCAGATGTTGTATAATTAAATAGAATATTCTTCAAATGCTTGCTACAGACGCAACCACTACACGAACTAGAGAAGATGTCAATTGCAGGACGGGGGTTTCATTTCAGATATATTTGTACCATACTTAATAACTCTGTCATCTCCATCGTTATTGTTCACATAAACCCGTTATATTTTAACAGGTTTTATTTTTACTTCTCGTATTTTACTTACGCCGCGGCAGTTCTTGCATGCGAATATTTCTGTGAAAGTAATTGGTTTTGTCAATAAAGATTCCTCAAATGGCCGTATTTACACCAAAATCTGAAAACAATTTGGTCTTGTAAAATTTTTCTATTCTCATATCCATGCAAGAACGTTATCATTCAGGACTGATTTCATGATAATTAAGGCCCTGTAGAATGATGATTCTTTCACACTAGCCGTGTGTAGGCTAAGGTGGAAAGGTTGAGTCAGACTGAAAAATTCAATGCCATACTCAGGATTTCAACCGGGATCTTCGGCAACGTGCCGGTACAACATTAAATTCTCCAACCGACTCACATATCCCGGCTTACCACCAGGCGTTCTCAATGTGAGATACCGACCCAGTGGCGACTTACAACTCGTAGACCCAAGTGCTTAAAAGCCCAGGCTTAATGGTAATTCACTAGTCTGCCACAGTGGAGTGATAATTCTTTCACATTGGCCGTGTGAAGTAGTTTCAACGAATTACCTGCGTCAAAAGGCTGAGTGCACCCCTTTTTAAACTTATCTAACAGAACCAGGCGCATCCCAATCAGGAGTCTCGTGGCTAACCGCAGGACCAAGGAGGTGGTAAATTCTTCCTCTGCAGTTCTGTAATAAAAAAAATATATATTATAAATTCATCTTTTCAGAGATAAACTATACGTATAAACTAAGATAATTTTACAATATGTTTAACTTTTCAGTTGAATTTATTCTTATCACAAGTTGGATTCATTTTAACAAGGAATTAAATTGCCTTGGATAAGAATTTGAGCAGTGTTTCTGTCCAGCAGTAATATTTTGGTTTAAGTAGAGGATTGGAATGACATCGTCTTGTGTTACAACAATGTGAGCCAGGTCTAAATTTCATTGGGTTTTATGAACATTCGTTAATATAATTATATAGATATGTAAAATTTTGAGTACCGGTAAGTTAAATTTGAGGAAACAAATAAATTAGATACTCTAGATCCGAAGATCGCGGGATCAAACCCGGCCGAGTTCGATGGATTTTTCAGGACTTAAAAATCCGGCACGGACAAGGCTGGTATACTGTAGTTAAAGAACCTTGGGGAACGGAGTCCTCCGAGAGGGACTTGAAGCTGGAGGGCCCTTGTCACAGATTTACGGTACGTAAAAGAACTCCGAGCATAAATTAGAGCCCCTGGACAACATTTCTCGGTCATTTCAGGTCCAAGTAATACCTTGGTTTCCTGAGAGGGCTGGGAGGCGATGGGCTTACCACCTGTCCCTCTGTTCTCTCGCGGAATACAAGCTTAACAAAATTCGCATCGGTAGCTGTAACCTCCACTTGGAGGCCCTAATGTCCCGACACTCTGGGGATATATAGGAATATAGATAGAATATATACACACACACTCCATTTGTTTGTGAGAGGTCGGTGACTTCCCACAATATTCTGAAGCAAATAATTGCATATTTATATACAAACTTGTTTCTGTACGCAGCAGTTCGCTTATATGGCCATATATTTTCAGAAAGATCTTGAATAATATGAATTACAAAATTTCAAATTCTGATTTGGATTCAACTAATTATCAATTAATCATTAAATAAACAAAATAGCTTTGGAAGAAGGCATCCTCTCTTCTACTTAAGAATATTAACTAAAAAATGATATGTAAAGAAAAACGCATTATTCGTACTCGTATGCCTAAATTCCGTCGCTCACTGTCTATAGATATAAAATGGGGGTCTTAGCTAACTTCAAGTTAGATAGCTCGGGTTCTATTTCCTATGTAGATTTCCACACCTACACAGCACAGTTGATTACGAAGAAGCATCCTACATCAGTGATAGCTAGGAATTAAGTTTACTGCTACCTGAGCCGTATGTGCAGTTAGAAAAACACTTTCATTTTGTTATCTCTGAGATTTGTGTATAAGCATTGAACAAAAACTTAGTGTTTATTACTTTTGTCGAGAAGTGTAACTGAAACCGATACCACATCCATCTGTATTTAAGGCATATTCTTAGCTCAGGTCAAACTTTCTTTGCAGCCTATTGTAGTATTAGTCACTTCACATGGGGAGGCTCCATCTGTTATACACTCCTGTTCCAAACCGCTGGCAATTAATTAACAATTATTTCCAATGCTTTGTAGCCTATTATATTATTAGACCTTGGAAATAATTGTTAATTAATTGCCAGCGGTTTGGAACAGGAGAGTATAATAGCTGGAGCCTCCTCATGTGAATATGGACATAGAAGTTTAATGACGGCCACTATAATCATATTAAACCTTATGTTATAAGTTATAATAATAATAATCATAATAATATTTATTGTCTTTTAACAATACAAGCTGTGTAATGTAACCTGGGTTCCACCTGTACTCCATTTTTTTGTTCCCCTTCCTTCTGACGACCACTACGATTCAGTTTCTTGAATACTGCTTGTTGGGATCCACCCTTTGCAGAGAAATTTTAGTTTCATCTTCGGGTCCTTCAGAATCTATTTCTTCTAACATCTTCACTATTTCCTCTTTGCATAGACATTTTCTGTAGTAACGTGATGTAGAGATAGTTATTCTAATCGAGTACTGAAACTATTCAACACGAACCGTTTCATGTACGTATAAAACTCAACATTGGATAATCTTAAACACTGAAGTTTTCAAATATATCTACAACAATGGAGTGCAAATTAAAAAATAACAATATCGTGTGAGCCGTCGAATCGGATCGCCGGTTATGTAATTAATTATAATGTGCACAATGTATTCTCTTCCAGAAGAAGGAGAAAGTTATGTGTAAGTTATCTTTACAAGCTCTCAGGTGTCACAAAGGACCAACTTAATAGATCAACGGACGCCAGTTTACAACATTACATTAAGAAAACAGGAGGAAGATAGTTCAATTTGCACTGCGGACTCCTACATGTTATGATGCAGAATGTCAAAAGTATTTTATAATATTATTATTATTATTATTGTATTTTATTTCATTACATTACATATTGTTAGCTATTACGTACTGAACACATTTTAAAATCTTAAATATAAACCTTTTTTGAAAGACCCCGGATGAACAAAGCACGTGTTTAAGGATTCTGATTAACAAAAACACGGACATATACTTAATATAAACAAAAATTAAGAAAAATAAAGGTATTAACTATTTTCATAAAAAGAAACTTAAATATTTCAAAATTACAACAAAAATGGAAATCTATTTCACAAATGGGTTTACGTTATAGACATTTAAAATAGATATAAGTGGAATAAATTAAGATGAAACAAATGAAAGACAATATTATCGTTTTGGAATTAAAAGAAGAGAGATGGATATTTATTCAGCCTTTACCAAACACAACTCACTTTCATATTTTCTATTCATGCTCTCGAAACGATCATGGCGCAACTAGAAAGTGGTCTTCCTTTCAGGGCTACGTAAATTAGTTCATAAGAATTATGTACCCTTTCCTCAATAAGTAAAATATGTCCCAATACGTTGAAATAGATACTTAAATTGACTCCCAAACATTTGAAGCGAGTAAGTAAATTGGATCCGTATATTACGTGACTAGTTCGAGCCGTGTTATTACACTTGCTGCACCTAAAAGCATTTCAAATTTACACAGGAATTTTTTGTTACTTTATTTGGTTGGTAGCGAAACATTTGGTATATCTAGGACTCGACATAGAATATAAAACAAATCTCAGCCCAACAAATTTTGGACTACATTTTTTTAACCCAGAATAAGTCGAAAACTGTAGATAGCAATCTATATATCAGTTCTACCGAAAGAGGAGAAAGTTGAATCATTTAGTAATGGGTAAAAGATATGTAATCTTAATTTCAGCGGAAGCTGTTGGGAATCATTTCATCCTTACATAATAAATATCCTGATAATTATATGTATTGAAATCTTAAAACGCATTGAATCCAATATTTTGGCCCACGTAATACATGGATTGAAAATAAGGGAACCAGGGAAATGGAGAGAAAACTGGAAAAGTTAAGGCTGATGAAATAATTAGATATCCTTTTCTCATAGTATAGTGTTCCAAAGCAAAGAACTTCTCTGTGAGGAATGCGAGGAATGTGGCCGTTACGTTACGAGTCGGAACCGTGCCGTGCTATTATTAACATTGTAGTACAGTACACTATCTGTTATGAAAACATTCTCCTCCTAGACCATGGGCCACTAATATGAAACACTCCCCCCCCGTGGGAATTTCCGACACATATTTTTTTGTTGGTATTGCCATCTAGTTTAAGTTTTTAGTTGTTTGCCTCTTGTCAATTACAGCATTTACCCGGAAAATCCGGAAAACCACGGAAATCCGGAGAAAATGAATTTGTTTTAATTTTTCATTGTTCTTTGCTCCTAATATTCCCAGGGAATTTCTGACTCACACATTTTGTTGATATTGGCATCTAGTTTAAGGTTTCAGTTGTTTGCCCCTTACAAATTACAACATATCCCCGGAAAACCACGTATATACGGAGAAAATGACTTTGTTTTATTTTTTAAATCTCTGTTCTTTGCTCCTAATATTCAAAGCGAATTTGTGACTCATGTTTTTTATTGGCATTACCACCTACATTAAGGTTTGAGTTGTTTGCCACTTATCAATTACAGCATAAGCCCGGAAAACTCCGAAAACCACTGACATCCGGAGAAAATGGCTTCGTTTAATTTTTTTTAAATTTTTGTTCTTTCCTCCTAGTATTCAAAGGGAATTGGTGAATCATATGTTTTTGTGTTGGTATTGCCATCTAGATTAAGGTTTCAGTTATTTTCCCCTTGCCAATTACAGCATACACCCGGAAAACCCCGAAAACCACGTATAGTCGGAGAAAATGACTGTTTTATTTTTAAATCTTTGTTCTTTACTCCTAATATTCAAAGGGAATTTCTGGTTCGTATGTTTTTTCTTGGTATTGCCATCTAGATTAAGGTTTCAGTTGTTTGCCCCTTATGAATTATAGCATATCTCCAGAAAACTCCTAAAACCACGGCAATCCAGAGAAATTGATTTTTTTTTTAATTTCTTTAAATTCTTTGTTCTTTGCTCCTAATATTCCAAGGGATTTTTGTTTGTTGGTATTGCCATCTAGTTCTAGGTTTCAGTTGTTTGCCCTTATCAATTACATCTTATCTCCGGAAAACTCCGAAAACCACGAAAATCCGGAGAAAATGAGTTTGCTTTAATTTTTTTAAATCGTAGTTCTTTGCTCCTAATATTCAAAGAGAATGTGTGACTCATATGCTTTTGTGTTGGTATTGCCATCTATATTAAGGGGTTAGTTGTTTCCCCCTTATCAATTACATCTTATCTCCGGAAAACCCCGAAAACCACGAAAATCCGGAGAAAATGAGTTTGTTTTAATATCTTTTAAATTTTTTTTAATCTTTGCTCTTTGATACCAATATTCCCAGGGAATTTCTGAATTACATAATTTTTGTTTTTATTGCCATATAGTTTAAGGTTTCAGTTGTTTCCCCCTCACCAATTACAGCATGACAAAGAATACTGGAAAAAATCCTGATGCTGAAGGGATGAAAGCGATTGAAAACCTGGCAGAACACCCTTCATATTCAAATTTGAAATCTGTGAATGATAATTTATCTTGCCAAACCTTCCACAGTCACTACCCTACTTTCTTGACTGAAGTTAGAGAAGGGACATTGGGTAAAACAGCACAATTTTGGATTGGTAATATGGACAAATTAGTGTCATTGATTTTAAGATTTCAGCGAGCAACTAAGAAAAAGAACTTTAACTTACACTTGGCATGTTTAGAAGTTATGATTCCCCTTTTCTTTGCATGTGACCATCACAATTATGGCAGATATCTCGTAGTCCACATACTCACCCTTTTGTAACTGCAAAGGACACACCTGAAGCAGAAGAATTATTTCGCAATAACGGTTACAGTGACTGTACATCACAAGTTTCGAGTTCTAGAAATTCTGTGGATTTCCGTGGTTTTCCGGGTTTTACGGGGATATGCTGTAATTGATAACGGACAGACAACTAAAACCTTAATCTAGATGACAATGCCAACAAACAAATATGTAAGTCAGACATTCCCTGGGAATATTAGGAGCAAACAACTAAGGTAAAAAAATTAAAACAAAGTCATTTTCTGCGGATTTCCGTGGTTTTCCGAGTTTTATGGAGATATACTGTAATTGATAAGAGGCAAACAACTGGAACCTTAATCTAGATTGCAATACTAACACAAAACCATATGAGTCGCCAATTCCCTTTGAATACTAGGAGCAAAGAACAAAGATAAAAAAAATTGTCATTTTCTCCGTATATACGTGGTTTTCCGCGTTTTCCGGAGATATGTTGTAATTGGTAAGAGGCAAACAACTGAAACCTTAAACTATGTGACAATACCAACAAAAAATATGTGAGTCAGAAATTCTCTGGGCATATCAGGAGCAAAGAACAAAGAAAAACTCATTTTCTCCGGATTTCCGTAGTTTTTCGGGGTTTCCGGGTAAATGCTGTAATTGATAAGGGGCAAAAAACAGAAAACTGAAACAAGATGATAATACCAACAAAAAAATCTATGAGTCGGAAATTATAATAAAACTAATTGCACAGAAATTATAAGAAAAGTAAAATAAAACTGCACAGAAATTATAAGCAACTGAAGTGCTTGCCAAATATTTTTAACTTTGCTAATAGAGCATTTCGGCACGTGCGGCGGCAACAATCACGCGCACGGCAGCCAATAAGCAATCGTTTAGCCACCTGTGATTGCAGCCCTCACCGCCTCCTCTACTACCACCTCCTCTTGCCCCTCTAATTAGCAGTGCACCCCGCAGAGAAGTTCTCTGCTTTGGCCAACTATAGTGTGTTTTAAGTTTTTTCCAGTTGAATAGTGAGTTTAGCCAAGATGTGTGAATATTTTAATATTTTTGAGGGGGCTACTCAGTCAGTTTTAAGGTTGTGTCTTCTTAGTAAGCTAATAAGCTGACAGAAGACGGAATCATTTTTCTAAAGGGAACCTATTTTATCTCTATCTCTTTTCTAACCTGGACTGAATTTGATATGACTTTGGTGGATGGGACTCACTTTACCGACCATGTTCGTTTCAGTTTTTCTGTTTTGAAAAGCCCAACGTAAACTTCTGCACCCGAGGAAAATGTTATACAGAAGCCACTGTTTCATTTCTCTACCTACAACATTTCACAGAAAAATCTCATATGATGTAACCTCATGAACCTTGACCCAGATATAGTAGCATGTGACTTCTTAGTATCGGAACTGCCGAAACGAAGGGTCAATATCTTGAATATTTTAGAACTGTTGCAGTAAATTGAAAGACAATTCTCTTCGAAGTCGGGACATGTGTTACAGTATGATGTAGATCAGTTTTATTCAGGGAATGACCAAGATTGAGATTTTAAGTAATTTTTTCACATTATCGTGGTCACACATAGTTCATTTCACATTTAACATAAACTTACTTACTTACTCAATGGCAAGCTAAAGGAATATTATCTATTTTATGGAACCAGAAGGTTAATTGCTGCGCTTACCTGAGCGCTACCCCTATTCTGTGCTAACTCTATCCAACCATCCCTCGCTAATACTACTTCTCTTAAATCTATTCTAATATTGTCCTTCCACCTACGTCTAGGTCTTCCAAGTGGTCTTTTCCAGTCGAGTCTCCCATTCAATACTTTCCTCCCCATGCGTGCAACATGTCCAGCCCATTTCATCCTCCGTGATTTAATTACCCTTACTATATCCGGTGAAGAATACCGGTTATGAAGCTCGTCGGTATGCAGTTTTCTCCATTCCTCATTTTCATCTCTTTTAGGCCCAAATATTTTCCTAACCACCCTGTTTTCTAACACACTCAGATTATGTTCTTCCCGAAGAGTAAGCGACCATGTCTCACTTCCATATAATACAACCGGCAGGATAATATTCTTATACATTTTTATTTTTAGGTTTCTGGACAGAAGACGAGAAGATAAGAGTTTTTGAACTGCATGAGACAATCTTCGAAATGGGATTCTATGTATTAAATATAATACTGTATAGACCTACGAAACTAAGGACGGTGCCCTGGCTAAGTAATTCTGAACTCGACGCTTAAGTTCGATCCTCCGATTAGTGTGGAATTTGTGGTGAACAAAAGTGACACAAAAGTAGGGTTCACCGTTGGGCGAATTCGATTTTTTTTGGTAGCCGATTACATAAAGGATTACAAAAATCCCAATTAGAAAGTAAAGGATGCAATATGATTTCGTAATTAATCGCGATTACTTTTGGTAGGCATGCAGTTTGATTACTTAATCCATGCAATATGATATTAAGACAAGTTACTTTAGATTAAGTAGAGTTGGTATTAAAATCCCCTAGATTATCGAGGTGAACTTTGGTTACTATGGCATTAGAAGCCGCAAAGTATGATTATGTAATTTGTCCCATATTGTAGATTTTGGAGTATTTGGAGAAGAGAAGTGAATTCATTGGCAAGATTTTCAAGTCTTTCTTTACTTTTAAATTCTATGGGACCTACAACCCTGTGACCATCTTACATATAGTGAACATTTGGTTTAGGTTACCCAGGTGCATGGTCCCCATAAACATAAAAAAACATGCAGAGAAAACGGACTGGGGACCGTTTAGGGCATTATCACCTAAAATAGTAAAACTTGACATAACGGACTTCTGTGAAAACATTTTGACGTACAATTTTCCATGTATTTATCTTTTTTCTCGTAGGAAAGTTGTTGATCACGATAGATTTTACAGGGAAGTTATTTGGCATGTTTCTTTTTCCCGCGCCTGTACATATTACTTTACGCACGACACCGCAGCCAGAGAAGTTGCCACGATGTTTTTACAAGGGAACCCAGTTTAATTGAAAAGCTGAAGTAATAATAAGTAGCGATCCTAAAAGTAATAAATTCACAGAAGAGCGGTATAAAATTTCATCTATAATCACGGTATTTTTTTTTTATCATGGCCGTAAATAAAGTTCTTCAACCACAGCCGGTCTCCGTAGCCGCGGTAGCTAAGGCGTTTCCTTGGAGCCGTGGTGAAGGAGTCTGGGGGTTCGAGTCCCCCCTCGGGCAAGGGTGTTGTGTGTGACAACGAAAAATCTGACAGAAACAAAAAGAAAAAAAGAGAGAGAGAGAAAGGAGAAGAAAGAAAGAAAGAAAGAAAGAGTGGGAATGGATTAAAATATCTTGCCAATTCACAGAACCGAAATATGATTTTAACTGCATTGTCAGGATTTCTCGATCAGTGTTTCGTATTGAAGGAGCCTCGTACATGCCTGTAAATCTACACACGAGGGGCTGTCACATTTACGCACAGATAAACGCCATCGACCTGGGCTCGGATGGAACCTACAAGGTTGAAAATATAAAGCCTTTGCCCAAAAAAGTGTTCCACCCACGCCGACGCGATATTTCTCGTGACTGTACATAATATTATTACCATGGCTATTGTATAAACCCAGTAAGGATTTACTGTTGTATCTGCAGAACTTTCTACTGTTCAGGATCCTGTTAAATTCTGCCATCTTTCGGATAAAATATCTTCTCTAAAAATACAAATGAACGATCTATACAGATTTAAAAATTTAAGACAATCGCTCTATGCTATTTCATTCCAGAACACTGAACGGTGATGTGATTCAGAGCTTGAATTGAATGCTAAAAACCTCGTATGATTTATATCACTAACTTCGTGCTAGTTAAAATTTAACTAGATTCATAACATTGGTATGATTATTTCTTAGTGATTTTTCGTTGTGGGATGATGTGCATCTACGCAGTCACAAAACTATAACACGAATGGTATTTCATCTTGTTGGAATGAAGTATTCTATTTAAATTACATCTACACACTTGTATAAAGGTTATACTCATAGTAGCTATAATAGGATTATTATTTCTCTATATAAACCTTTTTTGGACTGAAATTAGTACATATTATCAGCTCAATGCATACCCACATATTTAATCTAACGATGCTTCTTCTTAACCTCAATTCATACTCGTATACATTGATATAAGAATTTATTAAAATAAGCAAAGATTTCACAAAATGCACTGGCAATAAAATAATGATGTAAGTGTAGGCCTAAGATTCACTGACTTGTTTGTTAAAGGTTTTTAAAGGAGCCGTGTAGGTTATGAATGAGTTAAATTCAATCTGAAAACAATCTGTTAGAAATTACATTTGGTCATTACTTGCACAGGAGAGTTTAGACTGAAAATTACTTACATTAAAATATAATGCAGATTTCGGTAGCCGTACATTTCGATAGACTGCACAATATTATATCAATAGCAGCTGCGTTTAATTATTCAACGACTAGATTTTTAAAAATCTTTTATTAATAAATTATTTACACTGACATCGTTTTAAAGAAATTAATCAAGGCGGCCTAACAATACCAAAGCGATCCACAAATTGATACGTTATGTTTAGGATAGAGTGGGCCATGCAATATTGTATCACCATATGTAATGTCCATTATAATAAGGATTAATGTTTATGTGCTGTCACGTGGACAAATAATAAAGTTTATGTCAATTACCAACTGGTTAGAACTTTTGGAGATGTAAGCAAGCTCTTTACAAAGTAATTTCGTCTATTATTTCTACTGGCAGAAACTGATCATCTGAGGTTGCCTTGTTTACCTTAGTTACGAGTACTAATGTTTTTGGCGGCTCGCCCGCTGATTGGCTGTGCTTGAGAGCAAACAAAATGCTTCGCACTTTATATAAAAGATATCTCAGAGTTCATAACTTCTTCTAGAATGTAATGCAATTTGTTACAATTTGTTTATCTTTTATAGGAATTCAGAAACCAGAAAAGAAACACAGTTCAAGTTTTATAAGACTATGGCCGTCCCTTGCTTAATGTAAGGTAGCGAAACGTGGGCTATGAGAAGAAGCGATGAAAGACGATTAGAGGCAGCCGAAATGAAATTTTTAAGATATGTAGCAGGCTATACAAAACTAGATAAAAAAAGAAGCATAGATATACGAGATGAATTGAAAGTGAAAAAGCTCAATGAAGAAATAAAACAAAATAAAATAAATTGGTATAACCATGTACAAAGAATGCCATCAGAAAGGATTCCTTACCAAGTGCTACTATATCAACCGAAAGGAAGACGTGATCCAGGAAGACCAAGAACAAGATGGAGAGACTTTGAGGACGGAACGGGCTAACAAGCTCAAACCTTGCAGTTGATGATGATGATGAGGAATTCTATAGCATATATTATTTTAACAGGAAATAGTTGAAGGGGATACGGCGTAACACAGTATCATGTACAAGTAGGTGAAAAAAGCGGGCCGACTAAAATATCTAAGTTGCCGATATGAGCCACTGCGCATGCCTAGCGGCATTCACAGGATAGTAGGGAATGTATTGAAATTTGTTCTAGTGTCGACTTTTGACTTAGCCTATTTCGAAACCCAGAATATGGTTTATAATCGTATTGTTTTATAACTGAATATATTAATTATTAACATTATTATAAAATACTAACACAAATTATATTATATTCAGCTACAAGAGTCGGTCCGCTTATTTTTCCCTACCTGCACATTTATTATTAAGGATATGAAGCTGAAACTGTAGCCACTGATTTAGTAATTTCTGAGATTGAACCCAGAAATGTTGATTAAATATTAGCGCCAGAATTGTTCAAGAAATGGTTGATTCTCGTTCGTATTTTGGATTAAAGTTTTATCGAGTACCGGTACTACAATCTTAGTGATAAATGGAAAGATTACCGCAAATGTCATAGCAAATATTTTTTTCGTCATAATGTGGGTTAGGTCATACAATTTAAAATATGCAACTGGAAGGTCATGGAATTTCTTAACGCTTAAGGTATGAGTTTTGAACAATACAGAAATCTGATTCAGGATAAAGAAGAATACAAAATAAGAAAAATGAAGTGTTCATTAGAATTGTTTATTTGATTACCATTTTTGCAAAACTTGGTAACTGAAAATTTTACAAAATTGAGATTTTGATGGATTCGTAAACATAAGACAGGTCTCTACATTGCCTTCACAGTAATTTGTCAAAACAAGATTGTTTATTCAAAACTTGCTTACTGTTAAGTGAGAGTTTTAGGAAAACTTGCTTATTGTTTTTTTATTCATTTCTTGTCTACTTTAATTGAGCATTTTGCGATTCAACAATGAAATTTGTGAGAAACACCTGCAATAGTGAACTTCAATTAGCATTTTTACACCAATGACAAAGAGTGGGCTACTAATGTAAGTCTCCTTGCGTCATCTTATTGAAATTATTTTTTAAATTGTTATTTTCATTTTTCTCATAAGCTTGGTTCTGATTAACAACAATATGCCTGAAAGAATAATTTTGTATGGCTATTCATAGTGGTACCATTCTCAGGTTTGTAATAATATTAAGGGTTAAACTAAGTAGTTGACAGCAAATGTATTAAAAACTGAAGAAAAATGTTGTGCCAAAAGTAATACTAAATTAAGTTAATTCCAGAAAAACATTTGGTAGCCCTCTGATGCTGTAATAATTGATTAGGTGTAAAGCACAGTTTGCACTTACAAACTATTCGTACTTGTTTCTGTTTAGTTTTTTGTGTTTCCTGATGTTTTTTAAAGCATGTTTTGCAAAAATGGTTCTTAAGTAGAACATGCCAACTTAAAGCACAAATACATGGTATTTGGATTTCATACCAGGACTGCATGGAATACGTGAGATCACAAGATTGTCGCTTGGCAAAGTGAAAGTGAATCTTATATTTCCTCAGAAAATCAATTTTCTTCTTTACTTATAATTTTTTTCGTCCTTATTTTAGCAAACTGGAAATAATGTTACACCAGCTTCTGATACAGATTGCATTCCTTTACTCACAAGCGTCAAGGGGATTTGCATTCATGGAATAGTATGATTCACTTGCGTGCAGTCTTGTGCGAATAATTAGCATTGCTGGGTTGCGCTATTTGCATACAACCTTTGACATTTGAAGGCATTGTTGTAGTATGGAGCTGGACGATTAGTGAAACAATTTATTGATCTCGCGTGCTAGTCTGACCAATCCAACCAATCAATCAAACAGAATGACCCCAAACCAGCGCACTAATTTGGAAATTATTATGCTACATCTGCAATTTTGCATAACTCTAAAAACGGAACAGATGTAGAGAGAGAAGGAGGGGGGACTAAGCTCATAGGGTGTGGACACAGTAATCTACTAGCTTGCAGAAGAAAATACATACAAGCAACCGAATGAGAGAGAGACGGAGAGGGAGAGAGAGAGAGACAGAAAGAGGATGTGATAGAAGACAATCTTATATAAATGAGTTTCCCAAAATTAAGAGTTATGATTGTCAAGTATTCAATTTTTTGTGTATACTAGCCTTATTATTCACGAAATCTGTAATATTTTGTGCTATTGCAGTCAATGTCTTTTTGTGTTTCATGCTTTGTATATGCTATACCCTGGTTAAATCTAAGAGAACGTCGTATTGTCTTCAGCCCTCCCATGCAAAAGAAGAAATCCACTACTACTGCTACTACTACTACTACTACTACTACTACTACTACTACTACTACTACTACTACTATCACCACCACCACCAAATTCGAAAATATGATACAAAATATAATACAAATTTGCATGCCCGTATCATACCTATCAAGGAGAAAACATATTTCTCTGAAATTCTCATTTCACATTTTAGTTCTCGCATTGATAGCTCTGATAAACCTTCTGTATTTGTAATTAATTTCCAAGTCTCATACGTTCTCTTTGAGAATTACAGGAAGGCACAATTAGCTCCATAACTTTTCAGAATGTGCATAATGACAAAAGCAGACTTCACAGGATAAAACCTCATCATAACGTTCTCATCCGACAAAGTGAAGGTAATGCTGGAGCGAAATGTTGTTTTTCTTTTCACCATTTATTGTGTTCGGCGCTTTCAAACGACTGAAGTTTTCAAGTCTGACAAACTTTCACTGGATACATTACACACACCGCCATTCTCTTATAATAAAACCACCCCTACTCACATGCAGTTAAATTTTCTAGTTATTATTGTTATTATTATTATTATTATTATTATTATTATTATTATTATTATTATTATTATTATTATTATTGTTGTTCCCCTCAATTCATAACTAACATTAATTTTAAACATGGTCAAGCAAGCACAAATCATATCGGGGTTGTTTTATAAATAAAGCAGTTATGTAATTTGAATTAGATATTTCAATTATTTGAATTAGATAGTTCATTAAACCAGCGATAAAACTTAACAGCCTTAAAGCCTGAAAATATACCTCAATCTAGGTTAAAACGTGAAAACACGTGAATTTTCAAATTCCCAATCCTGGTTTTTGAACAGATAATATTACCGAAAAATTTTCACAGAATGCCAAACACAATTCTGATATGTACAGTACGTCTTAAGATAGACTGTCTGCATTATATCATTGTATATTTTTCAAAACGCTATTCGTCCTAAATTAAACTTACAGAGCACGAAAAAGTCATATATTCATTTTAATTTGTAAAAATTGTTTATGTTCTTACAGCTATGACCAGGATAGATGGAATATTTTTTACTTTTTATTTTTAATGTTTTGGACATTTATTTCAAAATGATTATTTGATGATACAAAGAAAAATATGCATACTATTGCTGGTAACTGTATATAGACTTTTGTTAGGAATTTTCAGCTCCTAGAGGCCAAACAATAGAATCCTAGAAAGAGTACAAGTTACAAATCAGAAAGAGAAACGTTAAAAACAACATCGTTAAGTTGACATAAACATGGAATTTCGAAGGCCAGGGGATAAATTTTAAGACTAAAAACACAAGATCATTTTTTGACGTAATATAATCGTATCCTAACTTTCACCTGTCTCCTTCTTCAAGTGTTGTTTTATAATATTCTATTAGCATTGGTTGGATAAACAGACAGTAATTATTTTATAGTACCATTTCAGTAATGTTGAAGATGAATAAATCGACTGTTTTGTGATTAGAATGACGGGAATTGTTGACATAATTAATCACCACGCCCAAATTGTGGTATTCCTGATGACTTGTCTTGTACTCGTACTATAGAAGTAGCGACGGCAGCGGCGAGGGAACCAACGCCTCCTCTCTCGTAGTCTTTCAATCAATAAGTAAGGCGCCATCCTCACATTGACCTATATTCAAACTTGCTGGAATGGGAATTTAAGTTGAGATAGAAATCGTTATCTTTGTTTAGATATACTCACGTTATTTTTAATATGACATGCATCCTGACGACCGGTGCCACACGCCCTTTATTGTTTATACTATTGAAATCGCCAGCATTTGAACCTGATGTAAGCGGTAACAGGATCAAACCCTTGTGATAATCTCCAACCTTCGTGGAGCTCGTGATTCCTGGCTCTTGGATGCATCCTTAATTTTATTTCTTTCAATTGGTAACGGTACATTGCTTAAGAAAATATAAATGACAGTGTAATTAGGTCTAACAACTAGGATTCGGATGCTTAGGACCTTAAAAATATTGACAACAATACAGCCTAAAAATAGCTAAATATGACCCAAAATAGTACAAAATATGACTAAACGAACACTTAACATAGTTAATAGAACACTAATAAGTCTATTATTTGAATATTAGATCATGCTATTTTAACTTCAAAATAATGTTTTATTTTCTCATGTAATGCTGGAACAATGCACTGTATTGCCAGATGCATCTTTAAATTCTCTAAATAATTGTATAGTGAGAACCTCCTTTCAACGTCGAAAGACATTATGGGGAATATTTGAAGTGCGATGGTATGTTAAGAATCGGCAGTCTGGCAACACTGAACTGCCCTGTGCACATGGTAGCTGTGCGTCATTTATATGCCTTTCATGCCTGCAAGACTCATACCACGTTAACGAAGTTGACCGAGCTGATACGACTGAGCGAGAACTCGAGAACTCGTCCTCACTTTACGCTTCTTGTAGTATTAAATCATTCCTTGACAATGAAGCCTCAGTTTGGCTTCGAAACGTCGGAATTAATCCAATTCACCACCTGGTTAGTAGCCCGGGAAAATATCATACATTCCAATTATCATTCGAGTCCTTTTTATGTGATTCTTGATGTCTCGAGAACTTTCAAGAATCGAATAATTTCGTTCTTCTTTCGTTCAGGAACTTCCATCACTGGTTTTAAAGCAGTAACGAGACCTCGGCCTTCGCGCTCTATCAGAAGAGTGAGTTAACTTCATCAACGCGATCTTGACTCATTGTAAGTTTTTTTTCGCAGTCTCGCTGAGGAGAGAGTCAGTTGTCTCCAGATTTCTTGCAAAGGATAAAATTGTTGCCCTTGTTGGAACATTGCGCACATTGAATTGTCTTCGAAATGCCCGTTGTTTTTCTGTCAATGAATTTGTCTGCCAATGTGTTTTCACGAGAAAAACACGGTGCCGAATTGAGAACTGAATTTTCGTTTGTGACTGCAAGACTAGAGACTGGAAACTAATCAATTTTCGTAAGGACACACTGAAGCGTTCAGTTTTATATTGGTCACACTGTATAATAAAGGTATGTACAAACCAGTAAGATTTCTAGTCTTCAATATGAAACTCATTGCATTCTCGAAATCAGCGACGAGATCTTAAGCTTCACTGCATAAAATGAAACTTTCAAATAGGCCTACCTGATTTTACTTTCAGTTTATATGTTTCTAATTGCTCTATTTCACATTGTTAAGCTATTCTAATGGCCAGAGATGCTCAAGGCGAATTATCATTGTAGTATACCTAACATTATATATTTATTGTAATCGAAAATGAACATGACGTATGACTTGGTTTCAATGTATCAGAAACATCTCACTGTAGTAAGTTGTAACTTTCTGGATTTGATATATTCCTTAACAATTCCTGTTTTGAATAATTTGATTGGATGTAACAGTCACCTCTACTTTATTGCATTATTCGATAATGGTGTACACTCAGACTGTGCAAGCGGGGAAACTTTTGAGTGAAATGTACTGCTACAGCAAGAGTTTTATTCAACTTTTTAACTTCGTTTGTGCTAATTGTGCCGTATATTACATAATTAGATTAGGTCTGTTTGGATGTTTAGAGCTTAACTAAGTGTCGTCATTATGAAGCAGAGCGCTAAAGGTACAAGAAAGCGTGTAACATAGATCACTGCCTTGCGTTATTTTCTTTTTCTTTTATTTTTATTTTCCTTTTTCTTCCTTTCGGGCTGTTTCTGTCTCTTTTTTCTGCCTGTCTTTCTACCTTTCTTTCTTACTATAATTCTTCCTATCTGTCTTTCTTACTATCTATCCATCCATCCATCCATTCACTCATCCATATATATATTTAGGTTGAACAGAATAACACTAATTCCTAAATCAATGATTCATTACAATCTTTCAGGAACACTGACTGTAATATTTATTGTATGAAATTTAGCTTAATATTTGAAACTACGTATTTTTTTAGCAAATTTTGTTGTTTCAAACACACAGTGATGTAAATGTGAAACGAAATTTTTCAAATATCGAATAGGCCTACATTTTTTACGATAAATTCTATAATAACATTATTTTAGCTGATTTCTTTTATTGTTATCTGTACTAAGAGATTTTGGGTTTCTTTCAAACCAGAGGCTTTCTATTATTTAAAAAAATCTATTCTAGAATGTTCAGATTCATATTATTTTTTTGTACGTTGCCTTACAATAGCTGTTGTCCTACACGTCATTTTATTATATAATACAGATAAACTAACGCAATAAAACTAGGGATGCACTTAAAACGTTAGAACTACGTAACAAAATACAACTCGCATAATATTTACGAGAGTAAGTCAATAAGTATCCACACTCTCCTTTTTAAATTTGTTGCGACAAGAATACAAAACTTTCAACTACCTAATTTTTTAACATAGTTCCCTTGCTTCTCAATGCTCTTGATCCATCGTTGCACAAGCTTCCTGATGCCATCAGGAAAAATGGTTTCGGCTAAGTAGCAAGCCACGTATGCACCGCTTCCTTCTGTTATTGGTCTGTGGTCAATTGACGGTCACTTCATCGACAGTCACTTTTCGGTTTGTCTGAATCATGATACGCACCTGCTGAATGTTGGCGTCACTAGTGGATGTGGATGGGCATCCTGTTCTTTCCTCGTCCTTCCGACCATTTTTGGACTTTTCAATCCATTCGTACACGCTTTATGTAATTAAAATTTCTTCACGTCAGCTTTAAATAGCTTACAGTCAGACACTGTATATGTTTGGGCACATTATTTTTTAAAACCCTAGTTTCTGTAGAACAGGACAACGACCACTCGAAACATTTATGTGTAGCACTCAGAATGTTTACTTAAAGTATTTCAATTCCATTTTAGTAAAATAGGGCATTTGTAAACGTACGTACATGAGGAAAAAGAAGTTTGTATTTGATACAAGTAGGGTTACAAGAAACACGGCTATTTGTAGTAAAACTTTTTTTTATAAAAAGTAGCATTTCAGCATTAAAAATTGTTTTGTGATTTACAGCGTTTCCCCACAAGAAGGGAACGTAATTTAAGTACGAAACAACCAAAGAGAAAATACGGTAGTTATAGCCTTTGTATGAAATACACGTACATCTCTATTTCAAAATAGCAAAATGTATTAGCACTGTTTATTTTTTGTTCACAATTAAATAAGTGATAAAATAAGATTGGTATAACCAAGAACCAAACAAAGCGTATAAACAGATATCAGTGTTACATTTTGCGTTGTCTTTTATTTGTTTTATTTCTCCCATTTTGTGTTTCACGCTGTGGTTCTGGGTTTTGAATTCGCTTTATAAGTTATGTCCTCCAAAAAATTACAGTCACTCTATACCTCTAGACGGGGCCGTTCCTCGCGAACTCAAATTCAGGAGGACGTGGATTCAGATCCTGTGACTGAAAAATATCTGTGGATTTTCCCACTTAAAAAAACTAATGCCGAATTGGAATTTCAGAATAGAGAGGTCTAATGAAAGAAGTTGTTCAGAATTACCTTTGTTGTTCAGAGACCTGTAAATATTGATAAATCATTGAAATAAAATCAGCTTGAATAAATGACTAATGCACGAGGCAGGAAAGAGAAGTTTATTGTTGTGTTAGCAATAATTATGATGGGGACCTTGATGCCCAGCAATAGATCACACTCGTTTGCAGCCTCGGGAAGCAAGTAAAATAAGCTGTGTATTATTTCTTTTCTAGAACGGATTAATGGCTTCTAAATCAACATACGAATGACGTCAGTATTGTTAACATTGATGGAATCCGTGACCAGAAGCAAAGAGCGAAAATCACCTTTGGCTAATATAATACTGAATCTGGTACTGCGTTTGAAACAAATAAATCGTTAATTTGACATAATCTTTAGTAAAACATAGCAGTCTCCAGTAGCAACCGGTATGGAGGACTAAAACCACTACTATAAACTGCATAGAATAAATCATTGCTTGGTAGTCAGTTATCTGCATGCAGGCCTCGGAATCCAAGGGTCGCGGGTCTAATCTGGAATCTGAAGTATGATATCAAGCTTAGAGTAGAAGCTGATCAAAACTTGTTTTCGTAGCGTAACACCTCGTATGCTAAAACCCAGATGAGAATCCCATCAGCTGATGGAATGACGAATGAGTCCAAAGCGATGAGGACGCTGTAATGAACTCTTTTTCTCTATAGTGTTTGATAGGTTAAAAGCTAAACATTTTTATCTAAATTTAATTCTTTCACAGTGTCTAACAGATCATGGGAAGTTTGAAAGTTATTGTCTGAGATTCAAAATTATTATAGAACGAAACCACGTTTGCAGATGCTACTTTATTGTCAATAACAGATATAAACATTTTCTTTGGTCGTTTGCTTGAATCAAACGGATTTTGACAACACGAAACGAATTCATTTTAATATTTAACACGAACAGAATTGATTTTATTTTGACTACAGGTTGTTTATTACGCAGTTTTCAGTTTTCAAGGTTCAAGATTGTTCCATGTGCGATAATAATCAATACCACACCGATGTTATAATGAAAATCAGTTTCGAAATGAGTAACATTATGATATCATCACGTCACACGTAATAAGCGTATTATAAGATGGTCGAAGTATAAGCAAATTTTGATTATTGTTTCACAGTAACAATAGCCAAAATTAGTGAAGAGTCTAAGAGACTCACCTTAGGTGTTTATAGTTGAAAGATAGCCTAGGTATTCTAGGGTTAAAGAGAATACAATGCTCGTCCATAAATTCGAATTGTATTTTACATGTATTTTTATATTATCGCTACACGCGTGTTCTTGTTATGGAAAGGTAAATGCTTCCATTGAGTTCCTCTACTTTAAAGTCGGAATACAGCTTTTATATGGCGAGACTGGAGTTTTTCAATTCCATTAACAATTAATCTGTATAGAACGATTCTCGCTTGCAGAATTCTATTTCTAGACACTGTGAGCTCCGCTTTTCCAACTGACACTAGTAGTTATATGAAACACGATTTATTTTTATATACAATCACACATTTTATGTAATTTCGTTGGCGAATGTTCAGCAGAATCCATTCTCTGCTCCATTTCGCCTAATATCCTTTAGCTATACGATAATGAGAGCTTGTAGTGTCACGTAGAAAGATCTACATCGTTTCATTATCGTCGATTAACATGTTCCTTAACCATTTGAGATGTAAATTCTAAGTCATTGTGCCATAATTGATTAATATCTCCGAAAAGTATTTCACGGAAATTCCCCCAGATGCAAAATAATAATGGACATATGTGGTTGGGATCCTTTGCAAATTAAAGTTACATCAACAACTTTGAAGTGACTTATTGAGTTAAATTCCTGGCTTCAAAAAAGTATAGTTCAGTTGTAATCTAATCTGTAGGAAGTAACTCCCAACTCGAGATTAAGATAGCACGAAGTATAGTTAATTTAAAGTGGAAATGGGGAGGCCAAAAATTATAGGTAGCCCAGAAAAGTCGAAAATGGACATGAGTAAAATGCTTTCGAAGCTTTTTATAGAAAACTAATATAGCGGTGATATTATTCATCGATAGAGTTTTAGAGTTTGTTTTTAATAAATCGTTACAGCCATGAAAAAAGTTATCACGAAAACTACCCTTAATATTTAAATAATACAAAACTAATTTTAACGTTGCGTTTACTTTAAGCATGTAGGCTCACTACTCCCACTTCACTGCAACCTGATGAAAAGTTCATTGAAAGTTTCTTAAGATCGTAGATATAACAAAATCAAGATAATTATAATATAATCAAATTGCAATGCAACTCAGTTATAGGCTACAAACAATTAAATTCACTTTAGAAGGTAATAAAAAAACCTTCATTAAAGTATTTTAAGGAGGAGAAAAGGGGATTATGGGCACAATGGAAAAAAAAAAACAAGGATAATGGCCCTAAAATGGGAATAAAGGTACTAGAAAATTGCCTCCATTCTCAAATAGAGACAGCCTGTAGTTTCTTTCATGGGAGCTTTAATTTGCCCTATGAAAAAAGGTGCTTCCTAAAAACCCTGACCGTGGTTATAGGCCTAACTCATCTACATCTTCGCGTAGGATGCTGTGAAGGCATAAAAATGAAATTCTAAATGGGTGTGGAATTATAGCATTACGGCGGTTTATTAGCATTATTTGTATTGATATCTTTATTTTATTGACACTGTAATTAATTACAAGAATGGAGAATGTGTCGTGTATGAAAAAAGTCGTAACCAATAAAAAATTTAAGTGTCCCTTAAAGTTCTCTTTTTCATTGATGATTTTCATTCTTCTTTCCTCTAGTGCTGATAATAATGAAATTTATTTATGAAATTTTTCTCAGCCTTGAAGTACTAATAACTTATTGGATATTGGTAAGATAGGATGCTAAAACTAAAACTAAAACAATTTATAGTAACCTATTTTATTTGTTATATCATGACTGCTAAAAACTTTTACAATTATCTTATTGTCTTCCTATGTACAACGTGAATTTTCTACTTTTTCACCTCGTGTATTCTATTATTGCCCCCCAATCCTGCCATCTGCCTATAGGTAGATGACGCAGCGGTCGGGTGGTAGGCCTTGTCCCTTCGGGGATGTCGCGCCACGGAGTAGAGTAGTATTCTATTATTCAATTGCCAAATTCATAAGAAAATGATATGTATCAATTTCTGTTAGTCGGTATTTTTTCTTTGTCTTTACCTTGTTATATCTTGGAAAGATGAGTCATAAAATACTTTTTAAAATACCATATGTACACAATATATACACAATATTTACTCTTCGGTTAGCATTCAACTAATTCTCAAACAGTTATTTATCTTGAATTAAAAATCTAGAATCTAAAAACATAGTCTGTTATCCTATAATTTTTTTTTTAAGTTACAGGATAATGTATTAATAGTCAGTCTATAGTTGGGTATATGTAGTTGTAGAAGTTACTAATGCTTCAAGGCTGGTAAAAATTTCATAAACAAATTTCTCAAACTTTACTTATTTCTATATAAGTGTCTTACACAGTATAAGACAAAAGATATTCGTCAAAATGTGGGCCCAAATTTTACTCTAAAATTGTTGAACAATACTTGTATGTCATTGTACAGGTGACTACGTTAGCATGTTTATGAATCTTACGAAAACGAAAGTTTCTCTGTAGTGATTGAATTATCGAGTAAACTATTCACTACAGTAGCTGTGTGGCTGAGGCTACCTGCTGGAGTCAAACGCCCGGCCCGGCCCGGGGCCTCCATTCCTGACGTCATGCATTCTTGCCTCGACATAAAATCGTTACCATAGAAAGCGAGAAAGAGAGGGAGCGATCTCCGAATTACCAAAGAAATTGAACCTTCTGTGATATATTTTAAGTTTTTCAAAACTTCACACACAATTACTAGCTATTTCAACAATTTCGTTGGAGAGAGATTTATTGACCTAAGGACAAAGCTTTTTTTTTGTACTGTATCGTGAATTCCGAAGGGAGGTGTTAATCAAGTCCAGAACATGAAAGAGAATAGAGATGTCAATTGCAATAGATCTATTTTAGCTAGGCTGACTACACGTTCTGTTTTGAACGGGACAATACCATTATTTTCGTATTTTTGTCGTCCCTTCGTTTGGTTGAAAATGTCGATTTTGTACCATTTTTAATAAAAAGCCTATAATAGTTTAATATTTGTATTATTATTCGTAGCCTATAATCGTATATCAATATCATGATTAGAGTTAGTGATTGAATAACCACGGAGTTGTTTTGTTTGATATTAACTATTTATGTCTGCAGCAATTTATTCAGAGAAAATAATTCTGTGGCTTGGTTCTAAAAGGGCCAGTGTCATAAAACTTGCTTTTGAGATAACTGATTTTGAAGCCTTTATAGAAGTAACATTTTTTGCTGGGAACTCCCGACATTGGCCTCTAAGGTTTCTGTATTATGTATATTAATAGCAACAGACATTGACACTTTTATCATACGAAAGATAAAGACTGGCCGAGCTCAGTAATGCATAGATATCATTTTTGCAAGAAATTGACATTGGCCATTTTAGAACCAAGCCACAGATATCACATTGTATGGTCTAGTTAGTAGCGAAGTTCTGTTCTGATGAGAGTGTATTATTATTTATTCAGAGAAAGTGTAATATTGGCAACATTTTTGTTTTATTCGTGTACAAGAAGGCAGTGCATTAATCGTAGAAATGAAGCTTCAGTCTTTTTTAAAAACAATTTTTTTCCCTGTGCAGATTAATGGCTTCTAAATCAACATACGAATGACGTCAGTATTGTTAACATTGATGGAAACTAGGACCAGAAGCAAAGAGCGGGTAATATAATACTGAATCTGGTACTGTATTTGAAAGAAATAAATCGTTAATTTGAAATAACTCTTTGGTAAAACATAGTGGATTCCATAATTTTCATAATTTTTTTAAAAATTAGTATTTTTCATTTCATTCTTTTTTAAATTTAGAAATAAATCAGTGTTAATTGCTTATGGCTTTCTTATGGTTTGAATTTCACAGTTTTTTAATTTTTAAGTTTTATTTGTAAAATGTCCACAAAGTATTCACATTTATTACAATAAACAAGCAGTGCAATGATGGAACGAAAGTAGTATGCCAACACTGTAATATCCATTTTTCCGTTGCTCCATTTTTACTATCCCAATGTCCCATTACTCAGGGCAATATAATCAGCCTAACTATAATCATCAAAGTTTCATTGAGATATATTCATTGGAAATATGTAAAAAAAAAAACAATTAAACATCCATCTGTGAGTTTGCCATAATTTGCGCTGAGAAAACTTCAAATGCTTTTTTTCTCGCATTGATATTTTTTATAACAAGCTAAATTAAAATATATTATAGATACCTATCCGTCATTCTCAAACAAACTGCAGGCTGTCCCGGTGTGGTTTTCTTGCACAAACAATATGTGAAATTAATGCACGGACAACTACTGGTGTCCATTTTGTGGTAGAGTGTTCTTAAGTCTCATATTTATTAAGGCTCGGTAGTTAATGCTCTATCAGAAGACGAAATAATGCTGCAATTATGCTCTAACATTTGTAAAATATGCTCTATCATTTAACAAATGTTAATACTTTACGTCCTCTTGTTAGCAAATTACAAAAAATAGAATAGGTTGTATAAATTACAAAAATAACAAGGTCATTGCAACGAATTTTAGTAAATTGAAAACTAAAGAATGACATGTAACTTTAATATTATACAGTCAGTTCCGAAAACATTATGCTTTGTACTATCAATTATTATTGTACTGTTGGTTCTCAAAACATTCACTTACCCAAATATGCTGTTAATGTTTAAATTAACAAAGTTACGGAAATATTTAAAATCTGTCAGAAATGTTCAGTAAAAAATGTGACAAATTCATAAAACATGCTCAAATATTTTCATGTCAAGCAAATATGTTTCATCGTAAAACTAACAAAATATGCAACAATATGCAAAATGAAATGATAAATTTTCTGTTATTCCTTTCATGCCTTGTACGCGTTTCAACACTAGCACGAAGTAGATTTCATTATTAAAAATATGATTTTTATAATTTTCCAGGCCCTAGTTATATTCATAAATATGCTGGTAGAGCTAAATACATTTGTAGTGAAGTACTGAGGAAGGGTGCTAAATTGCTTAAAATTGTCATAATTTTATTTGTAGCCAGTAATTCTGATGAAAGTCATGAGTTGCTGATTCCTATTCTCTCTCTCCGTGGCGCGACATCCCCGAAGGGACAAGGCCTACCACCCGACCGCTGCGTCATCTACCTATAGGCAGATGGCAGGATTGGGGGGCATGTGGTCAGCATGCCGACACCCACGGCCGTTATTGGTGGTTTCCATGACCGGAGCCGGTACTTCTCTATCAAGTAGCTCCTCAATTTGAATCACGAGGCTGAGTGCACCCCTACCAGACCTCCCTACCTCAGAAAAATCCGAGGAGGTACCGTGGATCGAACCCAGGCCGACGGATCTGTAGTCAGCGACGCTAACCACAAGACCACGCCGGCGGTCGCTGATTCCTATTAAAATAATGCATATATATTACTATCACACTTGATGGTCTTCAATCTCGAAAATTCAGGGATTGTTAATTATGCGACAACAGTTAAATTGGATATTACATGTTTGCTCACACTTCTAAATATTTAATTAAGTCCGAAATTTGTTACTGTTGCCTTCCAGTTTTCATTTTGGCTCCATTTGGCGCATTAAAATAGTCTTGAAGCACTTGTACTAACTCAGTATAATGAGATTAACCAGTTTACCGTTTAATTAAGGCTCCGAACTTATTAAGCTTGCCGTAATTTGTTGTTGATCACTTAACTTTAAAGTGCGAGGATGAAAAGTGTATTAAGCAAATTACAGCGCATATTCATTGCTTCTGGTGTCGGAATGGACGTAGCCAACCGTTTGCAAGTGGAATAAGGATGAAGACGCTCTTAGCCGGGGCGGTGATTTGGAACCGTACGATGTCCTTAAGAAAACCAATTTTAACGCCTGGATACAACTCCGGTTAAAGTAGGGTAACATTTGTGTATCTTTGCAGACCTGTTGTGTCAAAAACAAAATTACAGGAGAGCCCAAAAATAAATTATGCCTGTACTGTGAGAGGTATTTGAAAATTAAAAGTAACGAAACTTGTCTTTACATATCCCAAATTGAATAATATTACAAACCAAATATTTAATTGAAAATCCAAACCTCTAGTTTCACTTCAAGCGCATTGTATGTGCTAGTACATAGGTGAGCAGCTGAGGGGAAACGTTTTAGTCCCCATCCCTTGCTGTGACGTAAGAAACCTGTTCTTCATGTTCAGTGTCACGTCGAAACTGCTTTATGCTGACGTCAAGGGTGACTGTAGTGGGAGAAATTCCCCTACCGCACAGTGACACGATGTGCCACAGATGCGCACCCATGTGCTAGTAGCTACAGTGCACAGCTTCGTTTCGGAGGGAAAAAATCAATTCGACATTTGCTCCGTAATAGGCCTACAGTAGTGGTGACGCACAATGACAGTATTATGAAGGCCAACCATATTAATAATTGTTATCCCGTTATTCAAAACACCAATGTCCTAAGAATGCAACTGCCTTGGCGACTGTTACTGCTTCTGTTTCCTTTAGGACTTTTTATCTACAAGTACGCCTTTATCCACTGTGAAACACAGCACAAATTAACAGAACCCTTCCTGCACTTAGTCGTCAAGTCGTCAGTTTAACCAACATAATTCACTTTCAGGGTAACCATCGTGACAGAATTAGCTGTGAACATACACGGTTTGCACTTATCACGAAGGTGGATAAAATACAGTTTGCAACAACAGCCACTTTTCGCAATTACACAGGGACAAAATATGTTTTGACGCAGAATTCATAGCACGAAAGAGCATTCATGTAAAACTCGATTTTGTCCTGGGGAGGAGATAATACAATTTGCAACGACACTACTCCTATGGTGTCCTACAGAAAATCAATTTTAACTCTGCCTCAGTCTAGCACATTGCTTTTGTGACCAAAAAGTGAGACAGAAATACTGGTTTAGGGTCTTAGAGTTAACGGAGTTTAAATGTCTCAGCTCTCGTAATGAGTAATTCCATCAACGCGTCGTTATTTTTGAGGTCTGCAGTTTCGGATTTGGTTCTATTAAGTCGAAATAATTATTGCAATGACACAGTTGGATAACGTATTGCACGAGAGATCATATTGGTCGTAGAAGGATTTTAACATCGGAACAAAAATTTGAGGAGATATGAGAGATTAATATCTGAGATACTCAGCATTCCATGGACCATCATCCAACAACATAGGTTTTATTGCAACACAGCTTAGCGGAGTCTCTTGCATTTTTTTCACCTTTTGTGTTCTCATCAACCCATCTAAAGACTATAGAGGAATTTTTATTTACAGTATAGAAACATACTTGTCTCAGCAGATTCCTTGCACACTGTTGTTTCCTTCTACGAGGAATTTCATAAAGGATTAGTCGATAATTTCGAGGCAAAAATATCTAAGCACTGAATGAACATATATCCTACAAATATAGTACACTCGGGAGAATACTTATTGATTGTTAAAATACACCAGCATATCTAATTGTATGGGTCGCGACCCATTGTTGGGTCCTTAGGGGACTTTTGTGGGTCGCGAAGTCCATGGACAGGGCAAGGTGATTCTTGAAAAATTATATATAGATCTGTTTCTGTTTTGGAATATTTTAAAATCCGATGAACTTATGCATTGTATAATTATACTAAGTTATAATATACTTCAGTTTTCAGTTATGAATACACCAACGCCTGACCTCTGAACAGCAGTTCATTTTCTAAAGTTGCGCGTTTTCTCGACAATGCAGGTTTCACTTTTTTCCGTTAGGTAGAGCCATTCCGATATTTTGAGAGTTCATCAACACTTTTGACAAAACAAAGAGAAAAATAGCTATGTGATATCAGCTGTTATTCAGATATATTAAAATACACGTTATAGACCGTTGAGCACGATAAAAAAAAGAAAATGTATTTGATACCAGCGACTCAACAACATTTTAAACTTTGGCAAGGTCTTTCGGCGTATTTCCGCCATCTTCAGGGCATCTTCTTTTGCTGATTTGGATGCCTCAGTAATTAAAAGCTAAAACTACGTTGCCGAAGAAGCCACAAGAAGAAGATGTAACTGAAGATGATTCAATGCTAATGTTTTTGTAAAACTTTTAAACATTTTAATTTTATAAGTGTGACATGATATAAGGCAATTTAGTTTTAGTTTTTAATTATTAAGGCATCCAAACCAGCAAAATAAGATGCCCTGAAGATGGCGGAAATACGTCGAAAAGCATAGTCCAGGATTAAAATATTGTTGAGGTGCTGGTATCAAGTCCATTTTGTTTTATTTTATTTTATTTTGTGATTCAGGTATCAAATAGTACATTAAAAACAAGCCTATAATGACATTTAATAAGACACGAGTATATTTATGAAACGAGAGAAGCGACTTTCATAATTTTCATACTAGGTTGCAGGCAAGTGTCCTACGACTGTTTTGTTCGACCATAATAAATACTTAAGTTTTGAGCTTTAGCCTCAACGAGATGGCTCACCTCTGCAACCAGCTGTTAGTAAGCTCTCTCGTTCTCATCTTTTACAATAATGGCAGCTGATGGCGTGGGGGGAAATGGAAGCTTCTGTTAACGTTTTAACCTCAAACCAAGGGATTAAAAAAAAAAACAAATAAACTCAATTCAGTATAATATTAAAAATTAACAAGAACAGAATTCATTTCACTATAAATAAAAGTATTTTATTATGCAGTTTTGTTTACTGATCTCAAGATTTCAAAATTCTTCCATGTTCGATGTTATTCGATACCACATAAGTGTGATAATGAAAATCTGCACTTTAAAGGATGTCATTAAGATACTGTTACGTCACAAGTAATAATCCTATAATGTATAGATATTTTTAAAATGTGAATTTCCTTAACTTAGGAGTAGGACATCAAAATTGTTCACGATATTCTCCACTTCATATTTGTGCGAAAGAAATGATTTTAATTTTTGATTAAACTTCAAAGCAAATGCAGAAATATACTTAATGCAAAAGGTGAAAGTCAACTGGGTTCAAACCCGGGCAGACGGAGGATGATCAAAAGTTCCCCACCGAAAACGCAGAAACTTTCATGTGTCGCTGAGGCTACACGTGGGCGAACTTTGAACTGTTCTGAAAGACATTTTATTGGAAAGGGAGAAGAAATCCAGTTTGAAAACCATTAAGAACTGAAATTAGCTGTCACTTCATGGCTTCAGGAACTGGTGGCGAGTATGACACTAATATTGTAAATATTATAGCACGTTATGACAAATGTTTGAATATAAGTGGCAATTATGTGAAAAATAGGTAGTTATAATTGTAAAATAATAGTTATGATATAAGGGTTAAAATAATGATTTTATTTTGCTAGTAGGTATGTTTGCGAAAAGAGACCCAAGAGCGAGTGAAGCAATACTGCGAGCAAAATAATATCATTATACCACGTGTATCACATATTAATTTTTAGATATCCGTCAAAATTTTTAAAATAATAATTAATATATATTATTGTAAAAAATTACGCACTTTGGAGCAAGCCATATTGCAGCGCGCAGACATCTGAAAGCTGTTATTAATTTTCTCGTACAATGCTGCCAACATAATTATATGATAACGCTTTTTACTCACCAAGTAAAACCATTTCTCCAATCACCGTGAGAAATTTCACCTTTATAAAAGGCAACAAATAGTTAATTTTAAAATTTAATTTTTATCATACTGAGTCTATTTAAGAATTATGTGCAAATATTTTTAACTGCAAAATATTTTCCTTGTGACGGATACCAAAGTTGGTTACCCGAGTGTAATCATTTTGTACAACTCAGTGGCATAACTTTGTCTTTTTAATTCACATCATCGACCGTTAAAAGCGCTTCCTTTACCTTCGACTGTCTAATAAAGTTTATTCACATATTTTCTGTTTGTTAGATTTGTATCCGTTCACAGCTGTGGCTCAGGAGATGCGTTCAATCCTCTCACGCAGCGGGCCCGGGTTCGATTCTTGGTCGGGACAAGTTACCTAGGTGAGGTTTTTTCCGGGATTTTCCCTGACAAATGTCAGGTAACTTTTGGCCCTTGTGGTCCCCGGATATCATCTGGCCGTCATTATCATCTTCATCCTCACCCTCGCCTTGTTCTGAGTGAGTGTGTGTGTGAATGGTGTGTCTCGTCCTATGTGTTCGTGTTGTCTCGGAGGTGGCCCCGGCATTGGGCTGATCACTCATCCGGGGAGGCCCTCCATGTCCTTGTCTGGTCAAAAAAGTATGTATGTGTTCCAAAGGTAATCCCTCTCCCGACAGGTCACGGCCCTGTAAGGCCCGGGCGGCTTGGGTCGCTTAAATCCTAAAGGAGAGAGGTAAAACTACGAAAAAGAGAGAGAGAGAGATTTGTACCCGAATATTTTTAGTCTATATTTCTGATGAAGATTTTTGGACAAATGTGCACTTACATCTAAGTACACTTCTGTACTTATGATATTGCACACATGCAGCTCTGGTGGTCCAAAACGAGCTTGGTAACACCGAACTGCTCAAGTGGATACAAAAATAGAAATCTTTAATTTGTTCATTAATTGCAATGTATACAAGCATTCGTACATTCAGGATGAGACGTTTGAGGGAATTACTTACGTACTCACTGGAAGATGAGGATTATTTCCGTGCACGCGGACAACTTTAATTACTTGCAATTATTCTAATGGTAATGGCGTGGAAAGGGTGCCTGGGGAAATCATAGAGAGCATGGTTTGTAAATACTTGATTGTCCAGAAAGAGAGGAATGCAAGAGGGAGTCCTCACTCGAGGCTATTACAACTGATAAAGGCAGGGGAACTAAGTTTACTTTCCACCTAGTATTTTGCCTTTGCTATGCTATAACCTGTTTATTCGGTTGTAGTAAACTGCACTCAGTTATTGTAAACAGCTCGATTTATAATCACTAAGTGCCGAAAGTTTATGAATGATCATACTTTTAATGATGCACTCTATTACATGTCATTATTAAAATGTGTACAAGACAAGAAAGGAATAACATAACATTGATGGTTTCATTTTGCATATTTTGTTACTTTTGAGATAATGCATCATATTCGCTCGTCATTAAAATATTTGTGAATATTTTATTTTTTTTTGTCACATTTTAACAGAATGTTTATAACAGATTCTAAATATTGTGCTTATCTCTGTTAATTTAAACATTTTGGCCTACAGCATATTTGGCTAAGTGAATGTTTTGAGAACCGACTGCACAATAATATTGACAGTGCATAGCGTAACTCTAAGGAACTGCGTGTATAATATTAATGAGAAGTTTCACTCTATTGGTTTTCAATTTACTATTTTTAAAATTTATCTTGTTTAAAAATATTTTTGCAGTGTAATTTTTACAAAATTTACTATTTTTTTTGTAATTTATAATGTCCCTCAGCTAGCAAGAAAACGTAAAGTATTAATATTACTTCAATGATAGAGAAAACTTCATTTTCGTACCATACGTACCATACGTACCAATTTTAGAGCATATTTGTAAACATATTTCGTCCTGAAATAGAGCATTAACTTCAGGACCGTATTAATAATTAATTATAGATCTTTAATGAATTCGTTTATATTGAGAACTGTGAGGCTGACGTAATAAAGTTCTCGGTACACAGGAGAGAGAGTCATAAATACAATACACTCAAGTCTTGCTGTGTTAAGTCATTACCCCAGAGACAAATACCATAAAGCAAAACGCTGTTGAAAAAAGCACAGTAAGCACTTCTTAATAATAGTTTAGAAACTAAATTTTGAAAGAAGAAGGTTCCAGATGCTTCACGATTTAAAGGAGAAAAGAAAATACTGATTAATGAAAGAAGAGACCGTGAATAGGGGGAGATGGGAAGGGAAATTTACAGACCAAGTCTAAGGACCTGCCCGTGACCAAAACACTTAATATTAACTTAGATATATACAGTATCGTCACTTTCGAACTGTCAATTACATACGATATAATACGATGTCCAAGTTAAGCGTACAACTTGCACAAATTACACCATTACATTACTGGAATGATCCGTCATGATACGTCGCCTGTAATCATAATATTCGTCACCTATAATTTCCAGTAACATCTCTTTGATTATGTCTTAGCGACCAACTTGGTTAAGACATCCTTTCCTTATACATTTTGTGCCACTTGTGAATTCGTTTACCGCTGTCCTAATCTAGATAAGTAATGTCAAAGCATTTATCTCTAAAACTGGTTTCGGAATTTATTACTGGATCAGGAACTTTTTAAAAATGTTATTTTCCCTTTCCTCGTTTTTTCTGTTTTTATTTTTATAAAATTATACTATTGATTCTTCCTAAAGTCTGATCATTATGAGAAAGATACCTGAAGTAAACGAAAGCCAGTTCCTTTCTCACTCTAACACATTACTCGTATGACCCAAGAGTGAAACAAACATAATTGTATTTGTTAATTTCAGGTTTCTTTCTTAGCTCGTCTAGTGTTTAGTGCTGTGGATGTTCCTTTCCTTGAATAGCAGTGTTAAAGTTTACAATGCCTATAACTTCAAACAGGTCACATATCATCTCCCATATAGTTGGAAACTGTTCAAAGGTTTATCACTAGAGCTGGGAAGTACAGGCATTTATTTTGGTTAAAATAGACAGGAAAAAGGCACTTGAAATACCGAAAATAGTCAGTAATATAATTGAAATAGGCTTTTTTAAGTAAAAAAAGAAGTAATCCCACACTTCAATAATTAAAATATCTACATAAGATACTTAATTTATTTAACACATATACTACTTGCTCTTACTTTTCTCTTACTCTCTTATTCTCTTTCCTGGTATTCATTATCTCCGGCCTAACCTGCATTCCTTTCATAGGTTCTGCTATTTAAAGACCTGAATTGAATCGTCTGAGGAGGCAAGTTTTCTACTGCTTGAAAACAAATAAATGCATTTATAGGGAACAATATCTTCAGTAAATGTTTTGTGACGTGAATGTGCCATTTAATTAGTTGGGAAACGTTTTTTTTTTTACCACTTGAAACCACTAGGTGTGAGAGGAAAATTAAAATACTTTTGGTCACGTATTTAGAAAAACAAAGTCATTAGAAAAAGATGTAATACTGGGCATAATGGAAGGAAAGAGAGGAAGGGGAAGAAGAAGGATTAGATGGCATGCAGAAATAAGGAATGCCACAATCTTAAGCGGGAAGAAGTGTTAGGTGCGGTCAAAGACAGAGCCGTGCATAGACAATGCATGAGAAAAGACAGTTCAAGTAAAATTGGCTGCCTTTAAATCCTCATTGGATCACCAGGAAACGCGTGCGATCTGATGGACCTACCTACTAACAATTTTTTATTTTATTTTCATACATTGAAATTATTTGTGTGCTTTTTAAAATTTGTAAATATTCACACAATAAAACTATAACGATCCAAAACAGGCAAAAAAGTCTTTAAACCTTAAAATAGGCAACAGGAGCCAAAATAGTCAGAAAAAGGCAAATAAAAACTGGATCTACCATCCCTAAATGTACGGAAACATGTTCATATATGTAACTCTTTAATGTATCCACCCATAAAGAAAAGGCATTTTGCCTAATTTCTGGGCCCTATTTATCACACAACTGCAACAAACACAGACACACACACACACACACACACAAACACCAGCGATTATCAGTCCATCAAATTGGTTTCCAAGGAACTTTAGACCACAAACGTAAGGAGCTACGGCTTTTTTTTATGGGTACCCTTGACATACTGCTGCTGTGCAATTTTAGCATACAGTAGGACTTTATGAAAGGACGTTTTCAGATGTTCAGTTACCATTTAAATTTACCAAGTAAAATAGTAATAATATAAAAAATAATAATAAGAAACATAATACTAAATACATAAACCGTCCACCTCAATGGCATACGGGATGCGTTCCCTCTCCTCACGCAGCAGGCCCGGGTTCGATTGCTGGTCGGTAGAAGTTTCTTAGATGGGAGATTTTTGCAGGTTTTTTCTCAAACTGAGATAATGCTGGGAAGCTTTAGGTCTTTGTGATCCCCGGACATGGCCGTCAATATCATCTTTATCCCATCGCCACTTTGTTTGGCATGAATGTATAAGTAAAGACAATTGTATATTCATAGTAAATACACAAACATGAAAGGTATAAAAAGTTGTGAGACTGAAAAGGTGTTTTATATTTTAGAACAGTGTTCGCGAACTGCCGATATAATGACGTCAGGCTATGATATGTGAATGCCTGAAGAATATTTATTGCAAAAGTAAGCAGCAAGGATATGATATTCTGTATTGTCTAGGATACCTCCCCCTCCATCCCTCAGTACAGATTCTCGTTCACTGGACAAGACTGTCCTGTAATGCGACGTCACAAGGCATACTGATGGAGAACATTGTCTTAACAAGACTTCTAAAGTGTTTTTCTTTTCTTTTTTCATTTAAAAGCATCAGTTCTTGAAAATATTGGCCATGAACTTGGTAAATTTGACACAATACTCCAAATAAAGCAACAGAAATAATTATAGATATCTCGCTTCAGATCAGAATCACTTGTTCTTCATTCTAGGTTATGTCGTCGCTTGAGTACAGCTATTTTTTGTTTTTGTTTTGGCTTCTCTTTTAGCTTGAAACACTTGACATTTTAACTTCGGTAATGCGAAAAGTACAATTTGCTACATCACAAATTTGGTTGGCATGGTATCACTTTTTTGAATGTAGAGTTCGTATTCCTTTAGCTCATCCGGGCTTTTCATTTAACAGCACATTGTAACACGTATTTGTTTGTTTAGCGTAGTTCTTTATTTTTATCTAATCTCAAACGCGTGTTTATTTATCTATTTAGAGTATTTATTCATACTTAGTACATAACCCTACTCTGAAGAAGAAAATAGTAGAGAATACATCCCCGCGTGCTATAGTGAGCCACTTTTTCTTGGTTGTTGTGGCTATTAAGACAGGTTATGTCCATAACCTCTGTCGGAATGATGTACCTCAGAAGTTATTTTACATGCCTGTAAATGTACAGACATGGGACTGTCACATTTACGCACACGTAAATTTCATGGACCTGGGACGGGATCGAATCCAAGACTTCGGGCGTAGGAATGCGAAATCACCATAGCATTCCTTATGCTACACTAGAAACGAGGTTGCGGCTGTTGAGAATGATGACTAGACCTCTCATGCTCATTGTGATGTGCGGCTACCAGCTCTATTGTCAGCATTATAGGGTCGTTGTGAATGCGGCGCTGACGCCGTCTTAGCGGTCTGTGACTGTCGTCATTAGAGCTATTCCGCTCAATAAACTCACAAAATCCTGTCTCTATAACAGAAATTAGTAATTAGTTAAAATTAACAAATAATTGCTAAAGTAACTATTTTCTTTTACGCTAGTAACAAGTTAACAATTATCCAGATAACTGCATAATTACGTCATTTCAACCAATAATCTAATTATTTGTAAATCTTCAATTAATTGTTAAGAAAGTTTAGTTGATGGTCAGTAGGCCTACATCCTGAATCATCGGTCTCAGTGCAAGAAGGTTGTTGGAAACGTTTCGTCACGTCTCGCTGCTTAGCGACTGTGTATGTGGTATTGTACAGAGAAGCGTATGGCACATAGACCCAGAGAATATAATTAAGTTAATTGTCTGCCTGTGATTCTTTCTTTCTTTCTTTCTCGTAGTTTAACCTCTCCCTTTTAGGATTTAAGCGACTAAGGCCGCGACCTGTCGGGAGAGGGATTATCTTTGGATCACATACATACTATTTTGACCAGACAAGGACATGGAGGGCCTCCCCGGATGAGTGATCAGCCCAATGCCGGGGCCACCTCCGAGACAACACGAACACATAGGACGAGACACACCATTCACACACACACTCACTCCAAACAAGGCGAGGATGGGATGAAGATGATAATGACGGCCAGATGATACCCGACATTTGTCTCAAAGGTGAGGAAAAATCCCAGAAAAAATCCCACCTAGGTAACTTGTCCCGACCAGGAATCGAACCCGGGCTCGCTGCGTGAGAGGATTGAACGCATCCCCTGAGCCACAGCGGTGGACCTGCCTGTGATTAATGGACATAAAGATCGAGATCACTACAATTCACTACAATTTCCAATTAACTATGTGCGCAAATAACAATTTATTATTGTATCTTCTCTGCAGTTATATATCTGTGCAGTTAACCGTTATCCAGTTTTTGTCTCAGCTCGTTGGACATTTTCAGTTGGCCTAATCCTTCTGGTGGCATTATGGCCCTGCGGTCGGATCAGCCTCTAGTAGAAATGAGTATTAGAAGAAATCCTGGGGTGGAAGTGACCGGTGTGCAAGGCTGACAACCTTACTAACATTCACCTACCGAATATCTCAAATCTTGGAGCCTCAACCTCCTGGATCCCTAAGGGCCTCAACGGCATATATAGGAACACTTTACTTTACCTTACTGTACTTTACTTTACACAGTTAGATAAACTGTATAGATACATGCATACATACATTCATTCATTTCAAAATAAACTCATATTTTTGTCGCTTCAAGATCAGAGAATTTTAGAATATGTTCTTACAGTATTTGTTTTAAAGGCTCCTTAGACTCTTGAGGCATTGCAACATTTTTACTAAAAATAAACTAACAATATTGGAAGAGGCATGTGAAATCTCGTGAAGTCTTCAAAGTTGACGAAACTATACCAGAGACGAGCTAAGAAGGAAACCTGAAGTAAACAAACACCAGTATGTCTGTCTCACTTTTACATCATACTAGTAATGTGCTAGAGTGAGACAAATGTACTGGTTTTTGTTTACTTCAGGGTTTCTTTCTTAGAACGGTCAGACTTTAGTCGTGTTTAAATCAAGATGACATGGAGCAGGATAAACCCTCTGCCACCTGGAGTGCTATGGCCAGCACTGTGTTCAGCTTGGACGTGACAACTGATAAAATTAAAGAGGCGGGTAGGTTACCTACCTCAGTCTACCCTGAACGGGTTGAACTCGCCTGGCAACTTGACCTGACCTGACCCGCTGCCACATAAATCAATACCTACACAATTAACTTCATATCTCTTCAATACTTATACAATGGCGTCACGAAAACAGGCTATTCTGCTTATAATACCGTATGTATTTCCCAGCACAGTTCCATATTCTATTCTCCATACCTTCGTTCCTCAATCTTCATTCCAAGCTTCTTCACTGGTCGTGCGGATAGCAAGCTTGCCGTTAGACATAAGGCTCGCGGACAACTAAAAGCTGGCTAGGTCATGGTGTTTCAGGCATATCCACCGGACGGAAAATAAAATAGTTAGTATAGTGCTGTACATTTAGAGATCCCCAAACTCTCTGGGACACGTTTAACATGTTTCTTCTTTTAGTTTTTGGTGTACAGTAGGCGATGAGCCTATCACTCGTCACTACAGAGGTGGGCGCAATGAATTAATTTTAGAATCGTCCTGTTTGTAAAGGTCTCGTTAGGAGCATGCAGGAAATAACGTTCGCTGTAAGGTAATTCCAGCGTTGCATTTTCCGTAAAGTAAATTATAGGCGTAAGAATATCTCTTTCAGCTTATCCTATGTCCGGATACAAACCCAGAATAACACACAAACCGACATAACTTCCCCACACTATCCTCTAGTGCTTAGTACTCCGTTGTAAACGTTATCACTAGTAGAAGGAAGTAATTAGCTGTAGTCTTCACAAGTTCAATGGCGTATACGTTAGAAAATTTTTCAATTATAATTGAAAAAAAAAACTCTGGTAATAATTAAGTACTGTATGCCATAAATGCCACACTCAACAAAAATGTTTAGTTCTTCCAAGCCGAAGGACTCGGGGCGGAATCATGAGGAACGCTACAAGCCGCCCACGGCGTACTAGGAAATGTCATAACGCGATTGTTCAATTGTCTTCCTTAGAACTGTGGAGGTCCCCACCAGGATTTGAACCTGTGACTGTCGCCAGAAATTTTATTTAAATGCCCATTATTTAGTATTATACTTTTGTCTATATATAATGCATATTTATTTTTTAATTAATTGTCCCCTGCTATAGTGGCCGTGGCGTAGTAATTGCAATACGGTACAAACCGGAAGGTCGCGGGTTCTATCCCCGATGAGGTCGGTGAGATTTTCCAGTCGGCCTAATCCTTCTGGTGGCACTATGACCTAGGGGTCAACTCAGTCTCCAATAGAAATGAGTGCCAGGAGTAATCCTGAGGGTAAAGGCGGCCGTTGCATAAGGCTGACAACCTTACCATCTTCACGTGCCGAATGTCTAAAACCTGGAAGCCTCATCCTCCTGGAACCCTTAGCGCCTTAAAGGCCTGTATAGGGAACACTTTACTTTTCTTATAGTTCATGATATCCGAACAATAAAAGTTTGTTCAGACCAAATTTGATAAATTCTAACCTATGTTAGTGTAAGAAAGAGATAACAACAATTTTTGTTTATTTAATTGCTGAATGTAATAGATTCATACATGAAGAAAATTAAAACCCTAGTCAAGAAAGACATTCTCTGAAAGAGAGGAGAAGCAAAGTCAGAAATTGAATGTTGCTTTCCACAGCTTAAATAAAAACACGACTACCGCTTTTGCAGGGAGCCTTTCAGTTGTAGCCTACATATCGGGATTAAGTATGCTATTACCTCTTATTTCAAGCGCTGTAACGATTGTCATGGTGACTCCCGTAACTCAGACGGGGCCGAGGAGTTCGTGTTGCGTGGGTTAGAAATCCGCAATGTATTTTGAAGTCAACCAGTTCTCTTCCTAATCCGTTTGGGCGAATGACGGACGTACTTCTCAAGAGATCCTTATTTCAAAATTGTGTAGGTATGGAATCATCGGACTGGAAAATAAATAAATTAACTTTTACTTTTCATGCCTATCATAGAGGGTTTTCTACAATGATGAATTCTCAGAAAACGTACAAATTAAATATGCCACAGGGATCCATTTTAGGTCTCCTATTATTCTTGACCCCGATAAACGATCTATCTGTAAATGCCAGAAGTGATTCAATATTATCCGCAGATGATACCTTTCTATTGTTCAAATGAAGATATAATTAATGTATTAATTGCCCAGGATAGCAGCAAAATGCAATATTTAAGGAATATTACCACAAAAGGCTCATGACTTACACTTCAACCGTTTTAAAACCATCTTGCAACATTGGTTAACAGAAAACCCTTTTATGACATGAAAGAATTTTTCGACTCTTCTGTTAACTTCTTTCTATAGTGCAGAATTGTTATATTAACGTCTATTTCATTTTTATGTATTTGTATATACATTCTGAATTGAATTCCTGTGTTTGTATTTGATTTGTAATTTTAATTTACTTGTATTTGTATTTTTAAATGGCCAGTAGCATCTTCTGGATGCTCACGGAAAATTAAATTAAGTTGAAAATAGTAGAACCAGCCTCAACAGCAGAACCGTTCTTCCTCTTTCTAGATTTTTTTTAACAACTTAATTATTTAAGCGCTTGGAAGTCAAGTGAAGAGAAGCTGTAAATTTAATGCCAAAACAAACGTAAATGTAATACCGTATCTGAAAAGCTGGGACAGAACTGAAATAGCTTGTGTAGGAAGACTGAGTACGGCATCGACCCCGGCCCTCCTATGTAGATCATATGGATCACGTGCTTTAAAGTTGAACTTGGTGGTTAAAGAAGATCTGTGAGTAGCCCACTGGCTCCACCCACACTCCATGTATGGCAGGTAAGTCTCCTACATCAGTTCAATCCACAAGGATCAATATTCGGACAAAAATAGTTGTTCGCTATTCGCATTTAGATATTGATATGCATTCTGTGTCGCAGTTAGTGAAGGAGAGAGTTAAGTGCCCTAAAAAAAGGAAGCGTCTTACCATTTATATCTCACAATCCTTTTCTCTGCTACACTATTCACATCTTTGATTTATTAATCTGTGAACTACATCTCTAATATAAGGAGTACTTTTGAAATTACCAATAAATAGAATATATAGCATATTTCAAACTAGCAGGTTCCCGCAGTTTCGCCCGCGATTATTTACTCAACCGCTAAGTGTTTTATTTAAATTATTTATTTATCAGAAAAGTAATTAAAACATTATATTTCTTAACACTGGCATCGTTTTTACATAAATTGAAGGAATTACATAATTTTATTCTTCATTATAATATTTTACGTAAAAAATATAACTAATTAAACGAACAAAGATAATCTTATTCTGCTAAACGAGCATACAGATTCGAAATGATTAAAAAGAACCACAGATTCATGAACGTTACCCAAGTCAAGCATAAACAATTTTATTATAACGATTGATCATTAAAATGCTAAAATCCCGGCTTCGAGATGCATTTCTCGATTAAAGTGCGCCGCCCGGGGAAAAATCTACCTCGGATTCGAATCCCCTAGCCCAAAAAACCCCATGTAGTGAGTTTTGACCAAATCATTCAGTGTTTCCCATATAGGCATGCATTCATGGTCCCCTTCTATCCACCTATGTAAAAAAATCAGATCTCTGCGAATCGTAAACAAATGAATCAAGGTAGCAACCGTGCAAGGCCACCTTCAATTAATTTCACGATTGAGTGTTGTCTTGTGAACAGGTGGCGTTGGATGTGAACGGAAACACGAATCCAAATACAGTATTATATTAGATATTCGAGTTGCATTTATAATGGCTATTTGACGAATAAAGTGTAATAAATAATTTTATGATTGTTATTACCCGGTTTTACAATGTACTTCAATTATTATTTACATTTTACGGTAACTCAAGATTACACATATAATTTAATTTTCTTTCTCCATTTATGTCTATCTGTCCATAAATTCCCATCAATATTTCTTCTTCTAATTGATGCCTGAATTCCTTGTATCCATGTGGTCGGCAGTCTCCCTCTTTTCTTTCTTCCTGGTCGTTCCCATTCCATAATAAATAATTAATACAGTTAATTTATTAGTGAATATATTATATTAACTTATTTAAATACTATATTATACTGCAAACATACTATTATAAAGCGCTCATGACATGTAATCTTTGTACCTGTTCTCCGTTGAAAAAAGGGATCGCATTGTTGCTGAAATGTGTAAGACATTTGCCATAAAATATTCTATAGGCCTAATGCTAATTTCTGTTAAGATATATTTTCAGAAGAAATCTTAACAGAACCTCTTAATTATGTGGTTTTTATAACTCCCAGCGATGTATACATCAGTTAAGAGCAGGTACCTCTATCTAAGTAATTAAGCCATTTTAAGGTTATAGACGCATAATATTCCAGGATGAAAACCTCTACGTTTCTGTTGAACCTGGCGCTATAATCTATTGTAGTTGAACTACTTTAGTCTTTAGTACATTAAGCATCGAGCCCATAATGGAATTTATTAAGATGTGAATGTTTATGAAACGAGCAAAGCAAGTTGGCCTACGAGTATCTTAATTGCTATTATAGGCAAGTTCCATACGACTGATTTTGTTCGACCATAATTAAATGTTTAAGTTTCGAGATTTTAGATTCACTGAAACAAACAGAGACGGCTGCACTTCACAATCAGCTTCTGTTCTTGGCTTCTGCAACAGATGGCAGCTGACGGTGTCCGGACAGGTCGAAGCTTCTTCTTGGTTATTTTTTTGAAACCAGCGGATTCTGACAACACGAGATGAATCCAGTTTTGTATAATATTAAATTTAACACGAACAGAATTGATCTTATTTAAAATAAAGGCTATTTATTAGGGACTTTTTCAGTTGATACTCTCAATGTTTTAAGATCATTCCATGTTCGATAATAGTCGGTACCACACCAATGTTTTGAAATGAACACCATTACGATACCGTTACATCACACGTAATAAGCGTAATCACGTAATCACACGTAATAATTGGGTAGTATGGTCAGATATACAATGTATTTCTTTCATGATATGAGGGCCATGCCTTTATCATGTTTATAGGATGTGATAAAGATTGAGCGAAGCAGGACTATGATTGGTGATGTTCAACACATTCTTACACATGACTGATGTAATTTGGTACACATGAATGCTAAAATGCAATTTTAGGTGCCTAAAATAGGCTCTAAAGGATTATGAAAAAGGTTCTAAACATTGGAAAATATGGTCTATTAAAACTCATTAATTCCATTTAAGTTGCAGATTTTCTTAAATATTTCAATTATAATACAGAATCATATAATAATATGTCGACTCCTCAATGATCGAGAGCAACACTGACATACAGTACACGGAAATACAGAGACCTGTTACTCGGGTCCGTATTACTATCACTGATTTGCATTATACAACTTTACATGAGGATTATATATAGGAGGCCTGTATACATTTGAGAAGACAAACTTCATCAAGTAATAGGCCTATAAACAATTAATTCTTCCAATTCTTGTCCATAATTCATTTCAAATAAATTACTAACACTTTTTCTAGATCTTCTAGTGAAAAGCATTGTCGTCTATCGCTCAACACTAATTTATAGATTGAAATGAACGCTCCACATCATTGAAAAAAATGTTCATGTGGTGGATTCTGATGGAATGTTCTTGTGGTCGCGTAAGAACCTTTTAAAACCAAGGAATTATTTTCACGGACAAGACATTGCTGCTCTTTAGACATACCATTCAGTATGGCATGTACTATACAGTACGAGCTAAAAGTTCAGTATGAACTGAAAATAACTTGTAGAATTTATAACAAAAATGTTCAAAAAATAAATTATTTGGAAGTATAAGAGGAAAAACGTAAAAAATTGCAATATTAGACTCTAACATCAAAAAAGGCCGTTTTAGGTTCTACAGGTATAAAAGCATCAGTTGCAGGCATTGAAATCAACGAAACGCGTGTATACAAGTTTATGTGTTTGTTTCTTTTAAGGATTAAAATATGATTTTATCTATAATCCCAACTCCACTTATAACTACTGACACGTGTTCAGTACTCAGTAAACAGAAATACATTTTCAAATTCACAATACCTAACGATTTCCTAAGGGTCATATCACATGAAATGACGTAAGTTATTTTGAATTGCCTTGCTCCTAGACCACATTAAATGCAACCCTTATAATAGAGAACATGATTATATCTGATTTAGGCCTATGTGTTATCTATAATATTTTCTTTACCACTCACCCAGTATCCTTTTACCCTCCTGTGGTGAGGATGTGGTGAAAGGTTTGCAAAATAATTATCTGCGTCTAATTATGTCTCTTATTGTGTCAAGTCTTTATATAAAGAATGTAAATCACTAATATTAAGTTTTCTTCCGCTTGAAAGCTGGCAAAGTTATCCAATACTACATTATGTTTGGCTGTTAGGCCATCACCTTAAAATAGTAATAAATATGTCGGGTTATCGTGGTTGCTTGCGTTAGATTTCCACTTCAGTGTCTTTGATTTTAGTTATTGGGGAACCAAGTTTATCCTATATTTTATATCAATGTATTAGAAATATGTACTGAAAATTCTTTTATCTATAGTGAACTTTAAGTTTAGCAATATTGTAGTAACTTATATTATGATTACATTTTATAGACATAGGCTACCTAGATACGGTATCTATAGTGAGCCCCAAGCGTAGGTCTGTAATTTAATTTGAGCCTTCCGTCGTTTATTCAATGTACGCCTCCAGTCGGAAAATACCAGTAGGCCTACATACAGTTCCTGAAAGCATAAAAAACATCCATCTTGACTATATTATTATGGAGTTTAATGAAGCGTGAATTTCCGCATTACCAATATCAAATACGACAGAGAAGCCTAATTTTTTCCTTAGCTTTTATTTTATTTCCTCTTAGGCCGCGGTTATGGAAATCTAATGCATGCGCTTGAGGTGCTGGGCATAGGCCTACAGCCGAACATATTGCAGAACTGAATAACGTTGCCTGCTTTCCAAACAAAAGAAAACTTAAGCTTAGTGATTTACTTTGTCTGCATAAGCCTGACAATAATCTGCAGATAATTATGTGCACTGCTGACACATGGTTTGGCTTCCAGAGAAATGTCACTTAAGTACTAAATAAAAGTAGGCTTTCTCTAAATTAACCATTCTTAGCACATTAAAAATATTCAAAATGTGAAAAGATAACACCAAGCAGATTACATCATGTAACCAAGACGGATTCACAAAAGTAGTGTTGAGAAACTATTTGCTGCCGATACCGTCAATTCTGAATGTCGAATTACCAGTTATATGACTACAATAAAATGGCCGTCTGTCTGTGAAACAGTAGTGGCTGCCAGTGATCCTCGTGAGCTGAACGACTTTTGGCAGCGAACACAGATGGTAATGTTAAGGTATCTGTCTCATCTTAGATGTTGATAAATTATGTTCCAGATATTTCACCTAACCGTATCAATTGAGCTATTCGTAGAGCAGTATGAGTGGTTCTTAACTTGAATTAATCAACAGTCATATAACCAAAGTACTGCTATTTGGGGGCTTCTGCTTTAGTGAGGTCTAGTCGACACATAAGCTTGCTGTAGCGTGCGGTTACCTCAAACCATTTTAGGTAGATTGCTGCTGTTACCATTGAGCGACTTCCGGAAAATTTTTACCGAGTTTTTCGTTTTATAGTTTCTAGATTCCAAAACTATCGACAGATCAAAATATAATGTATATTATATAACTTCTTAATGGACACAATGACTGCCGTAATTTTGCACAAATTACTACCAGAATTATAAAAATGGAAAATCTCGGTCGAGTTCTATTATGGGCAAAATCGGGCCAAGGAAGGGGTAGAAATGGGGGAGCTTCTTTGAAAACCGAAAAACCTCCTTTAGTATTAAAAATATTGCATCCTAAGAGTAGTATCAAAAACTTTTGTTTGAAGAGTTTTTGAAAACACCAAAAAGGATTGCTAAGTAGGAGTTGATGGGCGAAAGAATTAAGACTCCCTTAATAGGCCCAGTATCTAATCTTTTTACAGATAGGCCAACTGTCAAGCTTCTAAATATTATCTAAAATTTTATCTGAAACAATTTTTGATACAACCAACCGTAACTGCAAGGGGTGATCAAAAATCAGGTCGCAGGACAAAAAACATTATACACTTAGTAGAGACATATCGAGCCCGTTAAAAATTGTTGTAGATTTTGGCAGGTAAAATTTCTAAAAATAATTATACACAAACCGTTAGTTAGATTTGTAAAAATAGCTAAATTGAAGTTGATTTTTTGCATATTTCATTAACTTGGTCCATTTTGTTCAAACATGTAGAAATATCAACTTGGAAAGCTACCTGAGCTTGTAAGTCGAACCGAAAGGGATTTTTTTTTCCGATTTTGGTTTTCAAATTGGAGCTCTGCTTAACAGCTCACAGAAGCTCAAATACGTAATCCTGAGCATTTCTCCCACTTCGAGTAATCTGTCTCAAGTCGCAGGTTGTTTAAATCAGATCGTAGACTTCGAATGTTCACACAGGGAATTGTTACGTTCACTAAGCTTGTCATATAGGAAGAGGTGGGGGAGTGTATCACACGATGACAGCAAGCAATGACAAAAGGGCGCTCAGGTATAATCAGGTAGAAATAAAAAGTGAACACGTTCCGTATGGCTTTTATAACGAAGGCAAAATCCAATAAATTATCTCCGATTTCTATTCTACACATAAATGGTGGTGAGTGACATTTATGAATGTAAACAAATTGTCCTATTATCGTCTTCATGAAGACTGGAGTAGATGCATTCGAGGCGCGTAGGCCTACTGCTTATGCTGTGGAGTGACAGTCCATACACAGTAGCGTCATCCTGGGTACATGTCACACTAAACTTTAGTCTTCAGTCCCTTTATAAAAGTTCGAAGCCTAGACTCACGACGGACATTGAAAAATTAATGCGCATGCGCATTATTATAAAAGTCTGGACCGCTCGCTTTTTAATTATTTTCCATCTGTCTGTCTCGCAGAGGAACTTGGCGAGGATGTTACAGAATGTATAATAAAGTACGTTCTCATTGGGTTTTCATGTGTGTTCATTGTTATCTGTTTGTATGACTTACGACTTTTGATAGGAAAATAACATGCACGTTTTAAATCCATGAAAAGTTATTGTCTACGCAGTTCGATTCCCGTTCGGAACAAGTTTTCTGGGTGGGGTTATTCCTATATATATATATTTTCTTTTGCCTGTGAGACAACTATGAGGATACTTTAGGACTTTAGGCCTTGTGGTCATCTGGACGTTGTAATCGCTTCATGCCATAGGTGGGCTCGGCATTGGGGTTATCACTTATGCGGAAGGCCTTGTATGTCCATGCCTGGTAAGCAAAGTACTGTGTATCTGAGATCCACAGGAAATTGCTCCCCCGACAGTTTGCTGTCATGTAAGGCCCGGTCGACGTGGGGAGCATAAACGTCCCTAAAACGGGATAGATTAAACTAAGAGAAAGATGAAGTTTCTATTTGGTTATTTATCTTGAAGTTCTGGAAGTTGGAATGTGAGCGGAAGGATTAGGGCCCACATTAGACTATTAGAGTTCTTGCATAGTGGCTGACGTGGAAAATAAACACGTATATCTGAGAACTTTTAGACTTATTTGTACTTTATCTGTGAGGGAATTTGCCTTCCTAATTAGAAGTTACGTAATGAATAAACAATAAACAATAAGAACTTTCCGCACATAGTTTGTGAATCTAGTTTCTCTGTCCTGCATTGTTCTTACTAGATTTAACAGGCCTCAAAGACTTACTATGACTCATTCAAGAATGCCTAATTTAGTATATTGTTCAATTGAGAAGAGTAGAAAAAAGAACATTAAGAAGAAAACTTTTCTGAGAAAATTCAACTTTTTGAAGGACTGAAATGTTCAGCTGTACTAGAAGAATTTTTTGGATATAGGCCTATTGTTGTATTGATTATATATCTTGCATTCGCCAAATCTTTGAGAAAAGGTGGGAATATAATAAGTCTGTTCACCAGCTATACATAGATTTTAAAAAAAGCATATGATTCAGTTAGGCGAGAAAAACTGTACAATATCCTCATTGAGTTTGAGATACCAAAGAAATTAGTTAGGCTGATCAAAATGTGTTTAAAAGCGGCTTGAAGCAAGGAGATGCACTATCAGCTTTACTTTTTAATTTCGCTTTGGAATATGCCATTAGGAAAGTTCAGGAAAACAAGGTAGGCCTAGAATTAAATGGCAGTCACCCGATTTTAGCTTATGCAGATGACGTTTGCTTGTTGGGCGATGACGTAAACACAATCGAGAGAAATGCAGAAAGTCTTTTCGATGCCTGCAGGATTGTTGGATTAGAAATTAATACAGAAAAAAACTAAGTATATGGTCATGGAACGTCAAAATAATGCGCCACAAAATATTAGAATAGCCGGTAAATCGTTCGAACAAGTGAAGGAATTCAAATATCTTGGAACAGTAATTACAGACACAAATAATATTAAGGCAGAAGTTAGTTGTAGACTCAAATCAGGAAATGCTTGTTTTTATGCAGTTCAGAAACTCTTATCGTCTCGTCTCTTGTCCAGAAATCTAAAAATTAAGATTTATAAGACTATTATCCTGCCGGTTGTATTATATGGATGTGAGACATGGCCGCTAACTGATCAGGAAGAACATAGCCTGAGAGTGTGTGAAAACAGGATGCTTAGAAAAATATTTGGTCCCAAGACGGATGAAAATGGGGACTGGAGAAAATTGCATAACGACGAGCTTCAAGACCTGTACGCTTCAGCGGATATAGCAAGGGTAATTAAATCGCGAAGGATGAAATGGGCTGGACATGTTGCACGCATGGGGGAGGAAAGACATATCTCAAAAGTATTGACTGAGAGACCCGAAGGGAAAAGACCACGTGGAAGACCTAGACGTAGGTGGAAGGACACTCTTAGAACGGATTTAAGGAAAGTGGGATTTGTGAAGGATGATTGGATGGAGTTAGCACAGAATAGGGTTGAATGGCGGACTCAGGTAAGCGCGGCAATGAACCTCCGGGTTCCATATAATAGATAATATTCCTTTAGCTTGCTTAGGAATTGTCTATTGCCATTGATTAAGTAAGTGAGTAATAAGTAAGTAAGTAAGTAAGGCCTATTGTTTTAAAGTGAAGCTTAAGGACACCTTTTGTGTTTTTAAATGAAGTATTCTTTAGTACCTACATAAGTGCCGCAGAAAAAAAAAACATTTTCCGATTAACATTAATTGTGCATAGTATTTTGCAGTCAATTATTTTTATTTCACGTAAGTCAATATTGTTCCATAACAAAACCCTTTCACATCCTGAGAAGCATTTTGTCCACCTTATTCTTGAATTCTGGCTACGGACCTGGCATTCAGGATCGAATTATCCTAGGGCCACACTCGGGCCGCGGACCCCTGGGTCACTTATTGTGCAGTGAACCGTGAACCCTGCATTTGAATATATTTCTCAAAGGTAAGCTTTTTATGTGATTTAGTAGCCGAAGTCATAAGCTTAGTGATTTCATACAGTGAACAACATCTTCATAGCCAACCCCCATTACTCGCTTGAATGCTAGGCAGGGTCAATACATCCCATGCCTGTGGATCCAGCGAGTCTAGGCTCCGTTCTTTAACCTTTGGTTTAAAAGCTGTAGCCATGACAAGTACTACTGGTTCAGGCAGAGCGCATGTCCAGTGACGTCACTTGGAATCTCAATAGCATTTTATTTCCCACCCACATGCTCTACTCACTACTTTTGTCGAAATATTTTAAACTAATAGAATAGGATGACGTCACTTTCGGTGCCTCACATAGTTTCGTTCCTCGGTACAAGTGAGTGCCTGGCAGGGCAGTCAACTCTAAGATATTATTATTATTATTATTATTATTATTATTATTATTATTATTATTGTTATTATTTAGACGCCTAACAACTCAGTGTACGAAAGTACTTTTCTTGTTGTATTATAATAAGTATTTTCCCCTCTGGTGGCACCGTGGCTCTGAGGTGGAGCCAGCCTATAAACAAGGATTTCAAACTAGCGCCCCCCCCCAGTTAAAAATATATTAATTTAATATAATTATTAATACTCGCTTACTTATTAATGTACTTTTTAATACACACCACCATGGGCTGTAGCGCTAAAGATGAATTAAGTAAAAGTTAGTAAAATGGAAAAGACACCCACGAATTATATAGAATATATACGAAATAATAGCTATTGAGCCTGGAGTTTCTGCCAAGAAGACAAGGAATAAACGCAGAGGCCTACTGTCCCACTCTTCAACGACTACGACGGGTTATCCAAAACAAGAGACTTGGAAAGCAGTCTGAAAAAGTGTTTTTGATTCACGACAACGCTCGGCCTCATTTGGCTGCTCAAGCACAGGCACAACTTCAACTTTTTATGTGGGACATTATTGGACATCCTCCTTACAGCCCTGACCAGGCACCCAGTAATTTTCCTTGTTTCGAAACTAAAGGACTTTCTGGGTGGAAAAGAGTTCTCAACCGATGACGACCTCAAAGGGGCAGTGACATCCTGGCTCAGGTCTTTGGCGGTAGAAGAGTATAACATCGGCATTGAAAAACTGGTACCATGTTACAACAAATGCCTCGACAGCAATGGTGATTACATTGATAATTTCAGTAAGGTACTGTATCTTTGTAAATAAAGTTATGTGATGATATCTTTCGTTATTATTTAGTTATGCCAAATCGTTCTTTACTTTCTGGACGACCCTCGTATATGGAAGGATTTTGCACATTAGTTTTTCCATCTGGAATTTTCATTCAGCATTCATGACTGTTATTAACAATTTCGCGCATTCTCTTACCACACAGTTTTGCAATATGCTATTGTTTTAATTTCATGTAAAATGTAATGCAAGTAAATTATGGCTACCTCTCATAACAAAAGAAGGATATGCTATTTGAGAAATCAGCTCAGGATCTCGTCAATACAGAACCTACCGTTTATTTAACCTAGCCCCTAAAATACGAAATGCAAACCGTACTGCAAGGACCATATCCTTATTTCCAATAAGATCCCAATGAGTTTAATTGTGAATAGATTGTGTTTGAGCATTGAATGGGTTGGACGATTCCAGGAAATATTTCGGCGTTCAATATACGGAATAAAACGAAGGCAAAGGTCAAAGTTGAAGAAAAGCGAATTCGTGGAAATGTGATGAAGCGGGCGGCGGCCTCAGAGCTTGGAGTGCAAATCAGTGACCCCATGAGAATAATAATGATAGTCTGCAAGACTCGATGGTCAAGTGGCACTGTTTCAGTCCAATACTGCCAGACGTTATAAACAAACAAACGTGATAATGGAATTACTTAACCATTCGAATTACTTACTCGACCGTTTTCACACACTAATATTTTTTACGAAATTATGCGAGTGAATAGCAGTTTTGATTTCGAGCTTTCCGCAACTTGTTCTTCTGCCATCTTCTGTGAGAAGTGTCCCAATTGGAAAGAAATGTTTGTATTATATAGAAAATGCCAAGTAAAATAGCCTTCTGTGCTAAACGATATATGCTAGTCTTTAATATATGATTTAAAAATGGGTACTTGTTATTAAAAACTCAAAAATATTTTATTTTTGCCTAGGCCTTTCCACATTCTTCTGTCATCTTCAGGGCAGCTTCTTATGCTGGCGTGCCTCAACCTCCTGGAACCCTCTGGGCCTCCATAGCCTGTATAGGGATTACTTTACTTTACTTTACTTTTAGATGTATTAATAATTAAAAATTAAAACTTCATTGTCTTATATTCTAAAACGTGATAAAATAATTAAAATATTTAAAAGATTTACTAAAACTATCAACTGTCTCATTTATGCACTATTGACAGCATTGGTTAGAATCTCGTAACTCGAATCGATTCATCGAGTGTTGGTTCATTAGTATGCCGTAATCTCGCAGCTGACATTTTTTTTCTATAACAAAGTAAAAAAGTAATTATTATTTATATAATCTGTCACATTGTATTCAGGGAATAATCTTAATAATTCTCACTCGAGATTATGAATCTATCGATAAACTCGTAATCTCCCTTTGGATTACCTATGATAAAATTAAAAAAACTGTATTTAATAAGCTGATAATAAACTAAAATTTATATGTAACATTGCCTCTTTTAATACATCTTTTAAAAAAAGATTATAAGTAAGCCTATTTTTGTTTTCCTTATATAATGTACCAATATTTCACATAAAAATTCTGAGTTGCGTATTTTAATTTGACCTGCATTTTAAAATTAGGAATGAAAACAATGAATTAGAAATTCAAATTTATTTTACTGAAATTGAATACTTAGGGCTGGGCTTCCTCAATAAGTTGAAACCACTCGTCTCTGTGTTGTGCCTGTTGTCTCCATCTCCTGCATCCAACTCTCCGCAGATCATCCTCCAAATCCTGCAGCCTTCTCAATTTTGGTCGTCCTCTTCTTCTTATTCCTCCTGGTTGTCCATATAATGCCAGTTTTGGTAATCTGCTCTCTGGCATACGCTCAAGATGCCCCGGCCATCTGAGTCTGACTGTCTTAATGAATGAATACCTGGCTCTCCATATATTTCCATCTGTTCCTTCTGAACTGATCATTTTCAAAATTGGGGCCATATATTATCTTCCTATGGACTTTCTTCTCCCAAACCACTAATCTATTTTCATTGCTCATAGTTACCACCCAAGCTTCACTAGCATACACAGTTACTGGTCTTATAGCTTTATAAATAATTTTGTGTGCAAATCTAGATAAAGCATTAAGTTTCAGCAGTTTTCCAAGTCCAAACAGGCACCTGTTACCAGCCATTAGTCTTGTTTTTATTTTTGATGTTATGTTATCATTTGTTACCAATGTGCCTAAATATTTAAAACTTGTGCAGTTTTTAAATTCATGTCGATGGAAGAGTATGTTATCCTGTTTCTCTACCCCTCTTCTGGAAGATTTAATATATTTCGTTTTACTTTCATTTATTTCTAGAGTGTAGACCAACCTTTCTTGCCTCTTCCTCAAATTCTTGTATTGACCCTGTTCTTGCAATCATAGCCACATCATATGCATATGCTACGCGTAGATGTTGGGTTATGCGATTATAGATTATACCTCCGGTTTTTATTTTGATGGCTCGTAATCCTTTTTCCAGAATTATGTTAAATATAACTGGGGAGAGTGGACCGCCCTGCCTTAGACCATAACATACTTCAAACTCTTCCGATATTTCTCTGCCCAGTTTCACTCGACATATAGTAGCCTATACTTTCAAGTCATCTTTATTAACCTTATTAACTTCTTATGTATTTCCAGCCAGTGCATAATTTTCAGAGCTTTCTCTGTATGTATGTATGTATGTATGTATGTATGTATGTATGTATGTATGTATGTATGTATGTATGTATGTATGTATGTAGGCTATGTATATATGTATGTATGTATGTATGGAACTCCACGTAGAAGGGAGAGGCGGGTTTGGAACGATTCTAAGCACGTAGGCCACATAGGCGGGCCCTTTGTGCCAAGCCCTGGTAATGGGATGATTGGCATGCCCAGAGGCCCCCTCGAAGCAGATTCCACCGCGAGCCCCACGGAACTCCCCAACATCCAGCTAGAACCAGAAGCCATACCACGTGCACCACACCCCAAGGTCCCTCAGACATTTGCGTGCGCCACGCCCCAGGTCCGTCACGAAGAGTTTCTGTAGGGCTGCGGCACACCAGAGAGCCCCCAGGTGTGCAGCACACCACCAACAAATACATGACCACAAGCCACGAGGCAGGACGACAGAGGCCCTCAGCGGGAGATGGCCCGAAAGCCGGGAAAGGAAATGGGATGATAATGAGGGGGAGTTTGAAGGTGAATTGGAGAGTGATGGTGGAATGAAAGGGGGAAACGGGAGATAATGGTATCATATGCTTGTCTGAAGTCAACATATAAATGGTGTAAGTGTATATCATTTTCATTTTTGCGTTGAGCAACATGTCATTTTCTGCTTAGATTCTCTAATCTGGGTCTGAGGCTTTTTAACAAGCTTAAGATATGAAACTAAAGACCAGACATTCATTGTTTCTCTCAGCAGAATCTAGCTAAAATTCCTCCGGGATTTAGCCCGTGGATTATTTGGATTGACATAAGAGACCATCACACGCCAAGTAAGACATTGCGGCGACACGGAGGGGGCTAGAGAGAGTGCACATAAGCAGTTATAAAATATGTGTGTTACGTTTACATGATTCTGTTGGTGACATATTTCAAGCAAGGTAGATTAGTGCTGCTAGGGCCTTTTCACATTGGGACACTTGTGACGATCACTGCCAGAGATAGGTTTAGTTTCAATTGGAGTTTTCTTATTGGAGTACAGCGGTGACCCACCCAGTCATAAGTGACGCGCCAGTGTCTTTCCCCGAACACATGTGACGGTCACTGCCAGAGAAGCATTGCTTTTATTTGGAGCGTTCACACTGGGACACAAGTGATTGCCAACACAGCACAGTTGTATATAATATATTATTCAGTTGTATAGTCGAGCTCAGCGAAATTAGTTATCCAGCCATGAGTGTAGATTTGATTATACTGAAGAATTTATAAGTGAAGTGGAATGGCGACCTGTCATTTGGGATGTCAAAAAAGGATTACAAATTGTTTTATGATGTAGCTACTATTGGCAATGCTAGCAGTGACCGTCACTTGTGTCCCAATTTGAAAAGGACCTTATTTCAGTAATAGTCCGTTCACTGGTAATTGGATCTTCCGGTTACGTCATACCCTGTTTTCCCAGTCTGTTGAAAGTTGTTTTGACACCTGTGAACCGGTTTTCCATAGCAAGTTTACGTGTGAGGACAAGATTTCATCAAAACAGAAGGTCCAAATACTAGTGAATGCACTGGAAGAGAAAGGAGAGCTCTACAGTCGATGCAACACAATTACTAGGGAAGAGAAACTCTCACAATAGCTTCCCCACCTTCACCTTCTCGAGATTAAGTATCCTTGTGCATTTTGAAATCGATTTAAGACTTTGGCATGGAAGTTATCTGGAAGTTAGCGACGTGGAGCTAACACAAAGAAACTGTTTGAGCTTGTTGGCGCCCACTCTAAAACCACTTTAATCACGTTGTGTGGATCAAGTGCCCCTTAAACCCATTGCCGGGATGCCGGATCAGAGTCGTCGAGGAGGAACTGGAGTTTAAGGCCCTGTAAAGTTAGGGAAACTAGAATTGCGAAATTATTAATTTCATGAAGCAAGGAATTTACTTATATTCTCGTATACTATTTATTCCCTTTTTATCAAACACATATATAGAATAGAATATATGTTTGTCATGAAAAGCGTTTTTCTTCCCTTGAACTCTGTTTTGAATATTCTACAATTTTTATTGGATTATTTTCATTTTTAATAGTGATTATGTTCGTTGGTAGCAATAACCCTACTAAATTACAACCTAGTTTGACCTTTAATATCTCAGTTTTAAAACGCAAAACTATTTTCTTATGCCCCATGCACATTAAGATTTGATTTAAAGCATTGGTTTTTCCTATGATCATTAGCCACTATTTGGAATACGTTTGTTTTGAGAATTTTATGCTTTTTTTCTTGTTACAGTAAGTTATAAAATTTTGTGTTATTTCTTTTTTCAAATATTGAACTGCTTTTAGTTGAATTTCGAATCTGAAATTTCGTTTTGAGAATTTGTTTTGTTATTCTTATGAAGATAAAAAATATAGTTTTTAGAAAATATCATTTACAAAAAAAATGCTGAATTCGTCGCACTATTTAAAAACGACTGCCAAGAATAGTGAAGGGGTGGAGGCATGAAAATCGACTTTGCTTTTGTGGCCAGGACTTTTAATTATAATTTTAATTATACATAATCAATTCTCATATTGAAGTTCTTAAAAAATTAAACTTTATTTTTATAAGCGGAGGAACGTTACATTCACATATAGCCTATATTTAGTCTAGAATTGCAGTATATAAGATTTAAAATAAAACGAGGAAAAAACATACAAGTAAAAACATTATAAGGGCCTTTTCACACTGGGTCACTTGAGACGGTCACCGGTTTTTGCAATGAACACACCTGGGTCACTTGTGACGGTCACTTGTGACGGTCACCACTAGTATTGCCAAGTGGATAGCTACATGATAAAACATTTTGTAATAGCTTTTGACATCCCAAATGGGAAGTCGACATTCCACTTCACTTATAAAATCTCCAGTATTAATCAAATCTAAACTCATGGCTTTATAACTAGTTTCACTGAGCTCGATTATACAGCTGAATTATAACTTATATATATATATATATATATATATATATATATATACGGTATACAACTTGCATTGATAGCAATCATAAAATGCGGTGACCGTCACTTGCGACCCAGTGTGAACGCTCCCATTTAAACCAATGCTTCTTCGCCGGTGACCGTCACAAGTGACCAAATGTGAAAAGGCTCTGAAGCATTAAAAGTGAGTTTTTCTTCGAGATCTACGACTGTATTATAAATCACTTTCGTGAATGAGCCCCCCATATATAGTGAGTATTCCATCATATTCTCGTTATACTCTCCTTGATAGCGACGTACGAAGTTCAGCATATCCTGGTAGAAGCGCTCGCCTTGCTCTTCTGAATAAGCTCCCATGTTTTCTTTGAAATTGTCCAAATGTGCATCAACATCAAGAATGTGGACTTCAAGGGACATTCTGCATCCCATTTTGTCATAGCTCCTTACTATAGTTTCAACTAGTTGTACATAGTTTTCAGCCTTGTGAATTCCCAGCAACCCCATAACAACTACAACAAAGCTCCTCCAAGCAAGGCCTTGGACAGCACCTTGGCGAATTCCTTACTTTCCGCTATCTTCTTTATGTGTGGCCAAACGAATACACCTGCTGTAATTTTTGCCTTGGACAGATTAGGGAAAAAATCTTGCAGATACTTGAAGGCTGCTGATACTTTATTTAGAGCTATCACAAACTGCTTGATAGGCCCAAATTTAGTGTGAAGTGGTGTCATCAACACCTTGCAGGGGTTGACTAGTGGTTTCCACTTGATTTTATCTTTTCCTACAGAGAGTTCTATTCGCGGTAGCAAAGTTTGCCTACAGCAGTGAGATTTGGTGTCCCTGCTGTCCCAAAGGCATGGATAGTAAGAAAACTTAGCAAACTCGTTCTGGAAACCCAACAGAAATGCCACGAAGCAACTAACAGATGAACAAATTTCAGAAACAAAAGCAACGTTTCTCATGAATCATTTTCATTCTCCGAAGTTTTGGTAAATAACCAGTTCAGAAATAGCATTGTTTACCCGAGGACATAGTTTATTTATTTCTTTGTTACATTGTGTATTTAAATACTACAATAAAACTAATTTTAATCAGCAGAGAAAAAATTATACTTTTCTAGACCAACTTTTCATGTAGAATATGGATATACTTTTCGTTTTTTTCATACCACGTACAGATTTTAAATAACACATAACACGTTAACATGATAGAAATACATTTACATTGAAGTAAGTTGCATGCGTTCTCGATTCCCCATGCCATACACGATTCCATCTATTGCTTTACCCTTACAAATATGCTTTGCGGGTTTTATAGGCTTATGTTTCAGGCGTCACTTGGACTGGAAGACGCAATGCTAAGGTTGGAAAAAGTACTCTGCGAATTGCACAGTGGGACACAGCAATGCATACGAAAAGCGAGGGATGTGCAAAAAATATATAAAGATTATTCAAGTAACTCCTCTTTCAGTTGTTCAAATAGCTCCGAATTGCATTAATCTCCATGTGGTTCTGTGAAAATGCCTCTGACGGCAGCAATAATCAACAGCATGATGTAAGGAGGCCCGGGACACAAATATATTATCTAATGTACTTTCCTTTTAAATTTCGTCTTTAACTCAAAGACAAAGTAAATGAAATAGAGGTAAATAGTAATTACAAAAATGTTAGGAATCTCTACAAGGAAATAAACGAGTTCAAGAAAGGTTTTCAACCTAGAACAAACATAATTCAGGACAATGGTGGCACTATAGGCCTACTCGCGGCTCCGAATACTATTTGGAATAGGTGGAATTTTTTTTTCACCGATTATTAAATTACATGGAAATGTACAAAGTATAGAAAATGAAATATTCACAACAGAGCCGTTGGTTGCTGAACCGATTCTAACAAAAGTAGAAACTGCTATAAGTAAACTAAAAAAAAAAGATAACACAAATCTCCAGGTGTTTACCAAATTCCAGGAGAATTCATTAAGGCAGGTGGGTACAGATTGAACTCAGAGATCCATATACTTACTCTTATGACTTGGAAAAACTAAAAATTACCAAAGGAATGGAAAGAAACTATTATTATACCGATCCGTAAAAAGGGAAATAGGGCCGAATCTAATAAGTATCGAGAAATTTCTCTATTATCAACGTCATACAAAATTTTTATAATACACTTATATCAAGGTTATCCCCATATGCGGACTTAATCAGGGGAGATTACAAATGTGGATTTAGTCGAAATAGTTCAACCATTGATCAAATATTTTGAATCCGCCAAATCTTGGAGAAAAAGTGGGAATATAATAAGTCTGTTCACAAACTAGACAGATTGTACAATATCCTCATTAAATTTTAGATACCAAAGAAGTTAGTTAGGCTGATCAAAATGTGTCTAAATGCAATCTATAGCAGAATCAGGGTAGGGAAATTCATACCAGATAGGTTTACCATTAAAAGCGGCTTGAAGCAAGGAGATGCACTATCATCTTTACTTTTTAATTTCGCTTTGGAATACGCTATTAGAAGAGTTTAAGAAAACAAGGTAGGCCTAGAATTAAATGGCAGTCACCCGGCTTCAGCTTATGCAGATGACGTTTTTGTGTTGGGCGATCGAGAGAGAAATACAGAAAGTATTTCCGATTCCCGCAGGAATGTTGGATTGAAATTAATACAGAAAATCTAAATATATATGGTCATGAAACGTCAAAATAATGCGCTACAAAATATTAGAACAGCCGGTAAATCGTTCGAACGAATGGAGATATTAATATAACTGGGAGCAATAATTACAGATACAAATAATATTAAGGTAGAAGTTTGTAGACTCAAATCAGAAATGCCTGCTTATAGTAGTTCAGAAACTCTTATCTTCTCGCCATGTCAAGAAATCTAAACATCAAAATTTATAAGAATTATCCTGCCAGTTGTATTATATGGATGTGAGACATGGTCGCTTAATCTTTGGAAAGAACATAATACGAGTGTGTTCGAAAACAGGGTGCTTAGGAAAATATGAGGGCCTTAGAGAGATGAAAATGGGGACTGGAGAAAACTGCATAACGATGAGGTTCATAACCTGTACTCTTCGCCGGATGTTGTAAAGGTAATTTAATCACCCAGGATGAAATGGACTGGACATGTTGCACGCATGGGGGAGGAAAGACATATCTCAAAAGTATTAACTGGGAGACCCGAAGGGAAAAGACCAGGTAGAAGCGCTAGACGTAGGTGGGAGGACAATATTAGGATAGATTTAAGAGAAGTAAATTTTCCAAGGGCTGGTTGGATGGAGTTAGCACAGGATAGGATTGAATGGCTGTCTTAGGTAAGTGCGGCAATGAACCTCCGGGTTCCATAAAATATATAATATTCCTTTAGCTTGCTTAGGAATTATCTATTGCCATTCATTAAGTAAGTAACCCGTAGATAATCCTTAAAGAACACTAAGTATATTTTACAAAGGCCTACCTACTTTTGCTTTAATCAGGTCTTCATTGATCAAGTAATTTCACAGAACCTGGTAAAAGTTTTCAGTTGATAGGTTATCCATTACTCATCACATTCCCGTAACAGAATTACACATAATACATTGACTTGATAAAAATACATTTAGCCTACATTAAGTTTGATGAATGCAACAATACATTTATTTAGCAAAGAAAGACGAATTATGCATGTTACTATCTATGACACAATATATAATATACGCAATAATTAAAAATGAAATACATTTGAGAACAGAACTGGGGGCTAGAAGTGCTTGGCTGATGATTGTCTTTTATGCTCTTTTTCTGAGTCATCCGTCAATATTCCATGCACTACCTTGTGTATTGGTGTATATTTGTATATGTGCAAGTTTTCATTCAAATCAGAGTAACTGGCAGCCGCGAGGGACATTTAGAGTACGAAAGTGTAGTTTTGAGAAATAATATATTAAAACCCTTTGCATGAAGAGAAATTTAATTGATACTTTTTATACGCTAAAGAGCAAAATACCTTATATCCGAAAGGATCCTTATGCCCCATCATTTCCCAGGCGCTTATATTACCTGGGCCCTCCCAGAGTCTCTCAAACCTCGGAATATTCCGGGAACATTGTGTCATCTCGCCAGAAAGACGCAAAGCTAAGGTTGAGGCAAGTTCTCTGTGAACTGTATTGTATATTTATTATACTGCAACGCTTAATATAAGAAATGGATATGTAACAACAAAAAAGAGATTTGTAGTTTTTGAGAATATATATTAAAAAAACTTTTTTGTTTTTTGTTGTTGTTAAAGATAACATTTTTTCCATGTTTCAATCAGTAGATATGAAAGCCTAGGTAAAAATGATGGCCATATTTAAACAATTATTGATTAAGCTAAAAGGGGGCGTGATGGTTCGGTGCTATTTAAAAATGGCCGTTTGAGGATAATCACCAAAGCAGAGCGGACAATAAATAGAAAACTATATTATATGTTAGGAAAAGAGTGAAAATAGATTTTAAATTAGCACATCAGTCTCTACCTCACTGCACATTTAGTTCCATTGGCGAAAATTCATTGTTGACCAGTGCTATAAGAACAACATATACGTATTTCTGTAAACTAAGTAAAATATTTGTGGTCCTCAGAGCTTCCTCGACAAAAAATGGCTTGATATTGGTAAGGTTAGAGTGTGCAATTTAATATTGCAGGGATAAGAAATTCCGTATTCCCTTAAATCACAACCATCCGTAAAAGATGTTGACCATACTGAATGTTTACATTTCCTTCCCTCTACAGAGTCTTGCACTTAACGGCGAAGCGTACCAACTACTTCAGAACAGAGAGCGCTTAAATTTCTTCAGAGCTGAAAAACACGCCAAGTTACTTGGCGATGTAGTGAACTTCATTTAGAGTTTGAAGGTAGGAAGGATAAAGTCATAGAACTTGACGATGGGCATACACAGGGGCATCACTGACCGTATTGCCCTCTAGCCCCCCACGTACAGCTCTGGAGCCCCTGTATCTTTTGTATCGATTCAAGAGTCGGTCGCACGAGTAGAAAATTCGGGTTCTTGTGGCTTGGAGACTGTACTCCCCTCAGTTGGACTGTGGAGTGAACCGTTCCAAGGTCTGGCCTGGATATCGATCGGGCCTCCACCCGCAACTGAGAGTTGATTCTCCCTCATACTCTTGTTGGAGCCACAGCATGAAGCCGGCGTTGGAACCGCGAAACCGGTGAGTGCGTCACCCGTGTCTTGTGCACCAACATGGACTCTCCCGTAGGCCCTATCCGAACGCTTCCTTACACTCTTAGGATAATGCAATCAAGTACGAGATGACAGTCCAATACACTGTTGCCGACGCCTTCAAATAGCATATACTGTGTTACTACCACTTCTCTTAGTGATAAATCCTGCAACGTTATCTTGAATTTATCATCTCTGCCATTTAGTTTTAGGTTATGTTCTTTTGGATTCATATGTCAGTGACACGTGATTGCATCTGTCTATGTTAAAACGTTTTAGAAAGCATACATGCTACACTAAAATTACAGAATCCTATATTTATGTGTTACAAGCACTGAAATATTATTCGTATAGAAATGATGATGAAATATAAAATAATAATGTAGGATAGCGTTACGGATGATCCGATCATTTGTGAAATACTGGGTTACCATGAAATATGTATACATATGAAATGGTTTACGTGAATTTCACTAGAAAAATTTTTAAATTCCATTTCTTTACTTGTACTAAGATTTCTTAGTCTAGTCATGTTAAATTTAATTTTGAAACTTCTGAGTTTTCCCGTGATTTTTAAGGTTATGTTCTCACACACTCCGTGCGATTTAGTGAAATCCCGCATTAAGGTATATATAGTGAAATATTTATTCGAAAAGAAAATGTACTCTTCTTATAGTGTGGCTGTGTGTGTGGATAATTTTATTTATAATGCCGGTAGCAGTGTTTAAAATAGAACACGTGTTTTAAAAGTATTGCGCATTGGGATTAATTAAACTTCCAAACATCTGAAGTCTGTTCAAACTCCCTGACTTGTACATTAAGCGCTTATAGTGAAATACTAAATATTGAACCCTTCGTGTTATTCTTGGTTATTTCTCTTCTACTCTAAATATCGATGACTTGGCAGCGGAAAATCAATAATTTCATAACATATTGTAAGCCATTTACTGTAAGTGAATATTTCGTTTCTAGTACCATGCAAAATTGTATAAAATAATATTTTACGGATGAATGAAACGGATTTATTACATCTGATTTTACAAATGTTATGTTGCAGGCACTTACATACAGTATCATGTTAGGGAATATTAAAAATTAAACACTCTATCAAAATTTTAAAGTACTCAATTTGAAACTTCCGTAAAAGTTATTTGGCATAAAAGTCTCATCAATTCCTCACTATATTATATCGCACTATGTCGTATGGTCTTGTATTTAACGATTTTAATTTGCATTTATACATACACTCACGCTTCTATATATTACTCGTGTACAAGTCTAGTCTCTTGTCACATAGCTTTCTCTGTTCTACGCATGGAACGAAACAACTTTCTCACTTCTTTCTATGGTACAGAATAATAGGTCGTATTGCAAAGTACGTTTTCAATTGTTTCAGCCTCATGCAAAGAAGTATTGAACACCACGCAAAATTTAAAGCCTGAATTTCTGCAAAGAATTGGCTTTCTTGTAACTACCCATTAGATAATTACTCCGAAGAAATTTTCAATTAAAAATATTAACCCTTTCTTTAAGAATCTGGTGTTCAACACGTAGTCATTTGAAACGTTTCGAGAAAATCGCGAAAAATGAAATTTTCCTAGTGAAGAGTTGAAATGGAGGTAAGGGAAAGTCATCCTCAGAAGATATCTAAATCAAGTTTTATTTTTGGATTCAAGGAATATCATATATCTGCTGAATCCTCGACTTCTAAGTTCATGGCGGAACACAGGATGTGTAGGGAAAATTATACCTAATTACTCAATGGCAATATACTATTAATAAGCAAGCTGCAGAAATATTTATCAATTTTATGGAACCCAGGGCCTCATTGCTGCGCTTACATGAGCCCGCCATTCAACCCTATTCTGTGCAAACTCCATCCAATCATACCTCGCAAATCCCATTTTCCTTAAACCTATTCTAATATTGTTCTCCCACCTACGTCTAGGTCTTACAAGTGGTCACTTCCCTTCGGGTCTTCCAATCAATATTTTCGAGATATGTCTTTCCTCCCCATGCTTGCAACATGTCCAGCCCACTTCATCCTCCGTGATTTAGTTGGCCTTACTATAACCGATGAAGAGAACAGCTATGAAGCTCGTAATTATTCAGTTTTCTCTAGTCCTCGTTTTCATCTCTCGTAAGTCCGAATATTTTCCTAAGCACCCTGTTTTCGAACACTGATTATGTTCTTTCCGAAGATTAAGAGACCATGTCCCACATTCATATAATACAACCGGCAAGGTAATTGTCTTATACATTTTTATTCTTAGATTTCTGGACAGAAGACGAGAAGATAAGAGTTTCTGAACTTCATAAAAAGATGAATTTCCTGATTTTAGTCGCCACTTAATATTATTTGTATGTGTAATATTGCTTCTAGATATTTGAACTTCTCCACTCATTGAAATGTTTTATCTGCTATTCTAATATTTTGTAGCGCATTAGTTTGCGCATTGAATGACCATATACTTAGTTTATTGTGATAATTTCCAATCCAATATTCCTGCAGGCATCGAAACGACTTTTTGTATTTCTCCCGATTGTGTTTATGTCAATGTCCAACAGACAAACATCTTCTGCACGGGCTAAGATAGGGTGATTGCCATTTAATTCAAGGCGTGCCTTGTTTCCCTGAATTTTTCTAATGACATATCCCAATTGAAAAGTAAAGGTGATAACGCATTTATACTAAAACCTGACGTCTGTATTTGTAAATGTTATTAGTTCTATATCTAAAAATATTTACATCTCCAGTTACATTAACTGTGACAGCATTGAAATTTCGATGACAGAATCGAAGGTACTATAACAATACTACGCGGAAAAAAATAGCTGCCAGTATTAATTTTACGACCTTGAAATCGCATTGGAAATACTACATGACGCGACAGCTGGTTAAGCATAAAAGTATGGGAATGTGTTACGCCATAGCGAAAAACAAGGAGTGACCAGTCCAACCGAAGGCTATTTCTGTACTTTTCCTCATTTATAGTCCTAATAAGCGTTCATTTTCAAGCTTCCCGTTGGAAAAAGGCAGATCCATTTGTCGTATGACCGTGTTCATAACGAAACAGTTCCGTTTTTATTTAAAGGTCCTTTTGAATTAGAACGTGTTGATACTTTCTTCGTGATACAACACTTTACGAAAATTATCTCAAAGTTCTGTTTAAATAGATGAATACTCGTCATGTCTGGTATAATCAGTTATTGATATTTTACTGCTGGCGTTAAAATGAAATATTACTTAGTATTTAATACAAATTGGCAAATTTCAGTCAAATATATTAACTGTTCTTTGATTCTATATTGCAGTTAATTTTAACTTTGTATTTTAGAGATGTGTTAGAGACCAACTTTAAAATTGATCTGATGATTCAACAATTAAGATCTGTAACTAACTTTATTAATAACAATTCAGAGTATGTAACTTTATTCCTCCTTAATTAACACAAATTGAAAAATTTCACTCAACTGTTCTATTAACTGTTCTATTGCAGTTAATTTTAACTCGTTGTTTTACAGTATGTGTTTGAGAACACATTTAAAATTGACCTAAAGAATCCGGAATTAAAACATGTAACTAACTTCACGAATAATAACTCAGAGTATGTAACTATATTCCTTATGCGAGTTGGCAACTTCCCAGTGGAAAACTTAGTTGTAGTAGGGGGTTTTCACCGCAAGATATGTAACTGCGACTCTAAACTTCCGTCCAAATTATCGTCTTCCAAGGAATATTTATCTCCAAGACGAATTCGGGAGAATGCAAACATATAAATTCCGTATCTGTTCTGTTAAACCACGAGATCCTTCATATTACTATTTTCATAGTCGCCGACTTCGGCGGTGCTTTGTATTTTCAGCACCCCATCCCCCAAATTATTTATAATAAATATGCATACTTCCAGCACCACAGATTTCCAGACTTTTTGTTTCCATCTGAAAGAAGCTTCTCTTCGTGACATTTTACTAGAACTTGTTAAGTTCATGAGACTTTTTCTTGCAATACCAGTATCCACCTCTACGGCCGAGCAATCATCCCCTCTCCGTATACCTAAAACCCACACTATTGTGCGTACCAGATGTCTTGAGAGAAAAAAATGTGGATCGATAATGAAAGAACGCGACCTCGGATTGAATGCTCATATCCTATTGGGCAGCAGCCAACGTTGTTCAGATAGACGCCCTGCAACTATAAGCCCAATTCACATTTTTCCACTTCACAGATCGACAGTTTCCTTGTGATAAGATCAAATACAGGCAAACGTAATTTTGAAAGTATTGTGTGTATGGTACGTTCAGTTTACCATAATTAATGTTGAAAACAGCACTTTAACGTTATTTATTTATATAAATTACTACGTGAGATTTGGTAGCTGGTGAACCGTACTTTTCTCCCGTTATCATCACTGCTTGCTTCATTTCTCAATACATCTGAAACGGACAGTAGGTCAACCGCGAATGAATGATGTGGCAATCATTCATTCCCACAAAGAAACTACGCACTTAAATTTGGATGAAATAGCAATTACAAGTTCATCACTAAAATTAAAATTCGCAGGCAGACATTTGCAACGCAAACATTACTCGAAAAAAAGGTCATCCTTCTGTTGTACAGCAGTTACGAATTTTTATTTCCTAAGAAAAGTGGTAATGTTGTTAACAATGCAATAATTATTGATTAAACTGACTATGAACAGAGTGTTGATATTTATCAATCAGTAATGTCGTTTCTTGTAATGAAGAACTTTTAATATAAATTATAATTATTAAACTTGAATGTGATTTTTCCTTTTCTTGGTAAGCACGCGGAATAAATTCTATAAGTTAGCGCATACTACCATTTTAATATAAACGGGTGAAGGCATTGGTGCTATTTAGACACAGTCCTCTATGAAACAAAATGCTTAACTATTAAGCAAAGCCTGCTGACTGGTAGTTCTGTAAACACTGGGCCCAGCGTTCAAAAAGTTCTAAGTTCTGCTCTTCACCTTAACACGGAATCAAAAAATAAAAATCCTTACACATACGTCACTTTCAAATTTTTTCTGCTATGGCCGTGACCGCCATTAAAATTTGCTTAAATGTGTTCACGTAGTCAGCATTTATAATGTATAACTTTACAGTACTGCTTTTTGTTAAAAAGTCCTCATCATTGTGCTTGCGTTACAAATTTCATTCAGAAACACAACTGAAATTTTCTTCAGTGATTAAAAAAATATATATATTCCGCCATCACAGTGACTAAAGCAGTTAAAAAGTTAATGACTTCAAGGAACATTTATGAAAAATTGAAAAAAAAAATCCAACATGTTTGGTCGTACCGCATGTGTGACGGGAACCCAAAAACTGTTATTGCGCGTGAGAAAATAGATCCAGTTAAATTATGATAAATGTTAGACTATAATTTTTCTTGTACCGGGACAGTACAAAATGTGCGTTATTTAAATCGTGTAGAACTAGTATAGGGTTGTTGGTTTTAAAAATTAGAAATTAGAAAAAGCCGCTGAATCCTTTTCAGGCAAGGGTCTCCTACTATCGGTAGGGTTAGCTCAGTTTGTACACACGGGGTGAATAGTAGTAACCCTCTGCGAATTAAATACCATAAACCAACAACTAAGGAAATAGTTGTTGGTTTATGGTATTTAATTCGTAGAGAGTTACTACTATTTACGCCTGTAACCGAAGCCGGTTTGCCGAAATGTTTTCCCACAGTTCTTATGCCTGTAAACTATTACCTGAGACGAGCTAAAAAAGAAACCTGAAGTAAACAAAAAGCAGTATGTCTGTCTCGCTCTTAAGGCATCGGCTACGAGTAATGTGCGTGAGGAAGACGGATGTACTGTTTTTTGTTTACTTCAGGTTTCCTTCTTAGAACGGTCAGACTTTACAAACATGAATGCATAAGTTCATTTCGTAATTTATTACATACAGCTTATAAGAAAACAATACCTGAAACTATACTTTTGCCATGATTCGTATTGAAGTGTTGTCTGACGTTGAAATGCGAATTAAAGCGAATTGTCGCACAACATATCAAACAAAACGCACTTTCTTCTTGTTGAATAAAAAAATGTAATTCCCAATCTTTATGGAAATAATACTTAGCAGTTAGCTAAAGGTAACATAGGCTACACCACCGACTGCTTCCACGCTCCGTAGAAGTGCGCTAAGCGGGTCGAGTTAAGAGACGGCGGTAGAAATGGAGGGGAATGCTTCAGACACTCAATGAGTGCCAGTTCGAAAACACTGAACACTAAATATTACTAACTAGTACTTAAATCTAATGTTGAGCTAACTTAATACTATTAAAATCTATAAATATTTCAAGATTGCGAGTGCTCGCAGGGGCATTCAGTTGAAACTTAATGTATATGTGTTAAAATAGTACGTAGTGCAACGAGCCTATAACGGCATTTATTAAGACACTTACAAATATGGGCAAGTTGCATACAACTGTTTTTTTCGACCGCAGATAAATTATTAAGTTTTGAGTTTTTAAATTCACTAAATAAACAAGACGACTGACCTCGGGGATCAGTTAGTAAGTTCTCGTCGTTCTCATCTTTTCCGATAGATAGCAGCTGGATGGCGTGCGGAGAACTCGAAGCTTCTCTTAGCGTTTTAACCTTAAACCAACGGACTTTAAAACACGAAATGAACTGAGTTTACTATAATGTTAAAATGAAGACGAACAGAATCGATTTTATTTTCAAAAAGGTTGTTTATTATGCAGTCTGATTTGCTGCTCTCAAGTCTTCAAGATGTTCCGTGTTCGTTAATCGATACCACAACGGTATTCTAATGAAATGCTGTGCTAAGTCACATGTAATAAGCGTATGGTCGTACAAAACATTCATTCTATTGTGCACAGAATCTTCATAGCGTATTGATTTTAGCTTTCTTTACTGTTTATGAATTTGTTTCTCAAAATGTAAAGTTAAATACAGGTTATCTCATAACTTTGCGTCTCCGAAATTTTCAGCGTAAGTTGTGAAAGGACATGGCATGGGAAGCGTAACATTATTTTTTGTACTAAAATATTTTGGGATTATTTTAAAAATAATTCTGCACTTTTAAAAAATGCAACGGTTTAACGTGTTTAGAATTGAAATGGTTTATTTCATTTCTTTAATCTTTTTAGGCGATGAGAGGGACATTTATGCAGTATTATAATTCTTAATTTTGACAATTAATCACTTAAGAAGTTACAGCCGTAATAGTATGAAACCGAAACTATGTACTATAAAGGTAAAAGACTAAAAATTTAATTTAAAATGTTGAAATTTATAGAATTTAGAATTTTCGATTGTTGGTTCCCTTGAGAAATAATGTGAACGAAACAGGAATCCTCAGTAGGCGAAAATTATTTCAGGCGAGAAAGGAGTTGTTGCCTTTAAAGGTAGAAACGCAGAACATTATTAACATTTTGCGCTCTAGAAAATAATATGGTTTAGGTTTGTTTCCCTTTGATGCGATGGTTGCGCGTTGGCATTAAATTGTTGTGAGAGATTCCAATCGTGATTTTACCTTCAATTCCTACTATATAATAATTATATTAGTAGCATTGTGCATTGTCAATAGATTTCCGTGAACGTAGCAAATCAAATTCCATTCATGGAATTTCCCATTGACTTAAGACTTAATTATCCAGCCATAAGCCACTTTAACACCTGATCAAAATCATGTATGTTAGGTAATAATGCGCAGGTCAGAAGACCGCTACTCCAGTCCGAACGTTCGATCAGCTCTATGGAAATTCTACAATCAATACAGATGCTTCTAATTAACTATACCACTGACCCCATGTTCATCTATTTGCTTAACATTTAAAAGTTTGCAATGAATCAATTCGTGAAGCATTTTTGAGTGTCTTAGTAGTGATATGTTTGGAATGATACAGTTAACATAACTGAAGTACATCAATTTTGAAACCTAAAAGTAAGGCTCGGAAGTAAATGCTCCTTCAGAAGACCAAACGTACATGCAAATATGCTCTAAAACTTGTAAAATATGCTCCGGAACTAATGAAGTAAGTTTTATCATACCTTACGCTCTCTTGTTAGCTGTATTACATTAAGCTTATAAGTTATAAAGAAATACAAGTTGTATATATATTACATAACAGAGCTCTTTAAAAAACAAATTTTAGTAAATTGGAAAGTAATGAAGTGAAACGTCGCTTTAATATTATGCAATCCCTCCCGAAAACAGGATAAATACCGCCAGCCATTCCACAGTCAGTTCACTCAGTAACATATGCTGTAAATATTTAAATTAAGAGAGATATGAACACTATTTACAATCTTTCATACATATTCCGTTAAAATAGTGACAAATTAATATAAATATGCACAAATATTTTAATATTAAGCAAATATGATGTATTACCACAAAACTAACAAAATATACTGTACAACAATGTGCAAAATTGAATAATCAGTTTTCTGTTATTTCTTTCATGTCTTGTACACATTTTAATACTAGCATGTAACAGTGTGAGTTATTTAAAATGCGTTAAAATACGTTATGATTTTTCATAAACTTTCGGCCTCAAATCGCAAGCGTATTATCTTCCTCGGATAAAAGCTATAGTGCCGAAACAAGAAACCGTAAGAAACTGTAGGTAACTTGAAATTCTTCAAACTACCGTAATTGTCGATTACTTAATCTTTAACAATCCACCACCACCTCCTCCTCATCCTCCTCCTCCTCCTCCTCCTCCTCCTCCTCCTCCTCCTCCTCCTCCTGCTACTGGTTCTCCTTTATCTTAATAATTAATGTTAATAGTGTTATTATAGCAGTCACTACAATATTTTTGTTTGACTTTCTCAATATTCAGCAACATTTGTTCCCAATTCTTTGTTATCTTGGATTTTATCGTTGTCCGATTTCTAAATTAAACTGCTTGAGACTTTAAATTAATTTGTCCCTCCATCCATTTTGGAGTCTTTCGTGCACGTTTGTTTCATTTTTCACTAACTTCATTAAGAAAGATTGAACTTGATCACATTTAACATTTCCACATGCTTGAGTATCAGATCCTTTTTGTATGTAAAATATCGTTGTACAAATAAAACTGCCCCCCAACATATACAGAAACCTATGGTCAATACTTGGTTCGAACTCTGAATTTTATTATAAGTAATTGCATATAATAGTTCACTAGTTTTTCAATGTCTGGATTTTTAGACAAACTTTGCCTGAGCTTATTTTTGGCAAATCCCTCGAGCATGCTGGTAACTTCTAACACACTTCACTGTGACTTAAACATTCCTCCTCAGTAAAGCCTTGCAGTGAAAGGGACTATTTTTCAATGGTTAACCGGTGAAAAGAATTGTTAATCGCCAAAATACTGGGTTATTGACGAGATTTTAACAATACATTAACAAAAAGGGGGAAGGTAATGTTAATACCACGTAATTTTGTGATGAAATACAAAAAATAGGAATTCCTTTTACAATCCGTCCCTGAATATAATATAGAAACAGGCAATAAAACTGAGTTTACATACAGGGTGTTTGTGTTGCAGATAAGAGAGGGGTAGTCCGAGGGTCGCAGCAACAGCCCCTCAACCAGGTAAATACACAACCATTCACTTCATAATTGTGAGCAATACTATTCACTTCAGGGTATTGTGAATTAATTTGTCCTATTGTTGAATTCAAGTCAATTTTTATTTCTTCTTCATAGTACAATATAACTTACAAGAATATACCAAACAGCACCCGTAGGTAATTATGAACTAATATTATAGTTAACGTATTTACATGCTAATCAATAATTTGAATTAATTTAACGTATAAAGTTGTTCACACTACACTACACTAGAATATTCTACACTAATTAATATTATAGTTAAAATATTTACATGCTAAATACATAATTTTAATTAATTTAAGATACAAGGGTGTTTACACTAGGCTACATGGATGTTATAAAGGCACTTACATTCATGACACACTTTAGACAGCAAGTATTTCGGAAACAAAGAACCTTCAATAAATTCATTTGGTGATTAATCATCTTTACTAATCAGGTATTTGTTTAATAATAATTAATAGTTTAATAGTTTTAATTCTAAGTGGGAGTTTGTTGACAAATTTCGTACCTACCAATGTAGCTCGGTTTTTTCTGAAATAATTTGAGACAATGTGCATTAACCATGAAGTCATCTTTCCCTCCCGTATTTTATTTGTCTTTAGATAAATGTTGGACATTATTGGGTTGGTTATTATCCACTATTATAATGGTGCTTAAAATAAAAATACTGGGAAGGGTCAGGAGGGAGATTTTTTTAATATTGCCCTCCATGAATCCCTTCGCAGGATGTTTAGGAGATATCTAACTGCCGTTTTCTGCAAAACTAAGATTTTGTTCTGCATGAATACCTTTGCTGGTTGTTGAGGAGATATCTAACTGCCCTCTTCTGCAAAACAAATATTTTATTTATATTTGATTTAGATGAATCTTCCCACAGTTCGATTCCATAAACCAAGTGTGAAAAGTAAACTATCTTGCCTGTAGGTCTACTGATTGAAACATATTTAATTATATTTCTCTTAATACAAAAAGCCCTATACTATTCTTTTCCCCCTATTTTTCAATATGAATATTCCAAGTTAATTTTCGTACCGACAATAAAACCTAAAAAGAGTACTTCATTAAGTTGTAATTTTCAATATCATTTATATATAAAATGAATGACAGTGGTCCTCATATAGATCCTTGAGATAATTTCTGCTGTTTTGAATGCATACTTCCTAGTTCACCAGTGAATTTTACAAATTTTCTTCTGCTTTATATATAAGATTTTTTGAAGAAGTTTAGCCTCACTCCCTTAAAGACAAGATGCTCTAATTTCTCTAATAAAAATGAACATCACAGTGCAAGAGAACACTTGTAGATTAGTTGGCACTGTCAATGCTATCTAATAATTTACATACCGGTGCCTCTTGTGTATATGTATATACTGTATTACCAATTCCGTATATTTCTTGAGAATTCTTGTACTTATCCAAGCATCTGCTTCAACACTTTATTTAGAACATATCTACTCTGTGTGCACTTAATTGGTTTCAATTTACTATTTGACAAAGCAACGGCAAGGATGCCTGGGGCTAATGAATTGTATCCCTATCTGAAAAAAGATCAGTCTCTAAAACAAATCTGCATAAAATTGCTCAACTGTCTGGAACTGATTGCCAATTACGACGGTAAATTGCAGTTATAACTCCGTACTCAATGTAATTGCGCGCACACACACAGACATTGTAACAGGGAGGATGCAGTGAACACAATTTCATAGAAAACATAAGTTAATGATTTAAGCTTATTAGCACATTCATATTTGCACGCGTTCTTTCTTGTCGTTATGTTTTCCTTTAGAACGAGCTAGGTAGTCACTGTAAAGTCAAGAAGAGCAGGAATAAGCGGTGTATACCAGTTGGTCTTTTATACTCCGTACCGTATGAACCGTTTGGATAAAACATTAAGTAGTAAAATACACGTTTCATTTATTTAAAAACTGCAAGGCTCAGAGGTGAAGCAAACTAGATGAAGTGTTACATCTGTAATTAAACAAGTAATACCAAAATATTAGTGCCTATATCCCTATAATCTAACACTCTATATATATTCATAATGGACTAAATTGTAATCCAGTGACGTCATTCCTAATTGTGTCTTACGATTACAGAACAGTTTCTTGTACAGTCGAGTGCACGGAAACGTTTCGATGCTCTTGGTTTCTTCTCATATTTTTCTATATTTCAAGTTAGCTTCGAGTCTCCTTATCATTTATGTTCCCCACCAGCCCTTGGTGAGCCAATCTCTGTAACATACATACAGTCATTTGAAGTAAGCAAAAGACATGGACAACAAACAATATGATTAATTCTGAAAACACTATGTTCTCTCAACGATTCTAGAGGCGCTTAGCCATATCCGCCATTGCGAAAAAAGGGCAGAACGGGGGTCCGGAGTTGTAATTGAGGAGCCGGTTTAGAATTCCCTTACCAACAGAAACCACTGTTTATCATATCGAAAAGATTCCTTGCTTAGCTCATGGGAAATTAATAAATCAATACTAATAAATCAATATCAATTAATAAATCAAAATGTTTGCAGTCGTGAGCATCATACGATGCTATAGACATAGTCCATATTAGTAAAAGTAAGAAATTACCTTAAAAATAAAACATTAAAACATTAAAGCTTGTAATCGACTTAAAATATTCCCCAATTTTGCAGTGGGGGTTGTCGGTCAGCCTTCGACTCAAAACACAGTTAAATCTAATATAACTAACACTATGTGCCTCCGGGGTAAGCGATTGAATATGTCCAAGGCACCAATGTGAAACCATTTTTTATACTTTTTTGTCAGTCTAACATTTGGTGTATTGATCTGGAAATTGTGCCTAGTTGATTAATTGTGTATCTCTGAACAGAAATTCATTGTATTTAAATTGCGTTTAACATACGTTAAACACTTAAATGTATACAAATTTAAAACTGTCAATACCCTTTCGTTTATGAAGAGGGGTTTGCAGTGTGCATCGCGTCCCTTACCCGCTAAAATACGGATTGCCTTTTCTGTATTACCAAGGTTCAGGAAACACCTGAGCTGTTCCCCCAGATGAGAATTCCGTACGACTAAAAAAGAGCAGTAAGCATTTTTTAAAAATTCCTTAGGAACCAAACCTTTTAACTGTCTCAATAGAAAAATCACTCTTGACAATCTACTACAAACATCAGAAATATGGTGTTCCCTTGTCAATTTAGAATATAGGGTGATGCCCAACAGTTTTGCTGCCTCAGCCTTAAAGTTGTTGAATTTCTTAAAGAAAACACTATATGCTGGGTTTTGGCCATCTTCACCCCAAAGCCATTAACCTTGAACCAATTTGTTGCCGATTCGAGAGTCTGGGCCATTGAAAAATTTAAATCCTGCATATTTTTATTGGTTTCATAGAGTCTAGTATCATCAGCTAATTGCTGTATCTTTGTATCCATATTGCACGACGTATCGTTCATCATTACAATGAATAGGAGCGGAGATAGGGTAGATCCCTGCGGCACACCTTTTACTAGTTCTGCTGGGTCAGAAATCATTCCATTGTAACACACCCTTTGGGAAGATTAACTAAAAAACTTTCAATCAAGGCCAGTACTGAAGTCTGCTGATAATTAACATGAGAGGTACTCAGTCAAAGGCCATCTCCTTGTCTGATACAATTTGAAAAGGACTAGAAAGTATTCCATGGAATTTAACTTTAGTACTGTGTTTGTCAAAGTTTGTTTAATTAACTCCAGAGCTTTCTTATCTACTGAAAATTCTTCCAGGGTTTTAAAAAGAGGCATTTTTAAAATCAACAAATATTAATAGTATCTTTTTGTTCGATATTTCCAAAAATCGAATTATTTGTTTAAGGTTTAAAATTTGCTCCTATGAGATTCCTCTATAATTATTGATACCTGTTCTTCCCCCTTTTTGTGAAGTGGGTGAATTAATGCAACCTTCCAATTTTCTGGAATTGTCATTATTATTATTATTATTATTATTATTATTATTATTATTATTATTATTATTATTATTATTATTATTATTATTATTATTGGATTTTTGGAGAAGATCAGCCAGAGTCTCACGAAGAGACAAAATAAGGAATGCAGAAATACGAAGAAGGATGGAAGTGGAAGAAGACATTAACAATACTATTGAGCGGAAGAGACTACAGTGGTATGGTCACGTACGAAGGATGGAAGAAGGAAGGATACCAAAATATATACCTGAATGGGAAATTGGAAGGAGAAGAAGAAGAGGGCGTCCTGCGACTACATGGATCAACAATGTACAGATATCAATGGGAATAGTTGGTGCAGTGGAAGAAGATACACAGGACAGAGAAAAATGGAGACAGATTATTAACAAATGATGACAAGCTCAGAAAAGTGTATTGATTCTGTTGAAATGTGAATGTGGATACTTTGTTTTAATTTGTTTGTATTGTTTGGTTGGAGGACAGCCTCTGTATTGAGGGAAAACTCAGAATATATGTGTATATTATTATTATTATTATTATTATTATTATTATTATTATTATTATTATTATTATTATTATTATTATTATTATTATTATCTTTTATGTGCATTAGTAATGTTTAGAGCTCTAAATACAATTCGTCCCAGGGGTCGCATTAAGCAATACCAACGTAATTATGTTACTAATGGCTTTGTAAAATACGCATTCACAGGGACGATATCTCCTAGTTATTATTTACAAATGGGGATACAATCTGCTTTATTACCCCAGTGATAAATTAAGTGTATGGGACGTTAAGCGTGCTTCCGGTGTACTTTCTCAGTAACGGGACCATGTAGCCTATATATGACAAAGTAAGCATTTGTTGTATTATGTTTAAATCATGGATTCCTCCCCGCAGCTTTATTACTCACCCTCCCCCTTGTCTCATGCAAAGTCCCCACCCCCAAACTTCGTATCATTCCAACCACATGAAAAGTAACCCTTTTTACAAAAAGTGGAATAACAGTATGCCTCCTCGAAAACTCTTTCCCCAAGAAAAGGTATTAGGCCTACTATATCTATGTAGTAAGAAGTGCTTGTCTGTCTGTGTGCGATGCCTAGCTACATATAGGGAATGCAGAGAACGCAGAGAACTGAAATTTTTGAAGGGATTCCGAATGCACCTCGAAGCGGGATTTTCAATTTTCGGTTTCGTTCACCAGTTATTAGTGTAAAAATGGCAGAAAACGTGATTTTTCCCTTTGTCGAGTTAATAGTATTCGCTAAAATATTTCAATTTTAAAATGAATTGCAGGTGCCTTACTCTGCTGCCATAACAACAAGAAGCACATCACCAAAATATATTCTTTCAGCATAACATATGAATTTGTAGATCGCTTCGATTTTGTTAGCTCGCTCGGCTTCATTCAATTGATTATAACGTAACGGCTCGCAGGCATCTAATCTTTTTCACATAGGTGGACGGAAGGGGGATAATGAATGTAGGCGTAAATGGGAAAACAGTCAATGATTTGGACAGAGGGTTTTCTGGCTAAGGAATTCTAATTTGAGGTCGTTGCTTTTCCAAGCGGTTCGTTTTAATTGTCAAACGCACCAAGAAGCTTGATTTTTGGCTTATAAATTAATAGTTTTAATTGTTTATTCATGATTTGTGTATAAGGGTAAGGTTCATGAATTTGTGGTTAATTTTAATAGTTTCATTCCGAATCTGTATGCCCATATGGCAGCACAAGATTCGTTTAGTCGTTTAAATTATTGGTTTACTGCGTCTAGCAATATAATTTAAAATAAAAATGTTAAAACGATGTAAAGTAATGTTTTGTTAAATAGGTCGTTTAAACAAAATATATGGCGGTTGAGCAAATAATTGCTGGCGAAGCCGCGAGCGCTTCCCAGTCTATGTAATAAGAGGAAGTGTTTTATGTATTTCTGTCTGTCTGTCTATCTGTCTGTCTATCTTCCATGCGCAGCTAAATTCCCGCCACGCAAAGATCTGAAATGTTTAACATAGATGAACTGAAAAAGGTCTTAAACCGAATTTTTAATCTTCGCTTTCCTTCGCGAGTTACACGAAAACTGGCAAAAAAACGTGATTTCTTTTGCGACGAAAAGCTGGCCAAAAACGTGATTTTTTGCGCCACTGAAGTACCAGTTTTTGTCTAATAATTAAACATTGATTGCAGATGGCCTTTCTCTGCTGCCATAACAACCGGAAAAAATAGCATCGCTAAAATCGATATTTTGCAACATAACTCATCAATTTGTCGATCGCTTCAATTTTTAATTCATCTGTTTATACACTACGATACGCAGAGATCTGAATTTTTTTACGCTGGTGGAAAGAATGCAGGCCTGAATGGGAAATCATTGAATGATTTGGACGAAACTATCTATGTGGTTTTGTTTGGGGGGTAGGAAACTCGAACATGAGGTCTTTTTTTAAGGGCGGCGTACTCTAATCGCGAACTGCACCTCGAAGCCGTATGTTTAGCTTATCAAACGTTATAATTCATCGTTTATGCGTGATTTGCATGTAAGGGTAAGGTTCATGAATCTGTGTTTCGTTTTAATCGTTTCATTTCGAATCTGTATGTCCATATGACAGCATAAGATTCCTTTTCGTCGTTTTAATTTTTTATTTACTAAGTCTAACAATGTAATTTAAAATGAAATTATGTAATTCATGAAATTTATGTAAAATGGATGTCATTGTTAATAAATGTAACGTTATAATTATTTTTCTATTGCTTAATGAGGCTGTTTTTACATGATATACTGTATAGGCTTACATACCTGACAAATAAATTATTACATATAGAATATATTCTAAGACAAATTTAAGAACTGAATTTGTTGACTTCTTAACAGTTAAGCAATACGACAGATAAGTAAACAACATTGCAGGTGAGACAAATTTCGCGACGGGCCGACTGGCACGTAGGCTACATCTCGATTTCGTCGGCGCGGCACTTGGTTACAAGCAAATGCGTTTCGTTATCTCTGATACAACTTTATACACAACTTTATAGTTGAACAGTATATTAAATATTTTATTCACTTCTACAGAATTGGAAGAGATTTTTATTATTTTGTAAGTCATAAAAATTAATAGCTTTTATTTTTAACATATAGAGTGCTAATTTTGCCACAATTTTCAACCCCCTCCCCAGAAATGTCAATAACGCAGTTTTCGTTCTAAATCCCCTTTGGGCACACCTGTTTAAGCACTTAACGAGGTCTACTTAATTAGCTTTTGACAAGAAACTTGAGTTTAAAACCAAAATTAAATTATCATAGGAACTGTGGTAGTTTTTAATTAGGGCTTAAATAATATGTTATGTAGAATATAGTAACGAATATAATTAATATGCATTCATTGCTTATTCAAAACTGGATTCGCAATAGTACTGTAGGGAGATTTTTCAAGGTGCAGGTAAAGACTCCTTTCCCACGGAAAGAGGCTTGTACCTGGGCTAATGAATTCGGAGCCTGTCATAACACAGGACTCAGCTCTTTGAAAGAAGATTTTAGAACACAAAAGAGCATCAATAAAATAAAATGATACTTTAGTATTTGGTCGTAAAACCTAAGTTTGCGAAAGTGTAGTTTAAGCTTATAGATGTAAGATAAAGCACGCTTACTTGTTATGAGAGGAAGCAATGAAGTAATTTCACGTAATCTCTAAATTACGAATTAAATGCACGAGCATGACATCAGGAAGGCTGTAGCGAGAGAAAAGTAATTTATGTGTGAACTGTCGGTATTTTGTTAGTTCAAAGGAATGACGATATCATTGGCTAAGTTATGATTATAACAATAGCCAATAATATCGTTTAAGATATAAGTAACCAATCACAGTTCAGTAAGGGCGTGTATTTTCATGTCAAAATACTCAGATAGTTTTGATTTTCATGGAGTGAAGATATCACTCTGTTACTTGATTTTGATCGAGAGGGATGTAGACTCTGTTACTTGATTTTGATCGAGAGGGATGTAGACTCTGATACTCGACTTCGATCGAGAGGGATGTAGACTCTGTTACTTGATTTCGATCGAGAGGGATGTAGGGACTTTGTTACTTGAAGGATCATGTATTAGGAGAGTAATAGTTATCAACGTAAAGTAATTAAGTGTAGGAAAACGGGAGCATATGACTGCCCCGTACAGCACGCCAGTAAAATATATAGAGTATAGAAGTATGTCACAAGATATACAGTGTGGTAGGCTCGATGTGGCCTAAGTTTAGCTAGACACATGATCCAGTAAACTAATCGTCATTTACAGCGTAACTTGGGGGTCACCATGGGAGCGATTTCCAGGATGGATTTAACAGTGTATTGTGACTCAGTGTAATTTTATCTGGTGAACAAATAAACCACGAATATTTTGGTTATGGTAAAATATAAAACCTGTGTATTAATTCATGTTAGAACCTTATCCAAGCCAAGTGTCGTCTGTCTGCTCTGAGAGAAGGATGTCCTGTGTTCGATGACCGGCTGGCAGCTTGGGATAGCGGTAAGACAAATAAATTCGCTATGTAATTGCATGGCTGGCGCCCAGATAAAGCTTAACCCCAACAAAACTGCTACGAAATGAGGCTCAACAGTGAGGTGTTAAGAAAACCGCAATAAAATGGCGCCCAACGTGGGGCCGAAATAACTACTATAAAATCGCAAGTCAACGGGGGTAAATCCGAGGATAATACGAGCACCAGATATAAAATGGTTTCCCAAGGCCTGGGGCTCGATTTGCAATAAAATAATCCAACAGTGAGGCGACGACAAACTACTAGGAATAAAGAAACCAGTTACAACTGATTGACCAACTGGGACGAAAAAAATGGGAGAGGATCGACGAAATTTAAGCACCATGCTTGAAGTGAACCACAGTTGAGAAACAATCCTCACAGCAAAGAAGGAAGACCCAGAAGACAGCGGCAACGGCGGAGAAAAACAAAATACCAGGGGAATTTAAGAAGAATGAAGACACCAGGAAAATCAACAATGAACGAAGAGGAGCGTGGTATGACGGAAGCATCGAGGGACAGCACAAATCAAAGATAAGATCCTAAATACATATGTGTGTTGATATCTCTTAAATAAATAAATAAGTAATAAAATAAATAATAATAATAACAGTCTTTTGAAGAAAGTTTTTTTTATTGCAGATAAAGTTATTCAATAAAGAATCAGTTATTGAAATTTAAAATCAAAGTACATTAAATTAGAATAAATTTAGACAGGCTGAAAATTTAAGACAGCTCTGTAGATATCAACACTCAAAATTATTTGGCGAGAACATGGTAGGGAAAATTGTAAAGATTGTATTTGTATGTTGTGTTGCATGCTGATTTTTGTGTTGTGTTGTTTGTTATAAACAAGGCTGAGTAAGTACAGGTATATGAAACTTAGAAGCGGGCATTGTACACAAGTGAATATGGAGCAGGATTCAGATCTCGGGAGAGGGCAGAATTTTTTCAGCCAGGAGCTGGATAGTGATATTGAAAATATGGATAGGGTTCCAGGAACCGATTCTTCAGAAAGTAGGACACCTGACGGGGGTGAGTTTGTTGAACAGGCAATTAGGACAGTTGGGGAAGTTATTGAAAGTGAGATTAGTGCTAGCAATGACCTAGAAAGAGATTCGGGAGACCCTGTAATAAATACAAATGATATCATGCCAACAGATGTAAAGTCTATGTTTGCTCGCCTTTTAGATAAAATAGATGCTATGTATAAGGAGACAAATAATAATTTAGATGCTATGTTAACTGGATTGTCCGAGAGTTTAGATAAGAAAACAGAGGCCACTAGTAAGCCGAAAATACAGACTGAGGTCGTGACGCAAGTGAAACAGGTAGGGGATAAACAAAATGAAAATGTTGTATGCATGGACAGAGAAATGTCTGGTTCATCGCAAGAGGCGTGTAGTGAAAGGTCGCAAGAGAGCAGTGGGCAGAATGACGTCATGCAGGGCATTTCTGTAGTCAATCAGAATGAAAGTTTTAACATCACGATGAAGTCAGTTGAAGACATGACTAGCGGGAGCATTTTTGAAGCAGGCCCTAGTTCTGACCTCACTCAGATCACTGCTGGGCCTGGTGAAAGTGTAAAGGTATCTGTAATCAGTAAGGAGGAGATTTATGTCAATAATTCCTTGTTACGTGAGGTTTCATTACCAGATCACGCTGAGAACACTAACCAAACCCCTCGAGCGTTCTTAAAATGCATAGATAGGTATCTTTATCAGAGACAGGTCCCTGAAAAAGACGAAATGATCATGGTGTCGAAGTCGTTGCGTCATACAAGGCTTTTCGAACCGGGGAGTTATAATGTTTTAGCGGTGGCTAGTCTGACGACATATAGTCGCACCATCAAGTTGTTGTTGAGTTGCGATGTAAGTACAGGAAGGGATTGTTATGAAGACAGACAAAGGTCAGGACGTCTTGGCCGTGAAAACGCATTGTCTGAAAATAACCAGTTGGACGAGGGGGATTTAAACCCGCAGGCAACAGTACACAACTCGAGGAGCGTAAACACGGATGAAAGCGGTCAGTACAGGAGGGGTGAGGAGGAGTTAACCCAATAACAGTAAATATGTTACAAATATACCCTGTAAAACATAAAGCCAGATGAATACATTTGCCGTAGGAATAAGGGAGACGAGGATGCTAAACAAAATAAATGCATAACAGAAAAGAAAAGAAATTAAACATTTGAATGCAAAGAATATTTTAAAAAAAATAATATTAATAGTAAGCAAAAGTAGGAAGGCGTAAATGTACTTTATACGATTGATAACCAAAGAATGCTAAATATGGACATAGAAAAAAATGTCAATGTACGTTTTCTACCAGTTAAATTCCAGTATAAAATCTGATACCAGAATACGATTTTTGCTAGTCTGAAAGCAGAATTAAGTTTAAAGAAATAATGTCACATTGCTGAACAAAGAAGGAATTATGATACGCGTACCGTTTGTGAAAGAGAATTATGCAGTCAAAGATGATAGAAGCTCTAAGAAGGAAGTTACCGTGTTATGATGAAGTTATTATTGAGGGCGGAGAGGCAGCGGAATGCGCCCACGCGAAGGTTTATTCAGGCAGCGGAGTCAGTGAACGCGCTAGCCAAGATAAGATGAAGTTTATTTAGACAGTGAAGTCATAGAACTCGCTAGTCGTTTTTGAAGTAGTGGTGGAGATAAATAATCTCGGAGATAGTGGAGAAAAAAAAGTAACGGACAGATGAGCGACTTTTGGATGAATGCATCTTTGAATTAAACAAGGTACCGTAGAAATATTGAATTTAGAGGGAATAGATGTGACAAGTTGGAAATAAATATTGAGGAAGTCTTATGAAATCGCGTGTCAGACATTACATTAAATAGCTGGTCAGAGGAATTTATATAGATTGCTATCGAAGAAGGAGATTTTTAAAATAAGCAAGTTGGTTCATCAATCAGTATACAAATCAGACGCGAAATGCATTACGTAAATGTAGGATGGTACATTCAAGATATGAATAATTAGCATACTTATAAAAAAAAAAAAAATAAAGTATTAAACAGTAAGAGATGGAAGGATAAAGTATTTTGAAGAATTTTATAGAATTGAGATAAAAACAAAGATACAAAACTGCGAGTTATTGCGGAAGAATAAGATAAGAAGTATTGATTGTGATGCACGGCGGTGTTTGAAGGAAGAATATTTTGTAAGAAATAAATGTTTTGGAGGAAGATATTAAATTAAAGTAATAAATTTACGGCATATGCTTTTTCATGGTGGTTAGTGGGTCACACGTGACATTACAGGAAGTTTGTAAGAATAAATTGATTAGATATGCGTCGAGAAGGAAGCGATAAAAGAGGAAGTTTCAAGTGATAGTCAGAATATGATATTACGATAGAGGGAGATTCCAGGTCAATTAATAGATGATTGATTGTTATGAAAAGAGTATTCATGATAGAATAATTATTCATGAAGGTTATGGTATTACGATAGAGGCTTTCGATCGTAAAAAGAACCGAATTGTAGGTAGATTCAATCTTTCACTTTTGAAGAAGTATAAAGAATAAGAATACGCCATGCGAGTCTTGTTAAAAACCTAAATGCAATCATTCCAAGTTAAATTGTAGATATTATTGCAACTGTCATATTTTTGTGTAAGGTAAACATGTTTGCTGAAATAATGGTAACATATGTGTGAGTTGTATAAGTGATATGGAAACAGGACAGCTGGTCGATCAAATTCCAATGCAAAGTTTTCATATTATCTTATTAGTGGAAAGTGTAAATAAATGTAGCATCTCACAGACGTAACGTCTTACTTCGGCGCTGTGATGAGTGTGAGAAAAGAAAAAAAAAATATATATATGAATAAATGAGTCGTGTGTGTCGTACACGAAATAAAAAGGAGGTTTAAATGAAACATTCGCGTGAGTAAAATGCTGTGTTTGTATGAGTGAAGAAATGTTTGCATGTTATTGGTGTAAGAGTATTTACTGTCATAATGTTAACGTAATAGGTGATGAACATTTTTCAAGGGTAAGGAGAAGGGTGAACATGCAGGTAGAATGTTGCAGATGACAGGAGTAAACACGGGTTTGTTTTGTAAACACTGTGTAGACCCAGCTGTTTTTACAACTATGAATGAAGAGAGTCATTGATACTTTTCTAGTAAGTTTCGGGAGATGCGAGAAATACCATCTTAAGTAATCAGAGTATACGCTCAGACTATTAAGTTTGTATTCCTCGGGGCACTTGTGGTAGTTTTTAATTAGGGCTTAAATAATATGTTATGTAGAATATAGTAACGAATATAATTAATATGCATTCATTGCTTATTCAAAACTGGATTCGCAATAGTACTGTAGGGAGATTTTTCAAGGTGCAGGTAAAGACTCCTTTCCCACGGAAAGAGGCTTGTACCTGGGCTAATGAATTCGGAGCCTGTCATAACACAGGACTCAGCTCTTTGAAAGAAGATTTTAGAACACAAAAGAGCATCAATAAAATAAAATGATACTTTAGTATTTGGTCGTAAAACCTAAGTTTGCGAAAGTGTAGTTTAAGCTTATAGATGTAAGATAAAGCACGCTTACTTGTTATGAGAGGAAGCAATGAAGTAATTTCACGTAATCTCTAAATTACGAATTAAATGCACGAGCATGACATCAGGAAGGCTGTAGCGAGAGAAAAGTAATTTATGTGTGAACTGTCGGTATTTTGTTAGTTCAAAGGAATGACGATATCATTGGCTAAGTTATGATTATAACAATAGCCAATAATATCGTTTAAGATATAAGTAACCAATCACAGTTCAGTAAGGGCGTGTATTTTCATGTCAAAATACTCAGATAGTTTTGATTTTCATGGAGTGAAGATATCACTCTGTTACTTGATTTTGATCGAGAGGGATGTAGACTCTGTTACTTGATTTTGATCGAGAGGGATGTAGACTCTGATACTCGACTTCGATCGAGAGGGATGTAGACTCTGTTACTTGATTTCGATCGAGAGGGATGTAGGGACTTTGTTACTTGAAGGATCATGTATTAGGAGAGTAATAGTTATCAACGTAAAGTAATTAAGTGTAGGAAAACGGGAGCATATGACTGCCCCGTACAGCACGCCAGTAAAATATATAGAGTATAGAAGTATGTCACAAGATATACAGTGTGGTAGGCTCGATGTGGCCTAAGTTTAGCTAGACACATGATCCAGTAAACTAATCGTCATTTACAGCGTAACTTGGGGGTCACCATGGGAGCGATTTCCAGGATGGATTTAACAGTGTATTGTGACTCAGTGTAATTTTATCTGGTGAACAAATAAACCACGAATATTTTGGTTATGGTAAAATATAAAACCTGTGTATTAATTCATGTTAGAACCTTATCCAAGCCAAGTGTCGTCTGTCTGCTCTGAGAGAAGGATGTCCTGTGTTCGATGACCGGCTGGCAGCTTGGGATAGCGGTAAGACAAATAAATTCGCTATGTAATTGCATGGCTGGCGCCCAGATAAAGCTTAACCCCAACAAAACTGCTACGAAATGAGGCTCAACAGTGAGGTGTTAAGAAAACCGCAATAGAACAATCCCACGAGAGTGTACGAATTTATCTGATGAAACTTGTAGACTGGAGTTTGATTTACTAAGACTATTCCATGAATAAAAGTGTAACTGGTAATACAAATAATAATTACTTTCTTACTTTGTTATATAAAACAAAACTTACAGCTGGGAGATCATGGCATACTATGAATCAACCATCCATGAATCGATTCGAGTTACCATGTTGTAACCAGTGCTAGCAATGGTGGATATAAGATTTAGTTAACCTAATTCAGGTAAGCTAATAGCAGAACAGTTTAAAAGCACACGAACTGGCTTGCACTGAATTGAAATTGTGTTTTTAATCAATGTACATTTGTAATATTTCAATTTCCAAACAAGTTATGTTGTATAAAATAATGTGATTTTATTGTGTTCTCTGGTAGTAAATGTCGTGTGTCAGTCACTGCACATTGATACATACATTTCCAGTAACGAGGTACCGTTTAATAAAAAAAAATCTCTTCCTCGTATTAATAGCCAGCATTTTATAAAATAAACGATCGTGGTTGGTCTATATCTGAGATATTGCAAAACGTTATTGGTCAATATCAAACACGCGACGTATGAATGGAATAGTCAAAGTAAAACTCAACAGTGGGTGGGAGCCTATTCGGTTATACTACTACATTCATACGACGCATATTTGGTTTTGATCAACAACCTTTAGCAATACTTCGGATATCGACCATTCACTATCGTTTATCTTAAAATGTGCTTGCTAGAAGCACAAGGATGCGATTTAGCTTGTTACTGGAAACGTAAGATATCAATATGCAGTGATATACCCGTTACATGCTGACAGTGAACAGATTAAAATCACATTATTTCCTACAGCATAAATTGTTTTGGACATTTTAAATAATATAAATGCGTATTGATTAATAGTCCGTTATGCAACAAGCCTATAATAAGATTTTGTTTATGAAAGGAGCAACGAGAGTTTCATAATTTTCATATAAGTATCTTAATTACCATTATGGGCAAGTTACATACAACTGTTTTTCTTCGATCATAATTAATCTAAACGAACGCATCAGCGCACTTGTCCTTCGCACCAGCTGTTTTAGTTCTTGCCTTCTATGACAGATGACAGCTCATGTCGTCGGTAAAATCGAATATTTCTTTTGGTCGTTTTCTTAAAACCAACGGAATTTGACAACACGAAATTAATTCATTTTAGTATAATATTAAAATTAATACGAACATAATTTATTTTATTTTAATTACATGCTATTTATTACGCAGATTTCAGCTTCTACCCTCAAGGTCTCAAGATCGTTCCGTGTTCGATAATAATCGATACCACATCGATGTTATAATGAATATCAGTTTCGAAATCAGTGCTATTATAACACCCTTACGTCACACTTATTAAGCGTATTGTAGTATGGTGGAACAAAAAACCACAACTTCAGTTCGGTGCACGCCAGTTCGTGTTTTTTCATTCTGTTCTTTTGTTAGCTTATCTGAATTACGTTAACTATTTTTCATATTCACTATTTGTAGCATTGGTTAGAATATGGCAACTCATTCGATTGATCAGTTATTGATTCATAGTATGGATCTCAACTGTGAGATCAACAGATCCGTACTATGAATCAACAACTTTTGACTTTAAACCACAAAGTTAGAATGTAATTATGATCTATATAATCCGTTACATTTTATTCATGGAATAGTCTTAATAAACCCCACTAAGGATTACGAATTTCACCAGCTAAATTCGCTCTTACTTCGCAGTCGCAAATCTTTCGATAAACTCGTAATTTCTCGTGGGATTACCTATAATTCCACGCGAAGAGACACAAGTTCATTTCCTTTCGTAGCAAAACATATACTACATTAACGATATTTACATACCGGTAATATGACTACTCTCCAATATGAAGTTCACAGTTTAACTTGGCTTGGAATCGGAAGCACTAGAATACGTCCAGGAATACGTATACTTGGGTCAAAGCATATCATTTCAAGACAGCAACAACAAAGAAATAAAGAGGAGGATCTCACTAGCCTGGAGAAAGTTTTGGAGCCTACGTTTCATCCTAATGGACAAGTCGCAACAGCTAAAGTTCAAACGCGAAATCCTAGACAGCTGCATACTCCCAATACTAATATACGGAGCACAAGCGTGGACAACAACCCAGCAACAAACGACATCAATACACACTACTCAGAGGAAGATGGAAAGGAAGATATTACAGATAGCAGTAAGAGACCGAATAAGAAACGCCGAAATCAGGAACAAGACACAGGTAAAGGACGCCGCGACAGCAGCCCAAGTAGCGAAGTGGAGATGGGCAGGTCACACAGCAAGAATGGACAACAACCGCTGGGCAAAAATAGCAACGATGTGGGACCCAAGAGAGGGAGAGAGGGGACCAGGAAGACCAAGAACGAGATGGGCGGACGAAATAAAGAGGAACGCTGGCAGCACCTGGACTATAGGATGGCAAGGAACCGAGAAGTCTGAAAGGAACACGTAAACCTCATAAAATACTAAGAACAGACTTATGCCTGTTGCTCACGGTCAAATTTTTCTTTAAATTTATTGCACAACTATCACTTTTCAACAAATTGGTATTGCTAACGATCAAATTCGCCTTTTGTCAAGCGTTTGGTTATTCGCGTCGGCATATAGGACTTGTTCTAATTCTAGCAAATAAGCTGTCAAAAGGCTGTCAAAAGCCAATCAGCGCAACGAACGTGAACAGCCCGCGCCCCGGGCGGTATTGTGGAGAACTTGCTGTCTGCAAGCCAAATGATTGCAATGCAGCCATTTTCCTTCCTCACATATTCTTCTTTTCCTAGCGTAGCAACTACATCAAAATAGCATGGGTATATACCTGTGTAGATATCGTTATTCCGAACGGATTAGTATAAAAATCATGACGAGAACACGACTCGTTGCCATACAAAAACGAAATGAAAATTCGAAGCGGGATGGCATAGGAGCCGTATTTGTATATGCACGATTCACGCTTGCTTCCATCATTCCTTCATAGCCTCGTGGTATGATGCTAGACTGTGGTGCAAGAGGTCTCGGGTTCGATTCTTGGTATAGTAATTTTTTTTTCTTTCATAATTATTTTAAATGATCGTAAACAATATATGATTTTAATATTTCAAAGCTTCACGCATTGTTTGCTTTCTTTTATATGAAAAATTCAAATGCACAGGGCAAAGGAAACAACAGGATGTGAAATTTATAAAATTACAATAATAATTATAAGTAGCTAAAGTATTAATGTTCGGCAGATTTAAAGGACAACTTTAATGAAATCATGGCAAAAACCAAATACAAGGTGCATCGTCGCATGAGAAATAGCCCTCCCCCATCGAAGCACTTCCTTTTATACCACGATCTAGCGAATTCTTCGAGGATACACAGGCTGACAAACTGTTGGGTACAAGGCAAACCTGTGGGAACTCTCAAATTTTTAATATTAGGTACAAGGGACACACTCACAGTTTTAATATTTTTTACAAGGGGCACTTCCGCATTTTTAATATTTGGTATGGTCGGGAGTGTCGGCGACAATATACAAGGATAGTTTGTCGCCATGCTGCGCGGAGAAACAAAATGTGAATATCGAGTGGGCGGAGCTTAAACCGCACGTTATATTTGTCTTTCGTAAATATCATAACACTGAAATAAATTATTTATAAGTTTTGTAAGTTATCTTAATAATGTGATCTTGTCCCATCTCAATTAATCTGGATAATATTTGTCTTTTAATGTAAACGATACAACAAACTACCATTTGCAGCAGAGTATGAGTAGCTGAAAATTTAGAGTACAGGAGTCTACCACTAGGTGGCAGGGTAATACTACGATGTTGCGAAATTTAGTACACAGAGGGAGAATCATTTGCTAGTATGCATTTGATGACTCATTTTACCGTTAGCAAAGGTGGATTTGTTTAAACGTTTGCTTAAATTTGTTGTACAATAAATTTAACGAAACAATTTGACCGTGAGCAACAGGCATAAGACAGTGAAAGTGAAAATAAGTGAATAGTGGAGTGAAAAGGAGAAAGTGAAGACTAAAAGTGACCAGAGACCAAGACAAACGAACTCAGAAGGACAAAGACAGGAAAATTCCACATTCGTAGCTCAAATGTGGGAAGAACAATCGAGCTACCCTCCTTTTAGGAGAGGCCATTGCCCTTTAGGGATTGAAGACTATTTTTATTTATTTATTTTTATTTATTCCTAGATGATATGAAAGATTCATTAACTCAATGAAATCACCCAAGTAAAACTCAACATAAGTGGTATTCGGCTATGCGAAGTAAGGTAATTCCATTTTGAGATTGTCTTTCAAAGCAAAGATTACAATTCAATGAAGGTATTTACATACCCGTCTTGAATATAAAGTTGACAGCATTGTCGAAAGCAGCTTCGACATTTCGTTTTCACCGGCATTAAACGAAACTGCCACATACCTGATTTTACTATCAGTGTAGTACGATTCTCATTGGACTATTTGAAATATTTCTGTTATCCTATTGGCCAGTTATATCTGAGGGCTCAATGTTATGTTTCTGACGGCACATAATCCTCCAGCACTGATGTGAATAGCATAAATATTTTAAACTGCCCATTCATAAAGGTGGAGAGGTGTTAAAATTTCGTTTTCTTAGGGTTGTTGCAAGCTATTTCTAGCCGCAAGTCTCTTAACTCCATCACAAGGCCTTTTTCTATGTGCTATGACTGAAAAATGCTATTCAGCATCGATGTCAAAGTCTTGCTTATTAAATGTTTTTTATTTTTAAATTGGGCAGCTCATCCATCAGAAAAGAAAATATCTTTTTAGGAACTATTCCAAATGTTGTAGTAAAAATGTAAATGAGTTTTGTTTGAAAGATGTAGGCGTAAATAGCAACTGCAGGCCTAAAGTGTTCTAAGCAATCAGAAATCACAACATAATTCAAATTAAGATGTGTTTCTTCGTAGTAATATACCACAAAAGGGTGAATTGTAGCTTATCCACCACTCCAGTAGACATTTTTCTTTGTGATTCATGAAAGACATCAGTATTTTTTTTGTAATAAAGCCATGTTGGACTATGAGTGGCAACTTATTGCAAAGTAAATCTATAATGATTTCTGCAGTGTTTCTAAATTGCAACAGTCCACTGAAAGCTATTATCTAAATGTTATCTTTCCTGCTAGATTTTCTTATTATTTTTCAAGGATGGTACGTACTGCAACATCAACAGGACAAGATGTACATTTATCCCTATAGCAGTGTACTGATGTTGAATTGCAAGTAATTTTTGATAGGCAATGTTTGTAAGTTTTTAATTCACCATTTCTCATTACTCCTAATCTGACATTCTCAATCATCAATTTATATTTCGATGGACTGTACATAGAAATACAGTGTGTAACACTTGAACCTGCATAAATGCAATGCAATGGTCGGAGTTGTGCAAATTTTGAAAAGGTTAATTTAATATTGTTGACTACAGTACATAAAAAATAATTGTAAAAATATTTTCACTAGTAATCACTAGTAGCTGTTACAAGATCACCAAACACCAATTAGCACTTGTGGCTGTGTACATCCCCATCGTGTATGACAAGAACTGGCGGCTAGCTTATATGATGGAGAAAAATGAATACGTGGTGAAATGAAATTAACACTCCTTTCACTCCTTTCAGCTGGACCATCACTATCATGAAAGCTTGATGTATTATTGAATACCTCTCACAGATGTATTACGTACAGTAAATCCTACGACACCGATCAAAAGAATTTATGTGCTATCTTAACACTTTGCAAACCAATAAGGCATTAGACAAGAATTTTCATTGAACAACAAGATTTCAAGTATGTGAGTTACTTCCCTTGATTCAATTTATTTGTCGAAATTATTTTATTATGCTTTCCATTGGGGCATATAAGTTATTTTTGACCTGATTTTTTTGTAAAGTGATACTTTTTTAATTTTTTAATCATGAACCCATTCCCATCATCTTTCAAACTTGGTACATCATTTAACATTGGTATAACCTATTTCCTAGGATATTTTTAATTTTTAAAAAGTACTTTTTAAAAATTAAAAATAAAAATTTTTCACTTTGAATTCTGAAAAAATAAACAAATTTCATTAGAACTATTATGTGTTACATGTCATTGGAAAGCTCGTAAAAATGCTAAAAAATGACACTTTTCCCACCTTTATAGGTTAATTAGAAGAGTTGCTATATTAGTTGAAAAATATGTTTTTGATGTGATTTTTGTTATTTTTTTAGTACTTTACATGGCTGTATTTTCAAAACGGATTGAAATATTTAAATGAAAGTTTGCATTTCTCTTAATATACATGAAAATTACCTCTCTACAAAATTTCATCCAAATCTGGAACGGTGAGGTTAAATGTGTGTGTTGATCTGACTCTACTGGCGGCCACTAAACTCAAACTCAAGCAGGTTTGAGTTTAGTGGCCGCCAGTAGTCTGCTGCACGTTGTGGGATAATTACTGGCTGCCAGTACTGTCCCTGTGTGCAGGGGGCTTTACATACCAGTGCCAGTCTCCTGTAATGTAATAATAATGTGATGTAATTATGATAATAATTATGCATTTGTAGGTATTAATCAAGCAGGCATTTGTAACATAAATTGTAATGGAATGATAATCGAGGAATCGAAATCGAATGCAATGAGACCTCGGTCTTTGAGGTATGCAACAGGAATATCACATACATGATTCTCCTATCAGATCGTTGAAAGTTTTAAAGTTTTAAACTATTCTATTGGCCAAGAGAAATTCAAATTATGTTACCAATATCAAATATCGAACAAATTTTACATGGAATAAATCATATTTTCTTTTTCCCCCTCTTTATTCTCATACTATCATCGCAATATATAGGCCTAAATTCCATTTGTAAGCATATACAAACTGCTATTTTATTCAGGGGCAACATTTTATTGCAGTCATAAAGTTTTGCAATCTCCTATCATAATGATCCTCCTTACTGGGAGTCCAAAAATTATATCCTCCTACAAATTAAAAATAAAGTTTGGATTTTTTGACATAATCTGTCATATGTCATATGTCATATTTTAGGTATAATGCCCCGAGGATGAAGCAAAAAATTCTCGTAAACTAATTTTCTGACTTTCTGGTACCTATTATAGTGTATACAGTATTAACTACACTCATCATAACAAGCAGAAAGAAATGAATTCATAGTATGAATATGTACATTTGAGGTATGTAGAAATGTGCAAAAAGATAATTTTACGGAGAATTGTGAATGTCCCAACAATTACTTGAAAAGTTAATTAATCACGTGACATTTAAGAGGTTGCGCTCTTAAAATACCTCGCAGGGGTACATTTGAATGGTGCATTATAAGCTTTAGAAACCAACACAATATGGTTTGTAGATTCATTTTATTTTATTTAATACAATGAAAAAGCTTTTTTTAAAAGAAAAAGATATCTAATTTATTATTTTTCATTGTTTATTTATACTAGTGAAGATTAGGCCATTCGGCTTTTTCCTCCAGTTCACCAGAAATAACCATAAATAGTACAAAACAACAACAATATATTAATAATAAAACGAATAAATTACAGGATTTCATATGAAGCTAGAAATAAATATTATATTGGTAGATCTGACAGAACTGATAGCAATGTACTAACACTAAAAGTAATTGTGGAAGCTGAGATTAGGACACAAACATTTTTCTTTATACACATTAATGAAATTACAATATTTAATGAGGAAAAATAAAAATCGAGTAGGCCTAATGATATCACGAATATTGTAGTAATTCTGGACACATTTTATACTTAATTTTACTTAAAGACCAATAAAATTAATGTTTACTTTGTTTCTAAATTGTGACATATTTGAATATTCTCTGATATAATTCGCGACCTCATTTCAACGGCGAGGTATCATTAAATAGTCAAGTCGTCTGGTGTTAACCGTGGACGTGATTATTCTGTTACATTAACATGGATGTGAAGTCAGAGTGATCGATCAGAGTTAAGAGGATTCTAACAATGATAAAATTTATAAAATGTGAATTTTAGGTATTATTCAAGCAATTTGATTCGTAAATGTTTAATTAACAAAGGATTATTTTTACACCACGATTTTATGATGGTTTTCAGGCATACAACTGAGTCACTGCACGAAAAATGCAACGAATTGAACGGTGTCGATGATAATGTATGTTACTATTTTTCAAATAAATAGCTAAAATGGGCTACACAAAATCTTATCTACTATCCTCATTCACATCAGTCCCAACCAGATGAATCACAGGTCACCATAATAAGAGGTCTTGTTCCAAGTTACAGTAGCTTAACTTACGATACCTTTCCATTAGAAATAAGACGTAGCTTACAGTATTCTCTCAAAACATTCATTGCAAAATTTCACCGAAATAGTTTCATGACAACTATTGTCTCAGCTCATCACATAGTCTTAAAACTCTGGACATAACAGATTTTTATGTTCCCGGTTGTTCATTCGTTGTTATTTACAAATACTAAACTGTTTACTTAAAACGTGAGATCTCACCGACCGCTACCCAAATAAACTTTTTTCTAGCACGGCTCCACTAACGCTGATCGTAAGTGGCATACGAGGTGATTAAAGGGTCTTGAGAAGGGAAGGTATTGTAAGTAACCCACTTGTGAAGACGATATCCACACACCAGCAGCGGTATATGTTTTTAATGCGGTCTCTCAGACTTCACGTCCATGGTTAAGGGTTAACACGCTAAAGTCATCTATCAGCCCCATCGGCCTTATCAGCCTTTAACATTACAATTGGCTAAACTAAAAAAAAAATCACGTTACACGTTCGTCGATATATTTAAAACGTAAAGTTTTCGTTCACATTAAATATTAAGAAAGTTGCAGGAAATATGGGACCTGTTGGCTAGCTTCAACAAGTCCTGGGTCTGCTTTCATGCTTGCTCGCGTTGACACGAGGAATTTCCTAGCGATCGAAATACAGTTCCCTTCACTTCTCCTTTGTACTTCGGTTTCCTTTGGTGAGCATTATTGCCCCTCAAGCTTCCAGCCGAGTGAGTAGGAGGATTGAGTCTGAGCTTTTGGTAGCTTGGTCTGCTGCCGTCTTCTGGGAGATGTGAGTTCACTCGGAAAAGGTCAGTGTTTTATTGGAAACTAGCAGGTGCCCGTGACTTCTTCCACGGTTTATCAATTCAATCGCTAGATTTTTTAAAAATCATTTAACAGTGGCCTAATTAAACCACCGTACACTAAATCAGTCATAAACAATTAATAATGAAAAACTAAACCTCCGATTTTGAGGTGAATTAAACGATTGGATAGAGCCACCGGAAAAAAAGACCTCAGACTTGTGTCCCTGGCCCCAAAAATCTAAACATAGTGAGTTTCGTCCAAATCGATCAATGATTTCCCATTTAGGCCTACATTTGTTGTAGGTGTAGCTGGCTGGCAAATAGAATAAAAAAAACTCTGAACTGAATAAAGTTAACCTCAAAATTGAAAATCAGAAACTAAGTCCAAAATCGAACGAGATATCAGAAACCAAATTTGCTACACTTACAAAATGAGTGAAATGAAAATCGAGGACAAACGTAAAGGAATAATGGGCTCTAGCTTGTGGAACTGTATATCAGGATAGCTGTTGAAAGATGGTACGGTAACATACATAGGTATTTTATGATCTGCACTATACAAATGATAGTAATGACATTGTCTGGTTTTAAAGTTTTGTGCTTAAGTTCATATTATAGGTGTGATTTATCGAGGTCGATAATGTGCTATAAAAAAAGTCCAATGTGTATGTTTGTAAATGATACGCTCTTCCCTAGTAAAGTATTGACCTTATAGCTAAAAAAATAAACAGCTATTATGGCTGCTTATTTAGATACGTGGAACCGGCAATGTGTGCCCAAACTTCCAAAAGATCTATAAATGCTGAATTACTTACATAAATATGATCAAGAATATATTACACTCTGGCAATAACAATGTTGGTGCGAGACAAGAGAGCTTTACCAAAGTCCAAAAAGCTCCAAGAATGTTTTATGCATACATTACGTACAATATTTTACAAATATGCAGGCCGACTAGCTCGAGAAATTGAAATGGGAATCATAGTGAGGGTACAGAATATTACTTAGGCTTGATTTCTGCAATCACATATTGTAGTTATAAGGTTTTATTTAGGCTTTCATACTAGGAAGTTTCCCTAATGTGACGGTTTGTTACATGATGTAGATATGATAAATTAAATATCCCTTACATTATTGTATTGATATCAGGAATATAATCTTGAAGGCTTGATGTAGGATATTTAAAGTGTTTGCTGGTGGAATCGTACCAGGAACGCTATAGCGTTCTTCTTGAAGTTTTTTTTTTCTGTTACTTGTGTGTTGCTTTGGCCGTCATGCTTGGTGCCCTGGCTGTGGAGTCCAGTATGTGGACTTCAGTCACTGATTTGCTGTTGTGGGCGTCATGCCCGCTGCCCTTAGCTTCGTCTTCCTTACAGTTGAACGTCTAATGCTGTGTGCTGTAGAAAAACACAGGCAAGGGTGCGTTTTGAAATCGAACTATTTGCAGTTTGAATTTTTGAAACTGCCAAAGCATAGAAAGGGAATTGTTTCCCACGCGATATAGTCTAAAAAGCTAAAGAAACAAATGTTAGCTATGATTAATACAAAATATGTTAAAAACAATTACATTAATTAAAAAGTAAAAAGAATCGATCGATAACAGATCTTAAAATATTGTAGGTTGATAAATGCCATGGGTATTTGAATACATTTTAATAAAGTATTTTCAAAAACTCTTAGATTTCTGCTTGAAATATAACTAACATTCGTTATACCCCTGCCGTCCATCTATCTCAAAAATCAGATTTTTGCTTGCCGTTACATTATGACGAAATGAATCAAACAAAGCGGGCTGAAAAGTCGAAGCGACCGAAAAATTGATGCTTTATGTTGAAAAAAAATTATATTTTTTCAGCAATGCTGTTCTTTCCCGGTTGTTATAACAGCAGAGCAAGGACAATAATTCATTTTACAAGCGGAATAGTTAAGCGAAAACTGGTAGGCCAGCTTCCATAGCGCAAAAAATAATATGTTTATGCCATTCATTATAATATTCAGTTTAAACGATTGTGATATTAATGGACAATAGCGGCGATGAGTTAAAGAAAGTAAACAAGTCCTACAAGCCCAACGTATGCCCTTGCGGATGAGGAATCACGAAAAGTCCAAGTTAAATTTGCAGGCCAGCAGGCTTGAATTTGATCCCGGGACTTCTTATCTCTGTCATTTCGACACTGGTAAAGTGCATTCCGTAACAATATATGAATTTGTAATTTTCTTGTTACTGTGGGAAACAAAAGAATAACATTATTCATATTTTAATTAAGTTGTGGTTAGATGTTGTAAATTGAAGTCATATCTATTTCTTTTCTATCTCCGTACGTACTAATTTGATGAAAAAATGTATATGAGAAAAATATTCATATTCTGGATTATCTGTGGAACTTTACTGTGCTAGGTATTCATGTATCTACTATCGTAACAGAGGTAACAAAATGGAAAATCCACCCACAAGTAAATGTTACAGAAAAACGAATAGTCATGGATAGTCTATCTGCAGATAGACATTCTTCCAAAAACACCTTTTTCGGATTCTAGGCATCATGAAAGAAGATGGAGATATGACCTCATGAAACCCAGAATATTGTCTCTATTGGACATTGCATGAGAATATTATAAGAGAAAAATCCGTCTGTCACTAGGATTCCAAACCATGACTTTCGGTTATCTGTGCCGCTGCTCTACCAACTGAGCTAGCCATAGTTCGCTTCACAGCACCAGATGGATCTTCTCTCATATGACTAATTAGTGATTGCCCTTAATGGTCTACCTCATTGAAAGACACTTTACTTCATATACAGTATTGATTGATTGTTGCAGTTGCAATACCTATGGGTAAATAATCCAGTGGACAGAAGTTACATAAGGATAACTTAGAAAGTAACATATTTTAAAGTTAACAATCACATACACTTTTAGCGAGTTTCTAGATAAATGTCCTCAGGGTAAATATGAAAATCACAGAAAAAAAAAGTGTTTCTATAACCTCGGGTTAGATATTTCCAAGGGCAAATTGCTGGGCTAATTTATCCTTTCATGGATGGCTGGATATAATTTAACCTCTCGTAGGATCACTATGGCGGACGTACACAACTGAATACAATTCCTAAGTACATTTTAGACTTTTAGTGTTGACTTGGTTTCTCCGTGATAGGATAGGCCTATTAGAATTTATATACATATTTCTTATTAAAATTTTATGTACCGTACATTGTCGGTAGTGACTGTATTTGCCGGTATTTGGTAGCACTGATAGTTTGCAAACATTGCAAAGTAGGCTCGTATATTTTATTTTTCCTTCCTCTCACGCTTTAGAGCTCCACAATAGGCTAATAGTATTTATATGAAGATAATATTATTCCGAACTAATTATTATTATATAATTATTGCAAAAACACAGTTGCAGTATGGAAACATAGGATGAAAAAATACATCTGCGTTATTCAAGAAACATTTTTAGTGTTCACCGTAGCTCATTGTCAGCTTGCTGGATTACCGTTCTAGAGATCCACGGTTCAATCCCATTATTTCTTTGCTTTCATAATATTAAAAAATTTAATACAGTATGCATAATGATTTTAATTCCCTGTCTTATAACTTATGTTCGATTCTGGAATTTGATGTCGCATTTCCGGCATAGGCCTATATAAGTTAAACGTTTTGAGAACTCCTCAATCCAAAAATAAAGTAAACAATGAGAATCAAAGTCTTCTGAATTAAATAAACAGTACAACTCCATGCAAGGCCTTTCTCATTACACTGTATAATTATTGCTGTGGTAGGTGGTTCTGGAAGTAACTTGTCCATTGGATAATTTGCCCATAGGTATTTCGCAAGTTATAGAAACTGGGCATGTATGGTTATTTAACGACGGGAATTTACTGTGACCGTCGCCGGTGTGCCGGATTTTTCTCCCGCAGAAGTTCTTTACATGCTTGTAAATCTACAGACCCATGTCTGTCATATTTATGGACGCATAAATGTCATCGACCTGGGACGGGACCGAACCAGCAACCTTGGGCACAGAAAGTCAGCGGCATACTAACTGCGCCACCAAGGCCGACATTTGCAGTACTGTGAAGCATACTAATTAGTGATTCTGTGACCGGGTTTCCACTGTTAGCCTACTGTCAGTTGGATATATGAATTCATGAACCACAGAATATTGTCTCTTTTGGACATTACATGAGAATATTTTAGGAGTAGAAGTTTTCGCGATTTGGTTTTCTTGTCACAATGGCAATACTTGACTGTACTACGCATAGCCAGCGAGGAATAAAAAGAATAGTTCTCTCGGTGCAAGCTAAGTGAATACTGAACGAACACGCGCAAGCACGCATCATTCTATAATAATGGTTATGTCGTTGGAATTGTGACAGCTCATGAACGTTAATATTGCAGATAACAGATTAGATAGACCTATGTTTGCTCAACGCACAGGTCTACAGAGAATGTCGATGATAGATAAGGCTATAGAGTGTCAGAGCGCAGTATTGATGACACAAGTTGCAATCCAAACCGCTCAAGTCGAGTTACTTGGGTAAACAACAGAAGCTTCGTACAGTGGCAAGACTGTTCCAAACAAGCTACAGTAAAGTAAAGTGGCATAACTAATGCGTTCGCAGGGCCCACGGATTCAAGAGGCCCAATTCTTTTTAATACGAATTAATAGGACAAAATGTGTGAATGTTTGTTGTTATTATGATTACTATTGCTATTATTATAATTATTGCAATAATTATTAACACCGGTCTTATTATTATTATTATTATTATTATTATTATTATAATGCGTGTTGTTAATACTGCTGTTATTAATATTAGGATATTTCTGTTATTATTACTGAGGCCCGGAAATTAATGCTCTATCAGAAGACGAAATATGCGTGCAAGTATGCCTAAAAATTGGTAAAATATTCTCCGAAACCAACGAAGTATGCTTTATCGTTTAAGTAATTTTAATACTTTACGTCAATTGTTAGCTGAATTACATCATAAATTGCATAAAAACAGTAGAAGTTGTGTAAATTATATTTCAATTTTTTAATATCAAGGGCAGTGCAACACGTTTTAGTAAACTGAAAACTATTAAAGTGAATCGTCTCTCTAATATTACACAGTTATAGTGCAGGCTGTTCTTAAAACATTCACCTAGCTAAATGTATATAAACTTAAGTGTTTCAATAGGTGTGATATGTACAATATTTAAAATCTGTCAGAAATATGCCGTATAAATGTGACAAATTAAAAAAAAAAGACAAATATTTTAAAATCAAGCAAATATGATGCATTACCGCAAAACTACCAAAAGTGCCACAATATGCAAAATGAAACTATCACGTTTTTGGTGTGTCTTTAATGTCTTGTACACATTTTAAAACTAGCATGTTATAGAATGCATTATTAAAATATCATTCTTTTATAAACTTCTAGGTTCTAATTATTATTATTATTATTATTATTATTATTATTATTATTATTATTATTATTATTATTATTAGTTGGTGGTTGATGCAATAGGTTTAACCCAGAAGAAATGTTCCGAATATTCATATTATTTAAAGGTTGCCTGGATAAAATAATCCACCAGATTGAAGTACCCTACGAAAGTATTAATGTCATCTCAGCGAAATGTTCACTACTCCATCCACCAGGTGAGAAGAAGGGAAATTCTGGAGAAAGCAAACTATGTGAATATTATTCAGCAAATTTATCTCCTACCCTACCTAAACAGGTTATACATTTTCGGTCAATAATGATGGATAAAATTCGTAACTTTTCAGCTGTAAAAGAACTGACCGAGCTTTTTAGTATCGAAAACTCCGCAATTGCCAGTAGCGTCCCTGCTTTGTGTACAGTACTAGAACTTTATCTCATGTTACCGGTCACAGCAACATTCACCGAGCAATCATTCAGCGAAGTTAGCATATAAACCATTATCTGTGCAGTACCATATGAGGTTTACTTCCCTGGCTATAGCCTACTACCCATTGATAATGAATGAAAAAAAAGAAAGAAAGAAAAAAAAACAGAATTGAAGTGGAAAGTCTGGTCAACGCGTCTCTGCAACGAAAGAACGCCGCTTCGGAAAAGTGTGATGGAGGCCAGTTCTGGTGTATTTCAGTGAATTACGTTATATATTATGTATTAGGGAAACGTTTAATAAATTATAGAGAAAACAATTTTCTGCAAAGGGGGAAGAAATAATATTTCTTTCCGGGGGGGGGCACCCGTCCTTATTTACGCTACTAGTAATGTTATCCCGACAACCAACACAACTGCTCTTTAATTTCGGTTCTAGAAAACATTCTGAAATAGTCGTACTGCCAACATTTTAAATTCCATTTAATTTGCAGTACCCAGAAATTGTATTTCGGATGGGCAGCGGGATGGAGGGGCAGAATATTATTTTAGTCGGTCGCAAATGATATTAGCACATTCTTCGATACTACAAGTTGTTTAGATTTATGAATTGATTCTATCGCACTTGTAAGTCGGTATGTAGTGAAAATCTGCAATTATAATAACAACAATCAATTCATGGAATCTGCTCAGTTATCCTCCAAGATAAGTATTTGCAAATAAAGTTGTCTTAAGCACAAGATTTGGGACTGTCATTATTATATTTTTCCATAATTTCAAAGCATATATTAAAATCTGTATGCCACCAGAAAAACGTATTTTGCACAATATAAGCTTAAGTGAAATAAAAATGTGTTTTCAATATGTTGGAAAACAATAAACCAACGGTAAAAGACAATAATGACGAAAGCATAAAACAAGTTCAGATTTAACTTACAGCAGTTAAGTACAGAAAGGAGGACAGAAAGGGACAAACAATCAAACAAACAAAAACATGAGGTTGCTTTTACGATAACAAGCTTACGTTTCCAGGCTAGACGGCGAAAATAATAAAGGGCTACTGAAAACAACGTTATTCTTTTTGCGACTAGACAGATCATAGGGTAAAATAATAAATATAAGGAGGGATGGATCTTAAGTCATGACAACTATTTTTTTCCTCAGACTAAGGCGATGGTACCATGATATGTTGTAGGTCGCGAGAGAGTGTGGCATCTCTAGTATATGGACACATCATTTGGTAGTATTGTGATATACGGTTATATGAATAGAGGCGATGGTAATTTAATTGTGAGTCAACCGCCGTGCAGAATGGATATGGCAAGATGGGAGCAACATTCTTACGTCAAAATAGTCACTATCCGAGGGAGAAATGCCAGAGGATACCACAAGGAACTGATGGAAGCTTTGGGAAATATTGCCCATCCGTACGAAACTTGAGATCAGCAGTGGGTATCTGTGCTGCCATGCTTCCATCTACAGCAGTACATTAGAGTGGCACGTTGCAGACGCGTATGGATGCTTATGGGATTCTGTGCCCTTCACTATCCTATATCACTGCCCATAATATGCATTATACATACATTCCATACCTTGCCCTTTCATTTCCCATTTCAAAATGTAAAGTGGTCCCACATTTTAAAAAGAAAAAATAGTTTCGATGACTTACGCCCCATCCCTCGTATAATTATAAGGTCGTTATTCAGGTTGGACATCCCTGGTAGTATCGAATTCGGAACCCACCTTCTTTGTGGAAGGAATGTCCCGCATAGGTATTCTTCTTCTTCTTCTTCTTCTTCTTCTTCTCCACTTCATGGCATAGGCAATCAATTGCCTGTTCCGCCTTCAAAGTCTTCCAACCACCGTCTCCTGGGTCGGCCCACAGATCTCTTTCCTTTAGGTTTATATTTCATAATCTGTTTTATTAGTCTTGTATCAGGCATTCTTTCAACGCGTTCTTTCCATTGTTCTTTAAAATTGATTAATCTGTCATTCATATTAAAAATTTCTAGTTCTTTTCTTATACTCTCATTTGTTATATGGTCTTGCCTTGTACATCCCTTTATACTTCTTAGAAATTTCATCTCTGTATCCTGTATTTTACTTTTTTGTTTTTTTGTTAACGTCTATGATTCACTTCCGTACGATAGAACAGGTGCAGCCATAACCTTATAAAAGTTTAGCTTCGTATCTTTGCGTACTTCGTCGCATAGGTATTGTAATCACTAATCGTCTTATCGTGTGAAACGGTTCCGACGAATGTTAATTAGAAAGCTTCTGTACACTAAACCATTGTCTTGAAATGTTATGTAAGCTTATAAATGAATGGTAGAGTAAATCGAGACATGGAGTCATGATGGACAGCCCAACTTTTTAGGAGTACTTGTTTTATTGACCATTCCTCTGATAAGTCAGTAGGGACTCACAAATTTCGTAGCTCGAGTCCCAACGATCCGTATACCTTCCTGACTGGTGGGACCGAGCAATGCTATTGGTATACACTATCCACTTAGCAGGTACAATACCCGTGATATTATATCACCGGGTGATGTTCGCAGGGATTGCCCACGTCCTTATATCGGATGGGAGATGTGACCATCTGTCCGTCACGGTCCAACCACTAAAACGGATGGACTCGTATGGGAACACTTGAAGGTTGTGAAAATTGACACGAAACATAGGCGTCCGTCTACAGCTGTGATAGCGAAATGTGGCACCTGTGTAAATTTCTAGGAGAGCACTCTTGTATACCTCTCTTTTTCCTTTCAAGCAATTGATATGCAATATCTTATTCATGTTATGCAAGACAAGACGCAATATGCATAATCCGCATGTGCTATGAATTGAAATAAAGATATCTCATGCGGAAATTTATGTGGATTGTCTGCTTTTCTTCTTTTTCATCGAAATTCGTGGAAAAGCGAAGCTCTCCTACAACATAGAGATGAATTATGGACATGAGAAATCTTATTTTAATATCTTCAAATTATGCATTTCTCAATGCACAAACTTACAAAGCACATTCGAGTGTCGTTTTGCATTTGCGGAAACTCATAAAATGGATATCCTCTTTTCTAGCTTGTAAGCTATATGTGAATCTCATAACAGCACCATGGTCATACGTAAATAGTCTATAATACCGGTAATTTGGAGATTTATAAACGGTGAGAAGTAAGAAGTTGAGACGACGCAGAAGTTTTTTTTTTCAGTAAACAATGTGAATTGTTGCAATAATTACCCTACGAGAAGTAAGAAGTTGAGACGATACAGAATTTTTTTTTTTTTCTTTTTCTTTTTCCCCCACTAAACAGTGTGGAATGTTGAATTGTATCTTGCCTACGAGTAACAAAACCACAAAGATCATTAACATTAGTTTGATAGTTGTTTGATGTTATTTTATATTACAATGTTATTTACGCCTAATGCATTGCAATGCAGTATTTTCACAATCCTGAGTACCTTAGTGGAAATTTAAAATACTAATGCATTTTTAAAGGAAGGAGTAGAGGTGAAACGCCTACCATTACATGTATGCCATTTTACGTTATGATTGTGTCCATTTATTTATGATTTTACTTATAGTTTAGCTTCTCGCTAGGATCAAACTGATTTTATGTACGAATCTTTAGGTTCTATAGAAGATTACAACAATGAAGTTGGCCTTTTTTGTGTTAAAAATATATTATATATGTATATATTTATAGACCTATCACAAGGGGCAGCGACCTATGTAATCCCATTGTTATTATTTTACATTTTTTTGTTCATTGTATCTATTACAACTGTTTTTGTATTTCACATGATATCCACTTTTTCTTATCTTTCTATTCGTTATCATTTTACTTACTTCGAATATTATTCAATCGATTTGTGTAATTGTGAAGAGAAGGCTTAAAGCCCTTAAATATGCCACATAAAATATTAATATTTAATATTATCTATGTAGAAATAGGTCGGCCGCGGTGGTCTAGAGATAGCGTGCCCACCTCTAGATCCGCAGGGCGCGGGATCAAACCCGGCCGCGGTCGATGGATTTTTCAGGACGTAAAAATCCTGGGCACGGAGTCCTCCGGGAACTTTAAGCTGGGGGTCCCGTGTCGTAGATTTACGGCACGTAAAAGAACTCCAAGCCTAAATTAGAGCCTCTGGACAAAATTTCTCGGCCCTTTCACGTCCAAGAAATACTTAGTTTCCAGAGGGGGGTTGCGAGGCGATGGGCTTACCACCTGTCCCTCTACCCTCTCCAAATATCCAAATTAGTATAGGTAATGAAACCTCCATTGGAGGCCCCTTCGCCCCACCTGGGGATCATAGGGTACCAGATACAGATACAGATACAGATGTAGAAATAGTCAATACGCTCCTTTGAGTAATGATCGACATCGCGTACGACTGGAAACATTTGATCACATCAAAATGACGACACCTACGCGTATGAGCTGACTGTCGTTCATCAGACTTTCCATAAGATATGAGTTTTTTAATTTCCTTGCTTCGCCAGTACTCTGGTACTTTTCTCTGTAATTCTGGAACCACTCATCAGGCAGGGATAGGGTTTTTAGGCGGGCACTTTTTCTTTGTAGGGAAAATTAAAGAATTTTGATAGTAACCAATGTGTGAGACGTAGGCTGAAATCGAGAATGGATGTACGAGGGCCGTCCATAAAGTAAGTTTCTCTGGGGCCGTTTACAGAAACAAAACACAATATCATGGAATTGTTTATTGCAACAGATACTGCAAGTGTTCAGCAATTTTTCAAAATACTCGCTACCGGAACATTTTTCAAACAGTGGAACCAACTTTTGAATGCCTGTGTCGTACAACTCTGCTGCCTGGGATATGAACCACTGTGTGACAACTATGTCTGTCTGTAAGTCATTCTCTGTCATTTCTTGAGATGTAGGAAAAAGATGGAAATCACTGGGAGCGAGGTCCGGGCTGTAGGGTGAATGTTTAAACACCTCCTGGTAGAACTTCTACAGGAGACTTCCTGGGAGATGTTTAAAAATCCATTCTACAGCCTGGATCTCGCTCCCATTGATTTCCAGCTTTTCCTACACCTGAAATAATGACAGAGAATAACAAAGAGGCGGACATGGTTACCGCACAATGGTTCAAATCCCAGGCGGCAGACTTCTCCGACACAGATATCCATACATTGGCCCCAAGGAATGAAAAATGTCTCAATTCCGTTGGCGAATATGTTTAAAAATGGCTGAACACTTCCTGTATCTGTTGCAATAAATATTTACATGAAATTGTGTTTTGTTTCTGTAATTGGCCCCAGGGAAACCTACTTTGTGCACGGCCCTCGTAATTTTACAGTTTCTTTTTCCCTTTTCCCCTTTTTTGTGTCTTATTATTTTTCGCTCCACTCTGTCTCTAATCCCCTTTTTTAATCTTTTTATACTAGCCTCCTTTCTTATATTTTTCAAATCTAATTTCATCATTTAATTTACTTTTCAATGCTCAACAGACACATTTTCTGAAGTTATCGTTTATAAACATGGGAGTAGTGAACAAGTCTGTTTTTCAGTAAACGTGGGATTGAAATAAAAAAAAAGACACCAATTATGCTACAATGGGAAATAAGAGTGAATTCACTCTTTGTCTGAAATTAGCAGCAGTGTAATTATATTGTACTTGTTGACAACAATTAACAATGAGTTTCAGTCAGCTTGAAATTTAAATATGATAAAAATAATGTGGAATAAAAATTAACCGTTAAACCTTTTTCTCAATACGCTTCTGTCGGTGAATCAGAACTTTTTGTTGCTTAAGTAATTCACCATGCCGAAAATTTCCAAATATCGGTATTTGGCTCTATATAAGGAATACAAGAAGGATTTAATCGAAAGTATTAATTAAATAAACCTCTCTGCTTTAGAAAAGTAGCAGGCTTTATATTGTACACTTTCAATTTTTAATAAATAATCATCTAATGATATCACCTTTGCACTGTAGGGGAAAGAGCACCTTTTCCACCTTTTTGTCCTATTTTAACACCTTTTCCATTCTATTTTTATCATGAAATTTTCCCCTAAAATCTTAAAGCCTGCTCTTTACATTACATATGGTAATAATCAGGTGACACGCAGACAGATAAACGGACGGACAGCTGGTTGGAAGATAAAAAAAAGTATTAATATTTTGTTAGATTAGCACAGTGCCATCTGTCTATCCGCCTATCTGTCAGTTTATATTATTGTCTACCTGTCTATTTCATTCACAGCATAAGGGCTCAGGTAACCCATGTAGTCTACTGAATTCGCATGTAAAGCTGACATGTTAGAAACAACATAAAAGATTTCATTAGAAAGGCAGCAAGCCCCTCAAAGGGAATAAAGTTTGTGAATACCTTAATGTTTGTTTGATGAAGCCAAATACTCTATTATGCTATGAAGCTAATATTCGTAGCGGTTCGCCCGTATAGGAGTTAATTAATTTAGGTCATTACCTATGTCCACATTTGTAGTTCGTTAGCTTTCCGTTAAAATAATTTGCAACACTCTTGCTAAGAGTATATATCTAATATATAAGTTTTTGTGATTGTTGCATTAGTCCATCATGAGTACTTGCGAATTGTGTCCAAAGCCAAATAATAGAAATTAGCCTACTTTAATGGGAAAATTCAGTGTAATGACTGCAATAAATTATTTAATTGTAAATGTATACATCTCTCTGAACATGATCAGAATTGTTTCGTACGGAGAACCGGAAGTGGTACAGTAATAACTGCACAGTTCCTAGCAATCTGTAAGTCTGTTTGACATTTGGAAGGCATTAAATGAAATGGACGAAATGAGGGAACTAAAGAATACGAATAAACTAATGGGAAAGGATTTAGAAAATTCGCTTGATAGTGTTGATGAAAAAATGATGTAATTACAGCATTAATTAATAAACAAGCAGCATATATTAGCTATTGTTTACAAATTTTTTACAATTTGAGAGAAGAGAATCTTCAATTGAAAAAGAAATTGAAGGGTACTGAGCAGTATTTGGATGAGCTGAATCACTACGGACGTAGAAATACATTCGAAATCTTTGGTGTACCTGAAAATGTGAATGAAGATCCATATAAACTAGTTAATGACATAGGACGAGCATTAAACGTGGAAGTGAAAAGAAAAATGATTGATGTATGTCATCGCCATAAGAAATCAAACCTTCAAATCCCAGCAGGCCTTGTGGTCAAATTTGTACGACGAGAAGACAAAGATGCGTGTCTTGATAAGAGGAAGGTGAAGATATTGGGTACACAAATGGAGAACCAATTTATAGTAACCAGAGTCTGACACAACAACGTTTAAACACTTTCCAGCCGAACTTCTGCAGAAGACTTGCTAGGAGGTGTTTAAACATCCACCCTACACCTCGGATCTCGCTCCCGGTGATTTCCATATTTTCCTACACCTCAAGAAATGACAGGCAATGACAGAGAATGACAGAGAGGAGATGTTCCTCACACAGTAGTTCAAATCCCTAGTGGAAGACTTCTACGACACAGGTAATCAAAAGTTGGTCCTACGGTATGACAACTGTTTCAATTCCGGTAGCAAATATGTTGAATAATAGCTGAATACTTGCTGTACCTGTTGGAATATATATGTCCACGCAATTGTGTTTTGTTTCTGTAAACGGCATCAGGGAAACTTAATTTATGGACGCGCCTCGTATATCTATGCAATAAACTAAATAAAATAAGGATAAGTAAACACTGATTAAAATTTTAGAAATATATATTTTCAGTTTCACATATTCGCTTATATGGGACATATTGTATTTCTCTTTACATAACTCTTAAAATTCCATGAAGAACCAAACATTTGGCTTAAAATGACTTTTATTGTAAACTACATGTGTTTTCTTGCAATTCATAAGTTTATTTTCGCAGCAGTGATTATAAATGTTTGTTTTGGAAGATGTTATTGCCGTTATGGTAGACATACAGTTTCATGTTATGTGTCTGCACTTCTCGGACTTTTGACAATTTTTTCTCCAAAGGAGGATTAATATGGTAATCTGGGAAGTTGTTTTACACTTTAGTATATTTATTTGAAACTTATATTGGATTTACTTAATTTTAGAATGACTGTTATCTTTGGCAGTTATATGTCCCAATGTACTGTAACGGTAATTTATCTACTTATGTTTGCAATATGCATACATTATGTGCTAAAACACGACTAAGGGAGAAAGCGGCATATCTTTTGAAATTGTTGACCTTAATATTAATTTATTTGAAATATTAATAAGAAATGTCAGATTCTATAGAACAGTGCGTACCAATCCAAAACATAATTATGGTTAAATCACTTCCTCCAAATAAAAACAAGAAATGGGGGTGAAAAGTCGTAGTAGGAATGGCCTGACTACCCTGAAGTGGATAGATAAAAGCCAATGTACCTCCTAAGCAACTTCATATCCCCGGTACCAACCACAACAGTGAAAAGGAGGCAGTCTGGCTCCTGTGAGAGTATCAGTAGTCAGTGTCCGCTGATTGCAAAGAAGTAGGCCTACAATCAGTGTATGGGAGGAGTTGGTCCCATGGGTCAGAACGTCAATTTTCTAAACCAAGTGAAATTAAATTATTCTATAATTCCTTATAGTAATACCGTTAAATACCTTGACGTACATATTGATCATAATTTAATGTGGGAAGTGCATGTCGCTAATATCACAAAACGAAAAATAAAGTATTATTTGAGACTTTTCAATTTCACTGACATTGGAGTAACTAATGTGTTTGTGAACCTACGAAAATTATTTTAAAATGTCGCTAGTAAGTGCCATTATAAGCGAGATAGGCAGCATAGCGATAACCGAAATGAAAGAATAGATATATCACGACGGTGGCGCTCCCACCAACACTTTTCGATAAGAACAGCTGGTTAATCGTTTAGATTAACCACATTGCTACAATAATATTGTGTAGTTATTATTTTATTTTTAATATACGCGATATAAATGCTTCACCACACATATAAATAATTATACTAAGGATTTTTATATATCCTTAGACAGCTTATTTACATACCCAATTGTTGTTGTGTTCAATCATTAATTATATTTTATGAAAGAAGCTATAGGTATGAACATATTTCTGCGTAAAGTCCTTGTGAATTTAAATCAAAACAAGTGAAGGTAGGTGCGATAAAATGAAAGTGACAAAAAAACAATAAAATTATCATGATAGACACTTGCGATTGGATGAATTTCCACGTTTTCTCATACTGGATTGGTCGCGGATTCATGAGCAAAATAGTCTGTAAAATCATTTCATTACAGCGTTCACAGGAATGTGTTCTTTTTGTGCATTTATTTTCTGTGCTAGTGTACGCATTCCTTTCCGCTATGTTACTACACTTTTATTATTCAACTTCCTGTTCGGGGGGGGGGCCTCCGTGGCCTTATAAACAGGGAGCACTTTATTTTGTTTAGAAAATAAAAGTCAGTCATGACACGTGGCTTTCGGAGGAAACACAGAGAGTTTGATGAGTTACCTTGATCCCTTCTGATCTTGCGTTTGTCGCAAATTAGTTCCAAGACCCTTGGGGAAATTACAACTTTTATTTCCTTCGGTATTCCCTTTCCATCGTATAAACAACCAACTCATGTCAATTCCTGCAGGATACATCGTAGATCATGCAACTATTTAAATCCATCGTCTTGCTTTAAATGACTGATGATAATGACAAAGATAATAATATTAATAATAATAATAAGAAGAAGAAGAAGAAGAACAGTAACAATATTAGTGCTAAGCCTACTCTTACGTTCAATTATTTAGCACTTCATGCAAAAATATATTTAATCTCTTAATTTTGGGATTTTCTCCAGATATTTTACCAGTGTTAAAGCTACATACACAGTGATCATGTTTTCAATTATATCTGTCTTGATTTTCCACGTCCTGCGTTCGTGTTTTGATAGTTGTGTAATTATTGTTTTTGTTATTGTTGTAACCTGTTTGGTGTATTTTCAGCTATCGTAGTAACCACCAACGTTATGCTATGATTTTATGTTTGTTGTTCGATATGGGAGTGTAACGACTGTTGTGTACTTCTACTTATGTCTGTAGGCGTACAGACATGGGACTGTCGGATTTACACATATGTAATAGTCATCTACCTGGGCCAGGAGCGAAACCGCGAGTTTGAGAACAAAGGCCTTTTTATTCCACCTGTATCGACTATACTATACAAATTCTTATCCAGCAGTCTTCTTCTCCATTTCGGTATAAATCCCCTTGATCAGATTTAACTGGGGAAGTGGGACAGTTACTTTCACCGGAGCCAAAAGCAGCATGCCGCAAAATGGAACATACTTTTATGTCTGTTTCAGCTTAACCTTTTTATTAAGAAAAACTTTGTAATTTTCTTTTACGCAATAATACAAGCTTCATACGCCTTTCCGTTAATCAGTTCCTAAATTGTTATTTTTGTTCTAAAAATAATGTACTCGGTGTCCTTTACCTCCCTACCATAATGGCACATAGTGCTCCTTTCCATCCAACCATTAATTTGCATACACGGTAATGGTTTGCACCCCGGAGAAGAGTGCGAGTATACATAATGCAAAAATATATATTATTAGGGATTATTGCCATTATTATTATTGTTGTTGTTTTTATTATTGTTGTTATTATTATTATTATTATTATTATTATTATTATTATTATTGGTTTGTAATAAGTAGAATGAGGGTGGTGGGAAGAATCAATGATGACCCATATACGGGCAGGTCCTCCCCCGCCGCCCCGCGAGTGGAGGCATCCATCGGATCGATAGCGGCGCCCCAGGGTTGACGTCATACGCGGCCCGGCCCGGCGCGGCGCAGCGTTACTGGAACTTGATGTTAACAATAATGTCAGGCCTCTTCAAGAAATTCTACCTTGCTATCTCATCCAGAAAAACTGGGCCATAGTACTTCAACCATGTCAACAAAGTGGGCCGATCTTCCTCCTTCTCCAGAACCTTATAGCAAAGAATGGGGCCATGACTTTTGAACCAATTTTTAGATTTAAGGTTTATATGCTAAAACGTTTGTATGAAAAGTACGTAAAAATAGGTTCATTGCCAATAACCATTGTAAGAAATATTATAATATCTTGTTTAAGGCAAGAATATTTTGGAAAACTCCTTTATCTCCCACCAGTGATTCTGAAATTTTTTTAATCCCCTGATGCATGCATCTGGGAATGGCTGAAAAAATATTAAAGCAGGAAATTCCAAATTTTCAACTTTGTGGCCAAATTTAGCATGAGCTTACCTTAATACTTTAGGAACACTGGCAGTTCTTTTTTTGCGAAATCCAATTAAAAAAATCATATTTTTAACGGAAAACTGTTCCATGTATCTTGATAAAAATGACAATGCACCCATCCTTTCATTAGCTCTAACAGGCATTTTAAAATTGTGACACCAATGAACTTATATAAAGTTTCTTTCTAAACGTTCCTTCATTCCCCAGTAGTCAATAAGAAAATTCTGTTTTGCTTAATCATCTGAAAAGCAGTGCCTCGCTTATTAATAATGCATTTATTTTTTATGACAGTCTACTGTTTTTCCGTGACCTTTGATTAACATTGCCAGTACTTTGTGAACGAAAGCAGAATACTAAATAACTATCGACATATATATATGTAGATATTTTTAGCCTAGACCCTCAAAAATCACAACTTAAGAGCGAAGGAACTAAGATGCCTGAAAATGGGGAATAGTTATAGAATATATATGAGGTAAGTTGTAGTTAAAAATGTTAGGTTAGAAGAGCAATTGTACAATTAAATATATGAAATGTTTACTTATTTTTTTATTGTTAACAGTATAGAGCTTCATAAAGAGATATTACAAATTTGCATAATAGATATATAATGTCAATTTATTACTTGTTATTTCAAGGTCAAGAAGTTATAAATTGTATAGCATTAACATTCCTATCTACAGTATAAGAGAAAATTAGTATTGAAATGTCATCTGTAGCAGTTCAATGAATTGTACAGTAAAGATAACAGCTATAGGTCTATTCAAAATCGTTTACATCATTACGATTTTGAATACGCTACAAATTCTTTATGGTCTCTTTTTATATTATAACCAATCTTGTGGTATGTGACGTGAAGAGTAAAAAATACAGTAAGTCATAAATTAATATAAGTTATATAAATTAGATAAAACCTTAAAAAATATTAATAAGTTTCTGTAATATGAAACTGACAATTATATAAAATGTCATTTGACCATTTAATATTAATATAAGTTATATAAATTAGATAAAACCTTAAAAATATTAATAAGTTCCTGTAAAAAGAAACTGTCAATTATATAAAATATCACTTGACTATTTAATGTTAATGCAAGTTATATAAATTAGATAAAACCTTAAAAATATTGATAAGTTTCTGTAATAAGAAACTGTCAATTAATATAAAACGTCATTTAACCAATTTAATATTGACTATTGGTGATTTAATACAAAATATTGTATTTCACATATATTCTGTAACAAGTAGTTATCTATCTACCGGTTAAAAATTTTTCATTAAGGAAATTGTGGTACAATTAATATATGTGATATTCATATTACAATTGTTAAACACTATTATATGATTTTTTGTTCTCTTATGTGTAGGTTATAAGTTTCTAAACTTCTTCTTATACTCGTAGTCTTCTTTTTATACGTATTATTAATTTCTCTAGACCTATTTTAGTGAGTTATGATTCCAAATCCAGGATTTTTATTAATGATGTAGATAATAAATTATTTATTTAGCTCTTCTTGTGGATCAAGTTATTAAATGGAGATGGTAGGCATTTGTTCATTTGCTCATATGTATGCTGGTGGATATGTACATTTCGATATATGATATATCATCTTCAGTCCAAGAAATCTTTAAAAGAACAATAGGGGAAGAAATTAATTCAACCACAAAAATATCAAGAACAAAATGTCTAGTACGTAAAACTAATATCAATGTAGTTTTAGAACAGAATTAATAGAACTGTACTAACCTTAAAAAACCCACTGTGGATTTAAATAGATGATGCCATGATGAGTGTTTAGTAACTACTGATTTATGGTGAAAGCGTGTGTGGAAATTAGGTCGCAATAGTAAGTTCAAATAGTGGGTTTTGTTCAATGGTGTTCTCATTAAGGATGTATTCTTTGTTCTTATATATTTCTAAGGATTCTAATGTGTCGAGTTTTCTATCTTTTTTATGTTTATGAATAATAGATAATGTGTTTTCTATTTTATCGCTTTTATGGTTATGTGTAAGTAAATGTTTAGCGTAAGCCGATTTGTGTCTTCTATGTTTGTAGTCAAGCATATGTTCTTTATACCTTGACTTAAATTTTCTACCCGTTTGTCCTATATATATTCTGTTGCATTCGGAACATTCTAATTTATATACACCACTATTGTCATAAATATTTTCTTGATTGTTTTTTATGTTATATAGTTTATTCTTAAGATTGTTATTTGTTCTGTATGCGACATGAAAGTTGTTCCTTTTTAGTATTTTCGTTATTTTATGTATATTGTTGTCTGTATAGTCAAATGTAACGAAGTTAGATTTTTTATTGTTTTTTATGGGGGTTAACTGGCTATTGCGAATGAGATTGAAAGAAGCTTTTCTTTTGACTTTGTCAACTATTCTGTGGATTGCTTGACTACTGTAACCATTGTTATGGGCTATTTGTATAATAGTTTTGTATTCTTTATCATAAGCTTTTTTGTTGAGTGGTAGGTTTATCATTCTATATACCATACTATTGATGGCTGAGATTTTTTGTTTAAATGGGTGATTAGAGTTTATATTTATCAGAGTATCAGTAAATGTAGGCTTTCTAAAGACATTAAATGAAATTTTATTGTGTTGCCTATGCATTTCTATATCTAGGTAAGGTAGCTTGCATTCATGTTCTTTTTCCAGAGTAAAAGTCAAGTTTTTGTTCAATTTGTTGAAATCTTGTAGTATTTCTTCGGGTTTGTTTTTGTTACAAATGATAAAGATGTCATCTACGTAACGGTAATATGCTTTAATGCCATGCTTATGAATTATTTTATTTACAAGTGTATTTTCCAAATTTTGGAGAAAAATTTCTGACATAGTACTAGAAAGGGGTGAGCCCATAGCTAGACCTTCTTTTTGGATGTAAAACCTATTGTTAAATGTGAAATAATTTTGTTTCAAGATGTGTGATATCAAATTAATTATTTGTTTAACTACTAGTGGGTTCTCTTTGGCTATGTTTAAGCTATTTTGAAGTATGTTAAGTGTCTCATCTATAGGGATGTTTGTATATAAATTTTTTATGTCTAGTGATATTAAAATTTCATTTTTGTTGAGTGTAGTATCTTTTATTTTATTAGCAAAGTCTATTGAATTTTTTATTGTGTATTCATTTGTTAGCTTGAGTTTATCTTTAATCATATTTGACATCACTTTAGCTATTTTATAAGTGGGTGCATTGGTAAAATTTACTACCGGCCGAATGGGGTGATTGTTTTTATGGGTTTTTATTTGGGCTTTTAAACAAGGAATTTTGGGGTTCATAATAATACTGTGTTTTTTGTCTTGTTCATTGAGAATAAGGTCTGAATTTTTTTATAACGTTTTTGATTTGTGTTTGAAACTTTTCTGTAGGATCTTTTTCTATTTCTACTATGTTATTGGTTGTAATGAATTCTATTGTTTTGTTAATGTACTCATCATTATCGATTAGAACTATGGTGTTTCCTTTATCGGCTTTTGTATGTTTGATGTTATTATTTTCTAATTTACGATTGATTCCTTTTAAGCTTTTTAGGTTATAGATTGATGTTTTATTTTGATTAACTGTATTATTTATGTATGTTTCTTTTATCGCTGTTGCTAGTTCATTTCTTAGTTGTGTTTGTTTCTGTAATGGAGCTTTAGATATAGCTGTCTCGGCATCAATAACTAATGTTTCTATCTTCTTTTTGGTTGGCATTTCAAAATTGAATTTATATCCTTGTTGAAGGGTTTTTGTTTCTTGTTCGCTAAAGTTAATTTTCGTCAAATTGAGTACTCGAGGATAGAATTTGGTATCTGTAGGCGTAGAGGATTCTTGATTTTTTGCTGTGTTGGTATTTGCTTGCTTCTGTTTTTCTAAGTTTTCTATCTTTTTGTTCAGAATTTGGTATTTCTTGTCAATTTCTGCTTGGAGTCTAGTATGTATGTCATTGTGAATATCTGTCCATTGATTTTGGAAAAATTTACTTGCTTGTAAATGTTGGCTATATACTATATTGGTAAGATATTCTTTCTTTTTGTATAAGAATTTTATTTCATTGTTTAGCCATAATTTCTTAGCTTGAGTGATTGTTGTGCGGGCTGTATGATGTTTGAGGTTGGTTTTTAAGTTAATAAATTTAGGTGTCAATCCTTTTTGTTTGCAGGTCTTATTGAAATATATATTAGCTGTGGTTTTCATTAATTTCCTCTTATTATTGGTAAACTTGTTGATGAGTTTAGCTTGGCTTGCTATATCAGTATTGATGAATTTCATCTTTCTTATTTGAGGGTAATATAGAATATATATATGTAGATATTTTTAGCCTAGACCCTCAAAAATCACAACTTAAGAGCGAAGGAACTAAGATGCCTGAAAATGGGGAATAGTTATAGAATATATATGAGGTAAGTTGTAGTTAAAAATGTTAGGTTAGAAGAGCAATTGTACAATTAAATATATGAAATGTTTACTTATTTTTTTATTGTTAACAGTATAGAGCTTCATAAAGAGATATTACAAATTTGCATAATAGATATATAATGTCAATTTATTACTTGTTATTTCAAGGTCAAGAAGTTATAAATTGTATAGCATTAACATTCCTATCTACAGTATAAGAGAAAATTAGTATTGAAATGTCATCTGTAGCAGTTCAATGAATTGTACAGTAAAGATAACAGCTATAGGTCTATTCAAAATCGTTTACATCATTACGATTTTGAATACGCTACAAATTCTTTATGGTCTCTTTTTATATTATAACCAATCTTGTGGTATGTGACGTGAAGAGTAAAAAATACAGTAAGTCATAAATTAATATAAGTTATATAAATTAGATAAAACCTTAAAAAATATTAATAAGTTTCTGTAATATGAAACTGACAATTATATAAAATGTCATTTGACCATTTAATATTAATATAAGTTATATAAATTAGATAAAACCTTAAAAATATTAATAAGTTCCTGTAAAAAGAAACTGTCAATTATATAAAATATCACTTGACTATTTAATGTTAATGCAAGTTATATAAATTAGATAAAACCTTAAAAATATTGATAAGTTTCTGTAATAAGAAACTGTCAATTAATATAAAACGTCATTTAACCAATTTAATATTGACTATTGGTGATTTAATACAAAATATTGTATTTCACATATATTCTGTAACAAGTAGTTATCTATCTACCGGTTAAAAATTTTTCATTAAGGAAATTGTGGTACAATTAATATATGTGATATTCATATTACAATTGTTAAACACTATTATATGATTTTTTGTTCTCTTATGTGTAGGTTATAAGTTTCTAAACTTCTTCTTATACTCGTAGTCTTCTTTTTATACGTATTATTAATTTCTCTAGACCTATTTTAGTGAGTTATGATTCCAAATCCAGGATTTTTATTAATGATGTAGATAATAAATTATTTATTTAGCTCTTCTTGTGGATCAAGTTATTAAATGGAGATGGTAGGCATTTGTTCATTTGCTCATATGTATGCTGGTGGATATGTACATTTCGATATATGATATATCATCTTCAGTCCAAGAAATCTTTAAAAGAACAATAGGGGAAGAAATTAATTCAACCACAAAAATATCAAGAACAAAATGTCTAGTACGTAAAACTAATATCAATGTAGTTTTAGAACAGAATTAATAGAACTGTACTAACCTTAAAAAACCCACTGTGGATTTAAATAGATGATGCCATGATGAGTGTTTAGTAACTACTGATTTATGGTGAAAGCGTGTGTGGAAATTAGGTCGCAATAGTAAGTTCAAATAGTGGGTTTTGTTCAATGGTGTTCTCATTAAGGATGTATTCTTTGTTCTTATATATTTCTAAGGATTCTAATGTGTCGAGTTTTCTATCTTTTTTATGTTTATGAATAATAGATAATGTGTTTTCTATTTTATCGCTTTTATGGTTATGTGTAAGTAAATGTTTAGCGTAAGCCGATTTGTGTCTTCTATGTTTGTAGTCAAGCATATGTTCTTTATACCTTGACTTAAATTTTCTACCCGTTTGTCCTATATATATTCTGTTGCATTCGGAACATTCTAATTTATATACACCACTATTGTCATAAATATTTTCTTGATTGTTTTTTATGTTATATAGTTTATTCTTAAGATTGTTATTTGTTCTGTATGCGACATGAAAGTTGTTCCTTTTTAGTATTTTCGTTATTTTATGTATATTGTTGTCTGTATAGTCAAATGTAACGAAGTTAGATTTTTTATTGTTTTTTATGGGGGTTAACTGGCTATTGCGAATGAGATTGAAAGAAGCTTTTCTTTTGACTTTGTCAACTATTCTGTGGATTGCTTGACTACTGTAACCATTGTTATGGGCTATTTGTATAATAGTTTTGTATTCTTTATCATAAGCTTTTTTGTTGAGTGGTAGGTTTATCATTCTATATACCATACTATTGATGGCTGAGATTTTTTGTTTAAATGGGTGATTAGAGTTTATATTTATCAGAGTATCAGTAAATGTAGGCTTTCTAAAGACATTAAATGAAATTTTATTGTGTTGCCTATGCATTTCTATATCTAGGTAAGGTAGCTTGCATTCATGTTCTTTTTCCAGAGTAAAAGTCAAGTTTTTGTTCAATTTGTTGAAATCTTGTAGTATTTCTTCGGGTTTGTTTTTGTTACAAATGATAAAGATGTCATCTACGTAACGGTAATATGCTTTAATGCCATGCTTATGAATTATTTTATTTACAAGTGTATTTTCCAAATTTTGGAGAAAAATTTCTGACATAGTACTAGAAAGGGGTGAGCCCATAGCTAGACCTTCTTTTTGGATGTAAAACCTATTGTTAAATGTGAAATAATTTTGTTTCAAGATGTGTGATATCAAATTAATTATTTGTTTAACTACTAGTGGGTTCTCTTTGGCTATGTTTAAGTTATTTTGAAGTATGTTAAGTGTCTCATCTATAGGGATGTTTGTATATAAATTTTTTATGTCTAGTGATATTAAAATTTCATTTTTGTTGAGTGTAGTATCTTTTATTTTATTAGCAAAGTCTATTGAATTTTTTATTGTGTATTCATTTGTTAGCTTGAGTTTATCTTTAATCATATTTGACATCACTTTAGCTATTTTATAAGTGGGTGCATTGGTAAAATTTACTACCGGCCGAATGGGGTGATTGTTTTTATGGGTTTTTATTTGGGCTTTTAAACAAGGAATTTTGGGGTTCATAATAATACTGTGTTTTTTGTCTTGTTCATTGAGAATAAGGTCTGAATTTTTTATAACGTTTTTGATTTGTGTTTGAAACTTTTCTGTAGGATCTTTTTCTATTTCTACTATGTTATTGGTTGTAATGAATTCTATTGTTTTGTTAATGTACTCATCATTATCGATTAGAACTATGGTGTTTCCTTTATCGGCTTTTGTATGTTTGATGTTATTATTTTCTAATTTACGATTGATTCCTTTTAAGCTTTTTAGGTTATAGATTGATGTTTTATTTTGATTAACTGTATTATTTATGTATGTTTCTTTTATCGCTGTTGCTAGTTCATTTCTTAGTTGTGTTTGTTTCTGTAATGGAGCTTTAGATATAGCTGTCTCGGCATCAATAACTAATGTTTCTATCTTCTTTTTGGTTGGCATTTCAAAATTGAATTTATATCCTTGTTGAAGGGTTTTTGTTTCTTGTTCGCTAAAGTTAATTTTCGTCAAATTGAGTACTCGAGGATAGAATTTGGTATCTGTAGGCGTAGAGGATTCTTGATTTTTTGCTGTGTTGGTATTTGCTTGCTTCTGTTTTTCTAAGTTTTCTATCTTTTTGTTCAGAATTTGGTATTTCTTGTCAATTTCTGCTTGGAGTCTAGTATGTATGTCATTGTGAATATCTGTCCATTGATTTTGGAAAAATTTACTTGCTTGTAAATGTTGGCTATATACTATATTGGTAAGATATTCTTTCTTTTTGTATAAGAATTTTATTTCATTGTTTAGCCATAATTTCTTAGCTTGAGTGATTGTTGTGCGGGCTGTATGATGTTTGAGGTTGGTTTTTAAGTTAATAAATTTAGGTGTCAATCCTTTTTGTTTGCAGGTCTTATTGAAATATATATTAGCTGTGGTTTTCATTAATTTCCTCTTATTATTGGTAAACTTGTTGATGAGTTTAGCTTGGCTTGCTATATCAGTATTGATGAATTTCATAAAAGAAACATACATAAATAATACAGTTAATCAAAATAAAACATCAATCTATAACCTAAAAAGCTTAAAAGGAATCAATCGTAAATTAGAAAATAATAACATCAAACATACAAAAGCCGATAAAGGAAACACCATAGTTCTAATCGATAATGATGAGTACATTAACAAAACAATAGAATTCATTACAACCAATAACATAGTAGAAATAGAAAAAGATCCTACAGAAAAGTTTCAAACACAAATCAAAAACGTTATAAAAAAATTCAGACCTTATTCTCAATGAACAAGACAAAAAACACAGTATTATTATGAACCCCAAAATTCCTTGTTTAAAAGCCCAAATAAAAACCCATAAAAACAATCACCCCATTCGGCCGGTAGTAAATTTTACCAATGCACCCACTTATAAAATAGCTAAAGTGATGTCAAATATGATTAAAGATAAACTCAAGCTAACAAATGAATACACAATAAAAAATTCAATAGACTTTGCTAATAAAATAAAAGATACTACACTCAACAAAAATGAAATTTTAATATCACTAGACATAAAAAATTTATATACAAACATCCCTATAGATGAGACACTTAACATACTTCAAAATAGCTTAAACATAGCCAAAGAGAACCCACTAGTAGTTAAACAAATAATTAATTTGATATCACACATCTTGAAACAAAATTATTTCACATTTAACAATAGGTTTTACATCCAAAAAGAAGGTCTAGCTATGGGCTCACCCCTTTCTAGTACTATGTCAGAAATTTTTCTCCAAAATTTGGAAAATACACTTGTAAATAAAATAATTCATAAGCATGGCATTAAAGCATATTACCGTTACGTAGATGACATCTTTATCATTTGTAACAAAAACAAACCCGAAGAAATACTACAAGATTTCAACAAATTGAACAAAAACTTGACTTTTACTCTGGAAAAAGAACATGAATGCAAGCTACCTTACCTAGATATAGAAATGCATAGGCAACACAATAAAATTTCATTTAATGTCTTTAGAAAGCCTACATTTACTGATACTCTGATAAATATAAACTCTAATCACCCATTTAAACAAAAAATCTCAGCCATCAATAGTATGGTATATAGAATGATAAACCTACCACTCAACAAAAAAGCTTATGATAAAGAATACAAAACTATTATACAAATAGCCCATAACAATGGTTACAGTAGTCAAGCAATCCACAGAATAGTTGACAAAGTCAAAAGAAAAGCTTCTTTCAATCTCATTCGCAATAGCCAGTTAACCCCCATAAAAAACAATAAAAAATCTAACTTCGTTACATTTGACTATACAGACAACAATATACATAAAATAACGAAAATACTAAAAAGGAACAACTTTCATGTCGCATACAGAACAAATAACAATCTTAAGAATAAACTATATAACATAAAAAACAATCAAGAAAATATTTATGACAATAGTGGTGTATATAAATTAGAATGTTCCGAATGCAACAGAATATATATAGGACAAACGGGTAGAAAATTTAAGTCAAGGTATAAAGAACATATGCTTGACTACAAACATAGAAGACACAAATCGGCTTACGCTAAACATTTACTTACACATAACCATAAAAGCGATAAAATAGAAAACACATTATCTATTATTCATAAACATAAAAAAGATAGAAAACTCGACACATTAGAATCCTTAGAAATATATAAGAACAAAGAATACATCCTTAATGAGAACACCATTGAACAAAACCCACTATTTGAACTTACTATTGCGACCTAATTTCCACACACGCTTTCACCATAAATCAGTAGTTACTAAACACTCATCATGGCATCATCTATTTAAATCCACAGTGGGTTTTTTAAGGTTAGTACAGTTCTATTAATTCTGTTCTAAAACTACATTGATATTAGTTTTACGTACTAGACATTTTGTTCTTGATATTTTTGTGGTTGAATTAATTTCTTCCCCTATTGTTCTTTTAAAGATTTCTTGGACTGAAGATGATATATCATATATCGAAATGTACATATCCACCAGCATACATATGAGCAAATGAACAAATGCCTACCATCTCCATTTAATAACTTGATCCACAAGAAGAGCTAAATAAATAATTTATTATCTACATCATTAATAAAAATCCTGGATTTGGAATCATAACTCACTAAAATAGGTCTAGAGAAATTAATAATACGTATAAAAAGAAGACTACGAGTATAAGAAGAAGTTTAGAAACTTATAACCTACACATAAGAGAACAAAAAATCATATAATAGTGTTTAACAATTGTAATATGAATATCACATATATTAATTGTACCACAATTTCCTTAATGAAAAATTTTTAACCGGTAGATAGATAACTACTTGTTACAGAATATATGTGAAATACAATATTTTGTATTAAATCACCAATAGTCAATATTAAATTGGTTAAATGACGTTTTATATTAATTGACAGTTTCTTATTACAGAAACTTATCAATATTTTTAAGGTTTTATCTAATTTATATAACTTGCATTAACATTAAATAGTCAAGTGATATTTTATATAATTGACAGTTTCTTTTTACAGGAACTTATTAATATTTTTAAGGTTTTATCTAATTTATATAACTTATATTAATATTAAATGGTCAAATGACATTTTATATAATTGTCAGTTTCATATTACAGAAACTTATTAATATTTTTTAAGGTTTTATCTAATTTATATAACTTATATTAATTTATGACTTACTGTATTTTTTACTCTTCACGTCACATACCACAAGATTGGTTATAATATAAAAAGAGACCATAAAGAATTTGTAGCGTATTCAAAATCGTAATGATGTAAACGATTTTGAATAGACCTATAGCTGTTATCTTTACTGTACAATTCATTGAACTGCTACAGATGACATTTCAATACTAATTTTCTCTTATACTGTAGATAGGAATGTTAATGCTATACAATTTATAACTTCTTGACCTTGAAATAACAAGTAATAAATTGACATTATATATCTATTATGCAAATTTGTAATATCTCTTTATGAAGCTCTATACTGTTAACAATAAAAAAATAAGTAAACATTTCATATATTTAATTGTACAATTGCTCTTCTAACCTAACATTTTTAACTACAACTTACCTCATATATATTCTATAACTATTCCCCATTTTCAGGCATCTTAGTTCCTTCGCTCTTAAGTTGTGATTTTTGAGGGTCTAGGCTAAAAATATCTACATATATATATTCTATATTACCCTCAAATAAGAAAGATGAAATTCATCAATACTGATATAGCAAGCCAAGCTAAACTCATCAACAAGTTTACCAATAATAAGAGGAAATTAATGAAAACCACAGCTAATATATATTTCAATAAGACCTGCAAACAAAAAGGATTGACACCTAAATTTATTAACTTAAAAACCAACCTCAAACATCATACAGCCCGCACAACAATCACTCAAGCTAAGAAATTATGGCTAAACAATGAAATAAAATTCTTATACAAAAAGAAAGAATATCTTACCAATATAGTATATAGCCAACATTTACAAGCAAGTAAATTTTTCCAAAATCAATGGACAGATATTCACAATGACATACATACTAGACTCCAAGCAGAAATTGACAAGAAATACCAAATTCTGAACAAAAAGATAGAAAACTTAGAAAAACAGAAGCAAGCAAATACCAACACAGCAAAAAATCAAGAATCCTCTACGCCTACAGATACCAAATTCTATCCTCGAGTACTCAATTTGACGAAAATTAACTTTAGCGAACAAGAAACAAAAACCCTTCAACAAGGATATAAATTCAATTTTGAAATGCCAACCAAAAAGAAGATAGAAACATTAGTTATTGATGCCGAGACAGCTATATCTAAAGCTCCATTACAGAAACAAACACAACTAAGAAATGAACTAGCAACAGCGATAAAAGAAACATACATAAATAATACAGTTAATCAAAATAAAACATCAATCTATAACCTAAAAAGCTTAAAAGGAATCAATCGTAAATTAGAAAATAATAACATCAAACATACAAAAGCCGATAAAGGAAACACCATAGTTCTAATCGATAATGATGAGTACATTAACAAAACAATAGAATTCATTACAACCAATAACATAGTAGAAATAGAAAAAGATCCTACAGAAAAGTTTCAAACACAAATCAAAAACGTTATAAAAAATTCAGACCTTATTCTCAATGAACAAGACAAAAAACACAGTATTATTATGAACCCCAAAATTCCTTGTTTAAAAGCCCAAATAAAAACCCATAAAAACAATCACCCCATTCGGCCGGTAGTAAATTTTACCAATGCACCCACTTATAAAATAGCTAAAGTGATGTCAAATATGATTAAAGATAAACTCAAGCTAACAAATGAATACACAATAAAAAATTCAATAGACTTTGCTAATAAAATAAAAGATACTACACTCAACAAAAATGAAATTTTAATATCACTAGACATAAAAAATTTATATACAAACATCCCTATAGATGAGACACTTAACATACTTCAAAATAACTTAAACATAGCCAAAGAGAACCCACTAGTAGTTAAACAAATAATTAATTTGATATCACACATCTTGAAACAAAATTATTTCACATTTAACAATAGGTTTTACATCCAAAAAGAAGGTCTAGCTATGGGCTCACCCCTTTCTAGTACTATGTCAGAAATTTTTCTCCAAAATTTGGAAAATACACTTGTAAATAAAATAATTCATAAGCATGGCATTAAAGCATATTACCGTTACGTAGATGACATCTTTATCATTTGTAACAAAAACAAACCCGAAGAAATACTACAAGATTTCAACAAATTGAACAAAAACTTGACTTTTACTCTGGAAAAAGAACATGAATGCAAGCTACCTTACCTAGATATAGAAATGCATAGGCAACACAATAAAATTTCATTTAATGTCTTTAGAAAGCCTACATTTACTGATACTCTGATAAATATAAACTCTAATCACCCATTTAAACAAAAAATCTCAGCCATCAATAGTATGGTATATAGAATGATAAACCTACCACTCAACAAAAAAGCTTATGATAAAGAATACAAAACTATTATACAAATAGCCCATAACAATGGTTACAGTAGTCAAGCAATCCACAGAATAGTTGACAAAGTCAAAAGAAAAGCTTCTTTCAATCTCATTCGCAATAGCCAGTTAACCCCCATAAAAAACAATAAAAAATCTAACTTCGTTACATTTGACTATACAGACAACAATATACATAAAATAACGAAAATACTAAAAAGGAACAACTTTCATGTCGCATACAGAACAAATAACAATCTTAAGAATAAACTATATAACATAAAAAACAATCAAGAAAATATTTATGACAATAGTGGTGTATATAAATTAGAATGTTCCGAATGCAACAGAATATATATAGGACAAACGGGTAGAAAATTTAAGTCAAGGTATAAAGAACATATGCTTGACTACAAACATAGAAGACACAAATCGGCTTACGCTAAACATTTACTTACACATAACCATAAAAGCGATAAAATAGAAAACACATTATCTATTATTCATAAACATAAAAAAGATAGAAAACTCGACACATTAGAATCCTTAGAAATATATAAGAACAAAGAATACATCCTTAATGAGAACACCATTGAACAAAACCCACTATTTGAACTTACTATTGCGACCTAATTTCCACACACGCTTTCACCATAAATCAGTAGTTACTAAACACTCATCATGGCATCATCTATTTAAATCCACAGTGGGTTTTTTAAGGTTAGTACAGTTCTATTAATTCTGTTCTAAAACTACATTGATATTAGTTTTACGTACTAGACATTTTGTTCTTGATATTTTTGTGGTTGAATTAATTTCTTCCCCTATTGTTCTTTTAAAGATTTCTTGGACTGAAGATGATATATCATATATCGAAATGTACATATCCACCAGCATACATATGAGCAAATGAACAAATGCCTACCATCTCCATTTAATAACTTGATCCACAAGAAGAGCTAAATAAATAATTTATTATCTACATCATTAATAAAAATCCTGGATTTGGAATCATAACTCACTAAAATAGGTCTAGAGAAATTAATAATACGTATAAAAAGAAGACTACGAGTATAAGAAGAAGTTTAGAAACTTATAACCTACACATAAGAGAACAAAAAATCATATAATAGTGTTTAACAATTGTAATATGAATATCACATATATTAATTGTACCACAATTTCCTTAATGAAAAATTTTTAACCGGTAGATAGATAACTACTTGTTACAGAATATATGTGAAATACAATATTTTGTATTAAATCACCAATAGTCAATATTAAATTGGTTAAATGACGTTTTATATTAATTGACAGTTTCTTATTACAGAAACTTATCAATATTTTTAAGGTTTTATCTAATTTATATAACTTGCATTAACATTAAATAGTCAAGTGATATTTTATATAATTGACAGTTTCTTTTTACAGGAACTTATTAATATTTTTAAGGTTTTATCTAATTTATATAACTTATATTAATATTAAATGGTCAAATGACATTTTATATAATTGTCAGTTTCATATTACAGAAACTTATTAATATTTTTTAAGGTTTTATCTAATTTATATAACTTATATTAATTTATGACTTACTGTATTTTTTACTCTTCACGTCACATACCACAAGATTGGTTATAATATAAAAAGAGACCATAAAGAATTTGTAGCGTATTCAAAATCGTAATGATGTAAACGATTTTGAATAGACCTATAGCTGTTATCTTTACTGTACAATTCATTGAACTGCTACAGATGACATTTCAATACTAATTTTCACTTATACTGTAGATAGGAATGTTAATGCTATACAATTTATAACTTCTTGACCTTGAAATAACAAGTAATAAATTGACATTATATATCTATTATGCAAATTTGTAATATCTCTTTATGAAGCTCTATACTGTTAACAATAAAAAAATAAGTAAACATTTCATATATTTAATTGTACAATTGCTCTTCTAACCTAACATTTTTAACTACAACTTACCTCATATATATTCTATAACTATTCCCCATTTTCAGGCATCTTAGTTCCTTCGCTCTTAAGTTGTGATTTTTGAGGGTCTAGGCTAAAAATATCTACATATATATATTCTATATTACCCTCAAATAAGAAAGATGAAATTCATCAATACTGATATAGCAAGCCAAGCTAAACTCATCAACAAGTTTACCAATAATAAGAGGAAATTAATGAAAACCACAGCTAATATATATTTCAATAAGACCTGCAAACAAAAAGGATTGACACCTAAATTTATTAACTTAAAAACCAACCTCAAACATCATACAGCCCGCACAACAATCACTCAAGCTAAGAAATTATGGCTAAACAATGAAATAAAATTCTTATACAAAAAGAAAGAATATCTTACCAATATAGTATATAGCCAACATTTACAAGCAAGTAAATTTTTCCAAAATCAATGGACAGATATTCACAATGACATACATACTAGACTCCAAGCAGAAATTGACAAGAAATACCAAATTCTGAACAAAAAGATAGAAAACTTAGAAAAACAGAAGCAAGCAAATACCAACACAGCAAAAAATCAAGAATCCTCTACGCCTACAGATACCAAATTCTATCCTCGAGTACTCAATTTGACGAAAATTAACTTTAGCGAACAAGAAACAAAAACCCTTCAACAAGGATATAAATTCAATTTTGAAATGCCAACCAAAAAGAAGATAGAAACATTAGTTATTGATGCCGAGACAGCTATATCTAAAGCTCCATTACAGAAACAAACACAACTAAGAAATGAACTAGCAACAGCGATAAAAGAAACATACATAAATAATACAGTTAATCAAAATAAAACATCAATCTATAACCTAAAAAGCTTAAAAGGAATCAATCGTAAATTAGAAAATAATAACATCAAACATACAAAAGCCGATAAAGGAAACACCATAGTTCTAATCGATAATGATGAGTACATTAACAAAACAATAGAATTCATTACAACCAATAACATAGTAGAAATAGAAAAAGATCCTACAGAAAAGTTTCAAACACAAATCAAAAACGTTATAAAAAATTCAGACCTTATTCTCAATGAACAAGACAAAAAACACAGTATTATTATGAACCCCAAAATTCCTTGTTTAAAAGCCCAAATAAAAACCCATAAAAACAATCACCCCATTCGGCCGGTAGTAAATTTTACCAATGCACCCACTTATAAAATAGCTAAAGTGATGTCAAATATGATTAAAGATAAACTCAAGCTAACAAATGAATACACAATAAAAAATTCAATAGACTTTGCTAATAAAATAAAAGATACTACACTCAACAAAAATGAAATTTTAATATCACTAGACATAAAAAATTTATATACAAACATCCCTATAGATGAGACACTTAACATACTTCAAAATAACTTAAACATAGCCAAAGAGAACCCACTAGTAGTTAAACAAATAATTAATTTGATATCACACATCTTGAAACAAAATTATTTCACATTTAACAATAGGTTTTACATCCAAAAAGAAGGTCTAGCTATGGGCTCACCCCTTTCTAGTACTATGTCAGAAATTTTTCTCCAAAATTTGGAAAATACACTTGTAAATAAAATAATTCATAAGCATGACATTAAAGCATATTACCGTTACGTAGATGACATCTTTATCATTTGTAACAAAAACAAACCCGAAGAAATACTACAAGATTTCAACAAATTGAACAAAAACTTGACTTTTACTCTGGAAAAAGAACATGAATGCAAGCTACCTTACCTAGATATAGAAATGCATAGGCAACACAATAAAATTTCATTTAATGTCTTTAGAAAGCCTACATTTACTGATACTCTGATAAATATAAACTCTAATCACCCATTTAAACAAAAAATCTCAGCCATCAATAGTATGGTATATAGAATGATAAACCTACCACTCAACAAAAAAGCTTATGATAAAGAATACAAAACTATTATACAAATAGCCCATAACAATGGTTACAGTAGTCAAGCAATCCACAGAATAGTTGACAAAGTCAAAAGAAAAAGCTTCTTTCAATCTCATTCGCAATAGCCAGTTAACCCCCATAAAAAACAATAAAAAATCTAACTTCGTTACATTTGACTATACAGACAACAATATACATAAAATAACGAAAATACTAAAAAGGAACAACTTTCATGTCGCATACAGAACAAATAACAATCTTAAGAATAAACTATATAACATAAAAAACAATCAAGAAAATATTTATGACAATAGTGGTGTATATAAATTAGAATGTTCCGAATGCAACAGAATATATATAGGACAAACGGGTAGAAAATTTAAGTCAAGGTATAAAGAACATATGCTTGACTACAAACATAGAAGACACAAATCGGCTTACGCTAAACATTTACTTACACATAACCATAAAAGCGATAAAATAGAAAACACATTATCTATTATTCATAAACATAAAAAAGATAGAAAACTCGACACATTAGAATCCTTAGAAATATATAAGAACAAAGAATACATCCTTAATGAGAACACCATTGAACAAAACCCACTATTTGAACTTACTATTGCGACCTAATTTCCACACACGCTTTCACCATAAATCAGTAGTTACTAAACACTCATCATGGCATCATCTATTTAAATCCACAGTGGGTTTTTTAAGGTTAGTACAGTTCTATTAATTCTGTTCTAAAACTACATTGATATTAGTTTTACGTACTAGACATTTTGTTCTTGATATTTTTGTGGTTGAATTAATTTCTTCCCCTATTGTTCTTTTAAAGATTTCTTGGACTGAAGATGATATATCATATATCGAAATGTACATATCCACCAGCATACATATGAGCAAATGAACAAATGCCTACCATCTCCATTTAATAACTTGATCCACAAGAAGAGCTAAATAAATAATTTATTATCTACATCATTAATAAAAATCCTGGATTTGGAATCATAACTCACTAAAATAGGTCTAGAGAAATTAATAATACGTATAAAAAGAAGACTACGAGTATAAGAAGAAGTTTAGAAACTTATAACCTACACATAAGAGAACAAAAAATCATATAATAGTGTTTAACAATTGTAATATGAATATCACATATATTAATTGTACCACAATTTCCTTAATGAAAAATTTTTAACCGGTAGATAGATAACTACTTGTTACAGAATATATGTGAAATACAATATTTTGTATTAAATCACCAATAGTCAATATTAAATTGGTTAAATGACGTTTTATATTAATTGACAGTTTCTTATTACAGAAACTTATCAATATTTTTAAGGTTTTATCTAATTTATATAACTTGCATTAACATTAAATAGTCAAGTGATATTTTATATAATTGACAGTTTCTTTTTACAGGAACTTATTAATATTTTTAAGGTTTTATCTAATTTATATAACTTATATTAATATTAAATGGTCAAATGACATTTTATATAATTGTCAGTTTCATATTACAGAAACTTATTAATATTTTTTAAGGTTTTATCTAATTTATATAACTTATATTAATTTATGACTTACTGTATTTTTTACTCTTCACGTCACATACCACAAGATTGGTTATAATATAAAAAGAGACCATAAAGAATTTGTAGCGTATTCAAAATCGTAATGATGTAAACGATTTTGAATAGACCTATAGCTGTTATCTTTACTGTACAATTCATTGAACTGCTACAGATGACATTTCAATACTAATTTTCTCTTATACTGTAGATAGGAATGTTAATGCTATACAATTTATAACTTCTTGACCTTGAAATAACAAGTAATAAATTGACATTATATATCTATTATGCAAATTTGTAATATCTCTTTATGAAGCTCTATACTGTTAACAATAAAAAAATAAGTAAACATTTCATATATTTAATTGTACAATTGCTCTTCTAACCTAACATTTTTAACTACAACTTACCTCATATATATTCTATAACTATTCCCCATTTTCAGGCATCTTAGTTCCTTCGCTCTTAAGTTGTGATTTTTGAGGGTCTAGGCTAAAAATATCTACATATATATATTCTATATTACCCTCAAATAAGAAAGATGAAATTCATCAAAACTATCGACATGACTGCAAATGTAAATATTTCTAAAATATCAAAGGGCTTTCTCAAAACTGGTGTATGATATTCAAGTTGAAGGTTATTTTATTTTGTTTGTAGGCTTTGCTCTACTCAGACTTCGGTCTAGTTCCGTAAAGTTCCCATTATAAAATGAAATTTAGCTTTTAACTCTTTTATCAAAAACAACTATTCAATGTAGTATTATTCATTGTAGTATGAACACTTCCAAGTTATTACAAAGAATTCATTACATTAATGTAGAGTAAATCTTCAAATTTCCTGTGTCAAATGATATTATTTCCAATTATTAAAAGAAAGTTAGAGTGTAGCAAAAATGAACGTAATAATAGATGTTTTAATGGTTGTGGGGTAACAAGTTGGTCTATTCTAGAAAATATGGGCTTATGCATAAGATTTGAAGTACCGAGGCCGGGGTTCGTCGTTCCGTGACATAATCCATGGTTCATCCCGATGAAAGGATTACTCACTGCGCTTTAAACTGGAAGGTCACAAGTTTGATCCCCGATTGTATGTCGTTGGGATTTTTCAATTGCCCTCATCCTTCTAATGGCACTTTGGCCCTGCGGTCTACTCTCCCTATAACAGAATCAATCCTGGAGATAAAGGCGGCCGATTTATAACTTCGTGCCCCGAATAACTAAACATCTGGGAGCTTCAGAACCCTGCAATCCTATGAACCCTACATGGAACATTTTAAGCTTACCTATATGATGGATTCTGGAAGCATCCTTAATTCTACAACTTTAAATGGTCATAATAGTTACTGGAACTCTTGTAACAAATCTGTCCATATAGGAAAATGTACTTGTACATACAGAGTGTGCTCCAAGTCCTGCTACCGTTACAATAAAACATACCTCGTAAACTAAACATTTGGTTTTTAAAAACATGTTCAACATATTTCGAAGTTTTATTTACATTTGTTTCAAATTTTTATTTGAACGACAGTTATGACACCGTAAGAGAAAGCCCTACGTGTGTGTTGGTGTGCTGAGTCTAAATAAACACCAGTAACTCTTCAGCGACAATCTCGCTGGCAATACAGAAGAGATCCTTCATCTAAATCCTCCACTATTTGATGGGGCAAGAAATTTCTAGAGACTGGTAATGTAGTGGATTTGCCACGGAGTGAACGAGGAGGAGTGTTGCAATAAATTGTCGTTAACGTTCAAGTTGCATTTCAACACAGTCCTCAGAAATCGATCCTTTTTGTGCTTCACGGGAACTGCGTTTACTGAAATCAACCATTCATAAGGTCCTCCGTAAGCGACTACAACTCCAGGCCTATAAATTGCAACTTACGGAAGCTTATAGCCAAATGACCATCCTCAGTGTGTTGAATTTGTTGTTTCAGTGCTGCAGAGGATGATATTCTATGATGAATCCACTTTCTTTGTGTCTGGACATGCTAACTACCATAACTTTCGGATATGGGGTTCTGAAAATCTTCAAATCACTCGCGAACATATTCGTGGAAGCCCAAAAGTCAACGTTTAGTGTGCTCTTCTGTACAATAGAGTAATCGGTCCAATTTTTTTAATGAGTAGATGATTACAGGTCCAATATACTATGACATGATTTCTGAGTATCAACCCCCTCAGGTATTGTACCTTGAATCATAAAGGTCCAAGAAGATGAAGTACCTGCTTATTATTCTGTTGATGTTAGGAGCCTTTTGAATATACGTTTCCCTCGGAGATTGATTGGCCATTGCGATCCCCTGACATCACCCCCTTGGATTTTTTCTTGTCGGGGTAAATCAATGATCATGTTCTCTAAACCCCTGTTTCAGATCTTGCCACATTTTGTAGACGGATAGTTGCCATATTGCTAACAGTTGATGTTGTCATGCTGCAGCGTGTGTTGATGGAACTGGAATATCCTCTCGACATCTTGAGGACAACTAGAGGTGCAGATGTGGAAGTGGCGTGAATGTAAAGAAAACTTTGAGAGATGTAGAACAAGTTTTAAAAAACCGCATATCTGTATCTCATATAGGTTACGAGGTATGTTTCATTGTAATGGTTGCAGAACTTTGTGGACACGATGTATTTTGTTTGAAAAACATCGGAACGTTTCCGGTTGGGTCTTCCAGTTTCATCCATGACCCCTCCAATATGTAATTGAATATTCACCATAACAACGTCGCTCTTCCGACGTTGAGGTATATTTTTAGGGAAGGTAAAGTGTCACATCGCTATGGTGACATGCCTGACGATCTTGGTTTTCAAGTTCCTGTGCACTTAATGAACGCGTCGTTACCTTCACATACATTCAGAGCTGTCTCTCCTCGTTTCAATACAGGAAACCATTCTTCCCTAATTTATTCTATTTTAATTTCTACCCATAGTCAAGATGGATTTCTAAATAAAGATCAATGCGTTTACTTTTTTTAAATTTACTTACATATTTGGATGGAGTAGTGCTATTTAATATATTAAAAATGTAATAAACAATGTCCTATTCTGAACTTATTCAGGAATAAATCAAAATGGCGAACTATCTTATGTCTAACGTGTTAATTTTGTCTGAATGATCTAGATGTAAGGTAATGTACACTTAAACAATGGCATAAGCCCCATGCATTAACATACAAGAGACGATAAATTTCAGAACAAGAGTCTTGTGAAGTTATACCATGTAAATTGTTAACTGCCAAAATAGGTCAATTCCATTTATGAACGGATTTACGAACTACTGTAGGCAAATTAAGTTCCATTGTGTACTTCAGTTTACGACAGGCTCTTAGGTCGGTGGATAGAGCATTGGACTGGTAATTTTTAATATTCGTGGATCGAATTCCACTTTACAATAATTACATAGGTGTAGATTGTAGATTGATAGAAAAGTAGCGGCTCCGGTCATGAAAACCACCATTAACGGCCGTGGGTGTCGGCTGCTGACCACATGCCCCCCCCCCAATCCTGCCTTCTGCCTCTGGTAGATGACGCAGCGGTCGGGTGGTAGGCAAAGTCCCTCCAGGGATGTAGCGCCACGGAGTTTAGTTTAGTTTAGTAGATTGTAGAAATACTATAAATAAGACCAATAGAGATTTACACAAAACACAAGTCGAAGTGAATGTAAAAGAAATAGGATGAATTGAAAGAAAATGAGAAAATGACGGCATCCATTGGTGATCTCATAGACATGATCCCATTCAAGGAAGTTATAAGAAAAAATAAACCAAATCAATATTATGTTTATAGAGCAAAATACCAGACCGTAGAGTAGGCCTATAGTATAATATTACTCAGTTGCTGAGTATGGCTGCCATGCGCGATTGAAAGAGCTTCAACAATGCAATTTCAAATTATCCAAAATAACAATGAGTGTTGTACATATTTTGACAACAGTTATTAAATGGATTTCATAACATCACTACCAAATTGAAACGATCAAGAATAGAGGATTATAATTTTTGCCAGAGGGTCTATTATTGTTTTCTGCCTTTATATATTTCATAAAATGTTCTTATTACAGATTTTTTCAATACAACTTTTCAGTTTTCAATATAAATAACGTATTATATTGTTAGTGGAGTAAATTAGTGGCTAAAATTCCCGAAAGATGTCACTAAGGCTTCCCAGTTTTGAACTAACAATTACACATTTTTATTAGCACACGGTGTTAAGATTATGAGAGATAAAAAAAATTCCTAGAGACGCTTTTGCAATATATGGCCTGAAAAGGGGTGTAAAGTGGGGGGAAGCTTTGATCTTGATTAATTTTCTTGGTTCCTGTACTTGACAGATTGTGTTCGACTATAACATACAAAAGCTACAATCCGTGGCACTGCGCTACAAATCGGAAAGTCGCAGGTTCGATTCCTTCTGAGGTCGTTGGGAATAAATCCCTCTACTCCTTCTGGCGATACCATGGCCCTGGGGTCGATTCAGCTCTAACAGAAATGAGTATTAAGAAGAACCCTAGGTGTAAAGGTGGCCTGTGCGTAAGGCTGACAACCTTATCACATTCTGTCCAGACTGTCTAAAGCTCGTGAGCTTTAACTTCTTGGAATCCTCAGGGCCTTCACGGCCTGTATAAGGACCACTTTACTTTTACAATATAGCAGTGAGTCGTGAAATTTGATTTTCTTGTGTATACAAAGTGCATTATATTTGCTAATGACTGTTTCAATCAGAAATAAGTCTTGTTGTGGTAAATATTCGTGATATAATGATCACTCGTATCACAAATATCGCATTTAATTTAGATCATGTGAAAATCTCATCACGAACCATTAATTACCATTGAAAAATGAAGGTAAACAATTCAGGTACGATATGGTGCAGGAATTCTCCAAGTACTGTACTTATCTGCTACCTGTTTATTCAGGTAACAGCTCAGATTATACTCGTCGTCGTTTCTTTGAACTGTTCCTCTAATTGAACATTAACTTAATTACGGGCTATCTTGAGGTTGACAGAAGTGATGGGAACGGTTCTACAATTAAAACTTCATTACGTCAGCAACAGCGAATGAAATATGCAATGTAGGAAACGTGTAGTGTGAAAGAAGAAATCATTTTGAGGATTTATTTTGGTTTTTATCTTCAAGTACATTATCGTATTTACAGGTTAAAATCAGTTAAAATGTGTTGTTATATTTACAATAGTGTAAATGCAGTAACTGAAGTGATAACAACAGGAATAAAGATAACAGCAATAAAACAGTTCATGCAGATAGCCTGGGCTTGAACCTCTTTCAAGTAGGGAAGCATGAAGAATAGCTCACGACAATTCTTCAAATGAGTGAAAGGACTCTTCAAATATTATTAAGGCGATTTTTTTATTGTGTTACAATTACCCAGACTTTTTACAGTTTGGAGCAGAGCATCCTACATGATGATTCAGAAGGTGCACACAAACTTAAGGAGCTTGAAGAGGGGTTGTTAGAATATGAACTTTTATTATAGAGAACCTTGGAATCCCTGGAATTAAATAGTGGACAATCAATTACTTTTTTCTGCGAAAGTGTTTCTTAATCGAACTCCCGTTCATTCTATCGCGGTGGTAACCGGAACATCTACACCCAGGGTCGGTAACCTAAGGTTGCAAATTTCATTACAATTTAATATTACTACCCTCTACGGAAATGAAGTTAATTAATGAAGGAGAAGCTACTTTTGCATAGGAACATGTTATTAGATACTGTACGATAAAAAATGCATCACGTTACAGATTACTAGACTATTTTTTATTTCCTTTCGAAAAATCTTTTCTTCGTGACATGCTACCAGAACTTGTAAATATCATGAGACTATACGGCTCACGCTATACGAAGGAAAATGGTGTGCGCCAATCCCTGCCGACTCTTTTTGCACTGATGCCATACTTGCCAGAAGAAAGAAAGAGAGCGTAGATTTCCTGCTGCTACTCCCGGGAGGTGCGTGATTGATCATCAGTGTTACTTATCAGTCAAAACCTCATAACTCGACACACATTTGTCGTAAAAACATGGTTTTTGTACAGCTGGCTTCAGAAACATTTCTTCTTTCTCATGGTATGCTTGAAAATGTTTGTTTATGTGTAGTTTATTGCAGCGCAATTGAAATTGCACAACATAACGCTTCTGTTAGGCGCGGAGTTATCTGAACTGGGCAACGTTGCCTCCCTATCATTCCCTACTCGCACAGGCGGGTCCCGTTAAAGCTCTACCCAATTTTCCTTCGTATAGTGTAAGCCGTTTAGTATAGTTCTTACAATAGCAGTATCTACTTCTACTGCTAAGCGATCGTTCTCCTCTCTCCGTAGACTTAAATCCTGGTCTAGTTGGTCCACAATGGCCATTCGTTCCCACAGAGAAGAAGCTATTCATTTGGATGAAATAACAAATGAGTTCATCACTAGAAATGAAATTCACATGTAATGAAAACAGGGTTCGGAAAAAAAAAAGAAAGAGAGAAAAAAAGGCAATCTTCTGTGGCACAACACGTTAATATTTCATTAGGCCTAATCCTCAAGAAAGGTGGTAATGATGTTAATACTGCAATTATATATAAACAGTGTGTTCATAATATCGTTTATTGTAATGAAGGAATTTCAACGTAATTATATTAACATTAAACATTAATTCACATTAGGTATTTATGAGTGAGATCCTCCAATAAATACATTGTTTATATGTAGGCCTATACTTCAACATGTTGATGATAAACATTTAACACGTAAAAAATTTCATCATGATGAGGTTAATGAATGGAGACCCAGGTTTATACCGGCGTCGCGGATTCGCACGCATGCAATAAAAGAGCGAGAAAGTTTGTAAGACTGTTAATTGTTTCAGATCGCTGGCGGCGGCGGGGGAACCTGTCTCCGACTAGAGGTGAGTTACTCTTTCTTATCTGCTCTTCCACTGCGTACGGAAGTCCTTCCGATGCAAATCAACTGACACCAAAACTGAAACCCAATGTTTCGTAAGGACATTTCGTGGTTCGAAGCAACAAAGACATTTCCAACCTCTAATTTCAATTGTGTATTACGGATAATTAACTTTTTAATTGAAAAAGTTTTCTGTTTAAAAAAAGATTTATTTAGAAAGGATGCTTTAAAAACGCACAGTAAGACCTTCAGCTCCCAAGCTTAAAACTTGTGGAAATAGTAACGTTTTTAATATGAATAAATTGTAAAAACGAGGGTTAAAACGCATTTGAAAGTGACTGTGCAATTTACAACAAGATTTTCTTACCAATGTCTGTTAGGACTATGTACCGACTGTTTCCATTGTTGCGCAGGATTTGCTACAATGATTTACTATATATATATAATATCAAGCTAGACTAAACTCCATGGCACGACATCTCTTTGAGGGACTAGGCCTGCCATCCGACCACTGCGTCATGGCAGGATTGGGGGCATGTGGTCAGCATGCTTACTCCCACGGCCGTTAGTGATGGCTTATTGAACCGGAACCGCTACTTTTTATATCAAGTTTGTGTCACAAGGTTGACTGCATCCCTTTCCAGGCCTCCCTGCCCCAGAAAAATCCGAAGATGTATCGGGGATCGAAACCAGACCTGCGGATCCATAGTCAGCAACGCTAATCAGAACTGGCCTACGTAGAAAAAAATACTGTTTTTTTTTTACATAAATGGGATTTTAAGAGCGGAGCGACCCCAGTATTTTGTACAAAAAAAAAAACTTATCGAAATTCCACTCATCTCCATTTTTAGTGGTGTTTCTGAAATTAGTCGTGAAATTATTGAAATCGTTAAAAGTCTTAATCAGAACTGTGTGGGAAATATAGTCGCGAAAATAGAGAGAAATGGAAAATCGCTACAGACGGAAGAGTAAGACCTTCACTGGATAAAAGTACTCATTATCGTATAAATGTTCTTTCATTGAAGAAGGTAACAGAGAACATTCTTAAACGAGTTTTTTTATAGTTACTAATAACTGGTTTGAAATCTAGAATGTTATTTTTTAAACTTGAAATTTTGAAGCCGTGGCAGAACTGCAGGAAAATCTGATTGCGAGACGGTATTCGTTTATGCCTATTCCCTTTTTCGAAGAGGAGAACGGAAGAGTAACGCTTTGTGTGGTTAAAAATAAATATTTCCAACATAGGATGTTGTTTCCTTTGTTAACTTAAAATAGTAATGGGGCGTTTTCTGGCTCAGCGATGACACATATGTTACTGCCATACGAACAAATGGCTTTCAACCCATCATTAAAGAGTGCCACACTCGCCGTGTTTTCTTTTATAGTTGCTATACCGTTACAGCTCTGCTATAATCCTCTTTATAGTAATGTATAATCGCTAAATTGTTGTTTCAGCAGCGGTTACTTTTGATGTGCTACTCTCACAACTACAGGGCAGTAGTTATTTACTGAAGAGACATTTACAACTTTGTTCTAACCAGTTTTCGTCTGGTTTTCTTTTTTCATCCATTTCCCATTTATGCCATTGTCTCAGAAACTTGAATTTTCTGTTTAGTGTTCTGCCGGTAATGTAGCCTAAACGAAACTTAAGGACTTCTTAGGTGGAAAAGAATTCCCAGCCGATGAAAACCTCAAAGTTGCAGTGACCCTCGTAGGCCTACTCCATTTGATGTTTCCTTGGAAATGTAGTAGCATTCAAAATGCAAATTCCTTAAAACTTGTGGTATCAGTTATGCTGCAAGTCTACTTCCATTCCTGTGGACGTTATTTGCTGATAAAGTTATAATATGCAAGCATTAAATACAGAAATAGTAATGAAAATTTCAAAATATAATGTAATGTAACTTATTTTATTTTATTCAAAAAACTATAAAAGTTCCGAAAATGATCCAAAAATGCTGGAAAATCACAAATTTCTTGAAAATGAAACATGCAAAATAATCCCAAATGAAGTCCCTTATTTAATCAATTATTTCATTATACGCATTTGTATAGCCTACATTCGATACATTGTATACATTTCAGCCTTCATATAAAAAAACGCTGTTTAAAAATTCAAGTGAGATTTCCAACCTAAAAGAAAGGTTTCCTTTCAACTGAAACTGTTGTACCATGTCCTAAGCTCAAACCCTACGCAGGTTCCCACGGTTATTTAAAAGTATATCTTGACCTGTAAGGACGGAAATACTATGCAACATTTAGCTGCCCAGAAAAAAGATGGCTTTGGATAACAACACTGGCAAAAACGTTTTGAACAAGGCCACTTTTCATTTGGCTGTTGCATCAGCAACATCTTAAAGCTCCTATTTCACGTCTGAGCAAGTATTTGTTCTGCTTTATTGTACACCATAAACAAGCAAGTAGCGGGTTCGATCCCCGATGAGCCCGTTGCTATTTTTCATTTGGCATAATGCTTTTGGCGGCACTATGGTCCTGAGGTCGATTCAGTCTCTCAAGAGAAATTAGTACCAGGAGCAGTATTGTGGTAAATGCGGCCAGTGCGTAAGGCTGACAACTTTACCACATATGTGTGCCGAATGTCTAAATATGTGCGAGCCTCATCCTCCTAGAAGCCTAAGGACAAATTACTGATTGTTATTGTTATTCATTTATTATATTACTATAGTTAATGTTGTTATTAATATTAAAATCACTGAGATAGATTATATATATATATTTTTTTTTAACCTAGGCAATCGCAGGCCTCTCACAAACTTGGTTATTCAGAGTGGCTACCTCGAGTTCTGTATTGATGACGTATCTAATCATCGTCCAGCAAAGGACGCGCGTTCCTTAATCTATGTCACGGTTAACTCAATAATGAAGGTATGTCCTTCAGGATAAGGGCTCTTTGGAAAACAATATTTGTAATTACCTATATTTCACTTCCTTCCGAATAATGACATGTTGCATTATAGGAGCTCCAGGCAGTGAGCTCGTGATTTCTCTCTCATATTTGTTACTCTACCATTGAGGATTAGAGTTTATTGTCTGACTGAAAGATTCCACTAAGGTACTTTATGGGGGAATCTTTATACGCTTGCCAAGTGATCATGGTCTGCCAGCTTTCTCGAAAGCGATCTAGTTTTCCGGTCAATAGACACATCTTTTTGTTCAAATCAGTTCGCGGCCTTTCTTCGTGCAATGGGTATGTGTTATAATCAAGTTTCCTACGTGTCGAAATTGAGGAACGTTCTCTAATATTCTAATAAATCTAATTCCCCAGTAAATCGGTTTAAGAAAACATTAATCCATTATAAGCTTCTGTAGTTTTCGTTTCAATGTTGAATGTATAGGATACGCTGTAATAATATGACACTTCTTACCGGCTTATTATTATTGATTAGGTTAAGAGAAATAACTTTTATGATTTTTGTTGTAATATGTTACTTATGGGTGGCAATCACCTTTGTATTTTATTCAAATAGAAGTCAGGGAAAGTGTAGTTTTAAAGCTTTAAGATTTGTATAAATTCCAACAGTAAACCAGTATTTTTAATAGTGTCACATGGTGTATTTAATCTCGTTGGTGCAGCAGTAGGGTAAGGCCTATATGCAGTACAAATAGTTAAATAAAATTATGTTAATATTTATGTCTTTTAAAAAGTACACCGAGCCTTTAAGGTTATGGACTCGCTTTCCGGGGGCTAGGGTTCAAATCCAATCTGGTAAAGTTTTTTTTTCCTGTTTTCTTACTCGCAGAGGCGAATGCCGAAATGGAATTATTAACGCTGACTTCAGAATGGATATGCACGGAATGACGTACTGTATTGCAGTCGAAAGACCTATAGGCGTTAATGAAATAGTCAGGAATACTTGTTCGAACATTTAGCATTTCTCAGCCTTTAAAATATTTCTTGGTGCAAGTATTTTACCAGATGGGCTTTCGATTTTCTTGGTGGCTTGTAATATTACAATAAATCTGAGTACAGTATTATTAAAATATATTTAAATTTTGATGAATAAGTTTTGCACACGCAATTTGGTACAAAGCTGTAATGAAACGTATGGAGATTAGTTACATGATAACATTTGTATTATTCTAGATAAAAGAATAAGTTTAAACTCATGCAACTAAAATTTAAGCTTAAAGAAATTTGAAAAGTGAAGGAATAAAGCACTGTATATTTTTAGCGGTAGAAGGTTAAGTATCCCCTTAATATTAGTTTTGGCCTTCTAATTCTATTATATATGCCTTGGAAAGTAATATACTTTCATAAACGTCCCATTTTCGTGCACGTGGCAACGACATAAAATTATAGTTCTAGAGGGTCGGAAGAATGTTTATAATGAATATATAGAAGCGAGGAGGTTGGAATTGAGAAGAGCATAATGATTTATCTTCAGAACGAAGCAATGAATTAATATAATTCGAATAACTGTTTCATCAACTTCGATTCTTATCAGTAAAGTCCCGGAAGTTATACTTTATCAGTAGACGAAATACGCATGCAAGTATGTGCTAAAATTTTTAAAATATTCTTTAAAACCAATAAAGTGTGCTCTATCGTTTAAGTAATTTTACTTGCATGAGTTTAAACTTATTCTTCAATCTAGAATAAAATTACTGAATTACATTATATATTACAAAAGAATAGTACTTGTACACATTACAAATGTTTCTAGAAAATACGATCAATGCAACAAATTTCAGTATATTGAAAACCAATGATGTGAAACGTTGTTTTAATATTATACAATCAGCTACGGAAACATTAGGCTATGTACTGTCAATTATTGTACAGTCAGTTCTCAAAACATTCACTTAGCCAATGTTTGAATTAACAGATATATGCACAATTTGAAAAATCCTTCAGAAACATGACCGTTAAAAATGTGAATAATTAATAAACTATGCACAAATATTTTAATATGAATCAAGTATGATGAATATGCAAAATGAAACCATGAATGTTCTGTTATTTCTGTCATGTCTTGTACGCATTTTAATACCAGCATGTAATACAGTGCATTATTAAAAATATTATTTTTCATAAAATTCTTGGCCCTACTTATCAGTATTGAACTTATGTTCAGAGTAGTTGCCCATGTAGAATGTTGTAATATGCCTACATGTAACTACACTATATCTCGCCTTGATGGCTAGATAATTCCGCCCACTCATCCACTCTGCGGGTTGTCTAAACCATACCAGAAGGCGAACCCTTCTCTACTCCGAAAAAAAAAAACACATACATTCAGTCTCCTGACTGGTTTTACACTTTGTGCCATAGCTTTAAGGTGTAGTTAAGGCCCTAAGGCCTTCTGTTCCACTAACCAGAGGACTATGTTAGTGAAGACTGTAAGTGAAGACTGAAGTGGAGAGTTCATTGGTACAAGCTGCTCTCCGCTGTATTTTCCATTCGGCACTGGTTTCCAGACGTCATTATTGAGGAATTACTGATGTTCAATTAAAATATTTTCCACTAATTTGTCTAACCTTATTCAAGGAGTCTACGTAAATATAAACTCTACGAAGTGTTCAAAGACAATAGTGGTGTACCACTGTTCTAGGTCCATCTTGTTTTTAATCGTGGTTAATGAGACTTATTTCTGTTGTTGTTTGTCACGATATTATTAATATATTATATAATACATTAATAATATATTATTATTAATTAATTAATAATATTTTCACGAATTATGACGATAGCGCTTTACAATAATATAAATCCTTGATAATAAATAACAAATCCAATTATACTTAGGCCTATAGCTATTTGAACTAAAGAGAGCAAGAACTACTTTAAAAAATGGATTGTGTATGAAATCATCTCATTAGCTGAAACAACATAGTTGCCCTAAATGAAGTAAACCTCTTGGTTGTTAGGCTACTTTTGGCATCTCATGTACAGTAATCTTCATACTGATATTAAGGTAAATTTACCTTAATATCAGTATTTATACTGGTTTGGAGCATTTGTTTAAGGCAAAAGTGGAGAGATATAGATATAAGACTTCAATGTTTCAATGGAAATTATCAGAATATTAACAAAATCTTGCTATGTGCAGATTATATACCTCTTATAAATTAGAAAATCCTGTTGTTAAGATATGTGTGAATACATTATAAGTTGTGTTTTTCTTCACACAAGGAAAATTGTTGCATCATGTCGTAACTTGAAGTAACCATCAATGACAGACCGACCAGATCTAGCAAATCTTTGAATGCATGGCATTTAGTAATTTATCATTAATGCTCAAATTGCTCGTTTTAGAATTCATTGACGCTTACACAGATGGCTTCTGAATAAACAGTCTTATGACTGCCTATAGGATTACACAAGGAATACCTTTATTGAACTGAACTATATTTTAATTTCGGATATCTTAATGATTTTATCACGAATCTATTGTTTCTAATTATTAATACTGTTATTTTTATTATTATTTATAATAAGCATTCGAAATTATTCTTGTAATAAAGTACAATTATAAGTCGATAGCAAATTATGTTCACCCATGGTAATAAATAATCTCTAATTCCGGTTTGAGTCAGACTATGCCAAAAGTAACAATATGCATACCGGTATATACGAAAATAACCTTAATTTTAACATAAGTATATTATAAGACAGTGGTAATCTTATGGTTGTTGAAAAAATCCTGGTTGTCAGTTTAAGGGCCTCGATGCAACTGTATTGCGCAATCCTCTCATTTCCATTTTCATCTTAAACCCAATTATTATGTAAGAGAGAATAGGATTTGTTAACGGACAGAGTAACTTCCAGTAGGGTCTACCTCAGTATTGATCTTCTAAAAATAGAATAGTGCTGTTGTTCCTCAGAAATTGATTGCATACTTGGACTTCGTGAGCACACTGCACGTATTGATTCCATAGGTCAGGGCTCTTCAATTAATTCATCCAGGTTGGGACTGTTGCAAAATGCATGACTTCGATGACTTTGCCCGTCTCCACACAAAGTTCAAAGACTATCGGATTCTATGCATGACTATGACTGGTTCCACACACAGTTCCAAGTCTGCGTGCTCCACGTTGATCTGTTCCTTACAATTTTTGTTTAGGTTTAGTGTGTAAATTTGTTCCATTTATGTTACAGCTTTTGCCATATATCTCTAATACATCTTCATTAAATCATAGTACATTTGAGGTAAGTGTTATCTTCACATCATTTTCCTTGCATTTGTATCTCTGAACATTTTTGTGACTTTAAAATCCCCTTTTTTCTTTCAAAAAACAGTTTTACAGTTATGTCTCATTATGTATGAAAATTTTCGACAAATATTCCGTGAATGTACAATATACAAGGTAGCAAATCCTGGAATATTATTAGCAGGAATTCTGCAGCCATGTTAATAAATACTCAATTAGAGTAAAAGTTACATTATTTATTGATTTGAGAAATGAAGTAAATACAATATATATTTAAGATCGTCCCATTAAATTATTTTAAGAGGCATATTTTTGTGTTATTTTTAAAAGCTGCTCTAAACAATATTTATTTCATTTCCAATTACTTTCTCAGTTTAACAATTCTTATATATTATTTTGAAAATTAATTATATAATTATTATTAACTTTTCAATATAAGTTGATGGAACTTGGAATAGTTGTTTTTCTGTTCGCAACATGGTTTAAACGTTCAAAATATAGTATTCTCTTGAGCATTGTAGAAAATATACATATATATATATATATATTTTAGGATGTCACGTTAGTTGTCAAACTAAGCATCACTTAATATTACACAAAGTTGGTATGAATGATGTTTAACAAAGGAAGTTAGTTCGATACTAAAAATGGAAAGGGAACAAAAAGACGAGGGGACCGAAGAATAACAAAATCAACCAAGTTTCAGAGCACTATCTTGCTTAACACTGTTGAGGACAAATGCCAAGCGAAATTTAATTTGTAGGGATGAATAAGTTTTGATTGGGGACGTGTCAGGCGGGTTGAATTAAAACAGGATAATTCTGATAATTTTTAATTTCCTGTAAACCCCACATTGAACATTGTATGTGAAGGGAAATCTATGCTTTGGGAACCCTTATTCTTGTGTCGTCAGTGACAAATAAATTCCAGTTGATATTAAGGATTGAACATTGCTAGATTGGTGTAGGGTAATAATAGAGTAAAATTTGCAGGTTCATAGGCATTTCCGAAAAATTGGTGAAAATTTGAATATTTCCTCAGATATTGCCGAAGATCACAATAACGAAAAGCAAACAATTAAAAGAAAATAAAAACGATAGCAAATGCAAAGTGAAAGAAAGTAGTTTTTCAAATCAGGTATTTTCTGTTATGTCAGTAACGGTTCCGTTTACATGCTGTGTTTCCTATTAATAACATTTTCAAAACCAGACCAGAACATTACAATTCTCCGCACCAGAAACCATGCATGGATGGTTCCTCTTTCTCATAAAATTAAAATTTTATTTGCAAGAAATATAAGTTTGTCGGGAAAATAATAATAATAATAATAATAATAATAATAATAATAATAATAATAATAATAATAATAATAATAACAATAACAATAATAACAATAATAATAATAATAATAACAACATTCAGAATAATAAAGTTATATGATATTAAAAGTAATAATATAGTAAGATATTAATAGTAGTAACAATATAGTGTAATAATAATAGTAATAATAAAGTCTTTATTTCACACTACGCGAAATATGTAAGCTGGTTTTGATACATCTAAAGAGCCGTAGCTCGTGTTCGGTGGCAGTTTTATTCAAACGTGTTTTATACATTAAATATATTTATATGTAATGTCCACTTATCATTTATTAAGAATAATTTAAATCAATATTAAGGCTAAGAAGTACACAAAAGTTACAAGAAAATGTATTATGCAATATCATACAATAGGATAAGAGGCAAATGTTCGTAGTAATGTTATATCTCAAGTAATAATAATATTAGGCCTATTATTGTATTAATACGTAATGTAATTATAATAATATTAATAATATAATTATATTAATAATACTGTTATTTTTCTATTAGACTGTTATTAATATTAAGAAAAAATACAAACTATAACTATAATTATAGTAACAGAAAGACAGAACAGACACAGTTGCAACAAATATTAATTACAAAGGATCAAAATTTATAAACCATATGATTTTTAAATTCTGGATGCAATTTGATTTTAGAATTATAAAACGAGGACCGAAACCAGAACTACACGATAGACCAACAGAAGTGACACATTTGGGTTAAGTATTTTGCTGGCTTGATGCGGAACAGCAACAAAGTTGGTCTTATTTTATGGTAGCATAGAAAAAATGCTGTATTGTTTCTTGAATTAGAAACCGGCCAAAGACAATGCTGGTCTTCAATGAGAGGACCTCTTGGTACTACCATTTCCAAACTTCTTTAAGATGGCCTTACTTTAAGTTTTATTAGGATCTGCCCATTCTACGATCAAACAAAATCTTGTTTCAAAACTTGGTGAACATCTGCTGAGGTGGCGGATACAAAACATATGAAAAAATTACCATTTAATAGAATTGATCAGAACACAGAGGACATGAAATTGAATGAGGTAGGAGTACTTAATCAGTATCGCCAACATGCCTCTGGCAGGTTTAAACCATGAGCAAATTAAATCATGGGGCTTTTTAGCTTGGATTTCAGAGAAACAGATCAACGATGTGTTAGATATTTCCTCGTGGAATGATATAATAATGAAAATGGGATTGCGATAAACTGATAATTCTAATTATATTTGGTTTTCGCGTTTGATTATACTCCGCTAAATTGTGCGATATTGCTTCGTTCGGGTAGTTTTAATTGGATTTCGTTGAAACTAACCATAGATTATTTCATAAATGAACTTCATTACAGGAGATGTTTGTAATATAACTGTTTTTCGTACTCAACTTTTACCCTCTTACATAAATATGGCCTTAAATAAAATTTACAGTAGGCTACTCCGTTACATTATAGAACAGTTTTTATATTATATTATACAATAAAGCAGATGCCCTAGATGTTTTATTTAAATCATATTTAAATTTAACAGCAAAATAATTATTACGACATTACTTTGGTAACACTCACATAGTTTTTACATAAATTGCATGAATTGCATAATTTTATTTTTAAATGTATTGTTACGCTTAGTAAATAAATAATTAAAACGACTAAAACAAAATGTTGTGCTGCCATATAGACTTAAGATTAAAGCGAACAATGGATTCATTAACACGCAAATCATGAATAAAAATTTAAAACTATTGATAATTTAAAAGCTAAAAATCCAACATCGAGGTGCATTTCACGGTTAAAATGAGTCGCCTGGGAAAGAAACGACCTCAGTTTCGAGTTCCCTGCCTCCCCCTCGAGAAAAAACATAGTGAGTTTTGTCCAAATCGTTTAACGTTTTCCCATTCAGGCCTGCGTTCACGATCACTCTTCCGTCCACCTGCGTAAAAGAATCCAGATTTCTGCGTGCCACGATGTTATTATCAGATGAACCGAGCAGAACGGGCTAACAGAATCGAGCGATCAACAATTCCATGCATTATGTTGAAAAAACATTTTTCAGCGATGCTCTCTTTTTCTCGTTTGCTTTGACAGCAGAGCAAGGTCACCTGAAATTATTTTCACAAATTAAATGCGTAAAATTCAAGTTTTCTGCCATTTTTTCGCTCATAATTCGTTGACGAAAGCGAAAATAAACAATCCGAATTCGAGATGCATTCGAACACCTTTCAGCCTATCTAAGTTAAAAATGTTACATCTCTGTATGCCCTAGATTTGGCGGGGCATTGCACACAGGTAGACAGACAGACACTTGCTCTTATTATATAGATTATTTTAGTTTATAATCAGTAATAAAAAACTGTGTTGTATACAATATCAAGAAATATGGAGTAAAGTTATTAGCTTATGGTGTTAATAATATAGAAGCACACTAATAGTTAAAAGTATAAAATATCAATGATTAAATCCAACTGGGGAACGGAAAGATATCTCTATGAGGGGAGCGCTGAAAGCAGGACATGTTTAGCCTGGTTTCGCCTAGGAGCCTGGAAATCGCTGAAACGCGTCAATGCAGAAGGAGCCAGAATATGCCCACTCTGCGACAAGGATAAGACAGCACAGCATATCCTCTCTGAATGTGAAGTCACTGAGATGCTTAGGCAACGATATCTGCCAGACTCTTTTGTTGTCTCTAGAAGAGGTCACATGGCGATATTCGAGCTGTTGAGTGATACAAAATTCTCCGAAGGGGTGGGGAAATTCATGTCTAAAGTCTGACAGCTCAGGGTAGAAAAGGATGGGAGGGAAGGGCAGGGGGAGTAATCTTTGTCTGTGTATTATTATGTATTATATTGTATTATTATTGTCATATCTTTTCTGTCATTAGTACAATTTTTTTCTTTCTTTCTTTTCTTAATCTTTTTGTATAGCAGCACTATATTATAATTTTTCGTATTATATTGTTTTGTATTATTAGTGTTACATTTTTTTTCTTTGTCCTGTGCATAGTAAAAGCACGAACGGCCGTCTAGGCCCGTGCGTTGGATTTATTCTATAGATAATGTATTTAATATGTATATAAGAATAAAGATGCACCTTACCATACCATACCATAAAATAGCTGATCCTTCTGTAAATTTGTGAGGATGCATATCGGCAAATGTTAGGCCTTCTTCAGCCCTTAAAATGTGATTTGCTTAGATGCAATTAACAACAATACATTGTCAACGGTTATAAAGGTTATATAGCTGTTACGAGTAATATAACTTTTCGCCTGTAATTACTGGCCTGTCACAACAGTTCAACTTTGTCATATAGAACTGTTAAGAGTAAAGTAATTACTTTTTTACTTTACTGGAGGTAAACTATACATGTGTACATAACTGTAGACTTTAAATTACATAATTGATTTATGTTTTACTTTTTAAGTTCATGTTAATATTATAGTCCACCGCTTTGACGTAGGGGATGCGTTCGTTCCTCTCACGCAGCGGGCACGGGTTCGATTCCTGGTCGGGAGAAGTTACCTAGGTGGGGGTTATTCTGGTGTTTTTCCTCACCTGTGAGACAAATGTCGGGTAACTTATGGCCCCCAGATATCATCTGGCCGTCATTATCATCTTCATCCTTTGTTTGGAGTGAGTGTGTGTGTGTGTGTGAATGATGTGTTCGTATTGTCTCGGAGGTGGCCCCGGCATTGGGCTGATAACTCATCCGGGGAGGCCCTCCATGTCCTTGTCTGGTCAAAAAGTATATATGTGATTTACAGATAATCCCTCTCCCGACAGGTCGCGGCCCTGTAAGGCCCGGGCGGCTTGGGTCGGTTAAATGTACCTAAAAGGGAGAGGTAAAACTAAGGTAAACAAGAAGATAATATATACATGTGCAGGCCTAGCGGCATTCACAGGATAGCAGGGAATGTATTGAAATTTGTTCTAGACAATATAAGCAATCAATTGAGAAATAATTTCACGTCATTTGCATTGCTTGTGAAAACAAACGTTTCCATTACATCTCTTACATTTATTTACGTATCACAAGGCTCTGAAATCAGCTACAAGAGTCGGTCCGGTTTTTTCCCTACCTGTACATTTTTTTCTGACTTTGACCTTGTAGAGGATCACAGTATTGTATAAGGTTTTTAATTACTACATTGTATATAATTTTTGCACTAAATTCAATAAACAAACTGAACTATTAAATAAAGACAATATTCTGTAATTCTTATAGATTAGTTATTAATAATTAGCTGTTTCGTATTCCTCGATCACACCATCCTGCGTTATACAGATGAAGTCTGGCAACATAGCAATAATAAATTGGGCGTAAAATTACCACATATTTCAGTTTCGACATTATACCACAGGAAACATGAAATTCAAATTCGCAACGGTTAAGTGGGTGTATATATATCACATTTTAAGGTCTGAAGATTGCATAACTTACGCCAAAATGTATTTCCGCAAGTGAACAGAATGCTCTTCAATTTTATACTTTTTAACTACTAGTGTGCTTTTATGTTATTACGCCAAAAGCTAATTTTACTTTTTATTTCTTGAAATTGTATACTAATATACAAATTTTATTAGTGACTATATACGAAACTAATATATTATATAATGTAAAACGTTTTATACAATGTAAAAAAAAATACTGTACATTTTATTTAAGACCACATTTATGAAAGAGGGTTTAAGGTTGTGTACGAAAAACAATGACATAGTTTATATTTTTACTCTTGAAATGATACTGGGGAAGAAATTAAGTTCGATATGCTGGTTACTATTCAGGATTTATCCTTCATGCTTGCGATTCTGTTTTGCTGCTATTATATCAGATTTTACTCCCAGTGGCCACTTCACATAAATTCTGGAGAAATAGGTCGTCGCAAATAGGATTTGTTACTCTTCTACAGATATTAGAGAAAATGCGGGAGCATGAACCGCCGGTTAATCAACTCTAGGTCGATGAAGTCCATGCCTTTGTGGGTCAACTTGAGAGAAACTTAACTTCATTCAGGGCTAGAAGAAAATGTGTCAGGGATCACCTGCAGGTCATAGAAGGAATATCTTGAAGAATTTTCGAAACTAAGACGGAAGTCGTTTTAAGGTTGTTTAAGGTGAAGTTTAAGGTGAAGATACCAGATCTAAGCTATGATTTTTTTACACTTTTCATTACACAATTTATCTAAAACTAGCAGCTCATGCTAGCTAAAATTTAGCTAGATTCATGTAAAAGGATATTTATAGTGGCTACTATAATAATTTATCTCTCTCTCTATATACGTCTTTTTTCAGATTGAAATTATATATATATATATACGGGTATATATATATATATATATATATATATATATATATATATATAAACATTGCTCCCCTAAAGCGCGATGATTTTTCTTAACCTTGGACTATAACTACAGTCCGTAGTTATTAATAATTCATCAGTTTTTCAGTATTATGAATCAGTGACCAATCCAGTGTAAGAATACGAGGAATTTCAACTAATCGTCCATCGTCATAATTTTATCGTTTTATTTTTATCACCTTCATTTTATAGCACCTATGTTCATTTGTTTTTCATCTGAATTAAAAATACAGAACACTGAAACGTTTTAATATCTGTAGCTTCTTTGAAACAAAAAAAAAACTATTAATCATTAAACACAGCGATTTGGTATGTATAAACTGCATATGAACAAAAGACGAGATGAAGATAATATATAATTATTTATATATAGTTGGTTTTTTAGAGGTAAAACTCACTGAGTGACAGTTTTATGGTTCTGAGATAAACTGACTTTTGTATGTAATATGGTACTAAAATTCCAATAATAGCGCCGCTTTGAAAACTTTGCCATCAACAATTTTATTGGGCTTCCTTTGACAATGTATTTATAGCTTTTTCATGAGACAGAAAAATGATATTTTGATCTGAAACCACATATAACTCAATTTCGGCAGTGCACTTAGTGACTTTTAGAGCGATAGCCATATAATTCTGCCGCGGCGCAAAAACCAATTTACGTGACGACCGTGAAATCACGCCTCCTCCCCAACACGTCATCCTTCTCCCCCTTCCCTCCCCGCTTTTTATTGATTATTACCACGTGTTCCAACGGGGAATCAGGTAGATATGCAACAGTGGCTTCAAGAAAGAAATATTCATTTTCCACCAAACTTTACCAAACCTGAACTCTACGACCTTGTACTGCAAACCTACACAAACCTAACTTCATTTATTAACGCGTTGATGAAGTAATGCGTGAACATGGGCATTCCCTTCTGAGACTCCTCCTTATCGCCCAGAAATAAATGCGATTGAGGGGATTTGGTCACTAGTGAAAAATTGGATTGCTTCCCGTAATGTTACATTTAAATTGGACGACGTTCTGAAATTAACAGAAGTAAAATTGAGTCAAATAATGGCAGAAGAATGGGCTTCAAGTTTTCATCTCGGTCAGCAGACGGAAATTTAATTATTTAGAGCAGGTAGGATTAATCGACGACTATGAAGATGGTATTGCCGTTCGTCCATTTATCATTAATGTCGGCTCTGAATCAGATTCCAGCGAATTTGTGTGAGGATATGTCTGGGACTGAGGAACTTCTATCAGATTCGCAATGATATGAACTAAGGTACGTAATGAAAGTTTTTAAAGTGTAATAATTTGTTTTCTTTTTAGAATGCACGCTATATATTATACGATCAAATTATATTAATCGAACTACTTTTAAGAACCATAGTCACAGTATTTCCATTCAGCACAAAAAAATATGTACAGCGCACTATAATCAGCTGACAAAAAACCTCGCCCGTAGGATGTCTGTACTAGACAAATTCGATCTACAAACTCCGTTAACTTTCGCTGCATAGCTCCGCCTCCTAGTCATCCCGCGTACATCGCGGCAGAATTATATGGCTTCGCCTCTACCTCTAAACCGACTATATGTGGTGAAGCATTTCATATCTCGTATAATAATAAACCAACATTAATAAAACGATATTATTTTAGCAATGAGGTTAATCTAACCAGCTGATGAAGATAAAAACATTGAAAAGTCGCACGTCGCTCGACTATCGAGGAGGTCGCGACGATCGATATATCGACTGTTTCACCATAAGCTCTCTCGGTTACAGTGACAAAACCAGCGTAGTGCTATTTATTTCGTTGTTTTGTATTATTCATTATTTATTATTATATATTCGCTAAATCGTCACGATAAATATAACTGGAGGTCCGGATTCTCCCACAATAAATCCGGACCTCTTGTTATATTACCTACGTCATTTACCTATTATGTAATCTTCATACAGTTAAGTGGAAAACTGACAGCTTCTCTGGAAAAAGTGAGATTGTCTATTTTACTAAAAATAGTGTAAATAAGTAATGTTTAACGGAATACGAGGAGCATCTTGTCTAGTATCTAGGATGTGCTTAAAATGTCGTGTGCGTACGGTAATGCTCGTACGTACGACAATACTAGAAGTTGTTAGCAACCGAATTAAATATTCAATTATTAATCGGATAGAAAAACGAATGTGACTTTGTCTCAATTGTTCACCCCACTTGTGAAACTATTTGTTTACCACTTATATTCCTTGTGCCCTGCCCAAGTTTTAATGAAATAGCGAATGGGAATACGACACCTCCCCCCAGTCTGGACTTTCCCACTGTACCATCGATTTTCTCGTGTGTGCTAGTTTAATTATGCTATTTGATATGATGGCCTGTACACACATACGCCTTCACTGCCCAAAGGCTATGCTGAAAAAACTGGTTTTCAATACAATTATCGTTATTGCTCGGAATTCTATTATTCACATGTTGACTTTCAAAATTGCATGATTTTACGCCCTAACGTTTAGGAAAATAAAGCTAGATAAGACTAGGTATAATCTTTAAGTCTGTTTTCAATCGGTTTAGACCAAAATATTTAACCAAATAACGTCTTATGTGTACCATGATTAATAACTTTCCTGTCTAATGCTAAAACGTCTAATTTCCGCTGTCGTCTAAAGAATTGAACAACTGAACTCTTGACTGCTTTCCGTCGTGGTTATTTTTCATAATTGTATTAATGTGTACTGTGTATGGTTAATAGAATAAGGTATAGTGGAACATTTCTATATGTCGCATTGCCAAGCACTAAGGAATTAAGATAAAGCATTCTCAATGTATCTTCAATGTCAGATATTAATATATCAGGTCGAATACAGCCTGAGTATTCAACAATTCCCGTCCATGGGGAATTACTGTATGGCAGTAAAATGTGCGAATCAATTGAAGATGCAAGCTAGGGAGGCCTTGTTAGGTTTTGCTGTCCCTGTAGGTTCCTTACTTAACACAGTGCTTACTTCTTCTTGTTTTTTATTGCTGTCCCTGTAGCTTCCTTATTTGCTGCAATGCTGACTTCTTCTTGTCCTATCTTGCTCTTCCTGTAGCTTCCTCACTTACTATAGTGATGACTTATTCTTGTCCCTTCTTGCTGTCTCTGTAGGGTTTTGTGCTGTCCCTGTATCTTCCTCACTTACTACAGTGATGGCTTCTTCTAGTCCCTTCCTGTGGGTTTAAAAGTGCAGTAACTCCGCCTTGTCAATATAAAATGTTAAAAATCAAATATATTTCCACCAACTTGTGGTCATCCTCAGTGATAAAAATCTTTAAGTAAAAATTAAAACATAGCTACGTCGAACCAACTCGCAAAATAAAATCTCGTTTTAACCACTCTTATCATAAATAACTATTATTGTTTTGTTGTCACTTTTGGAACATGTTGCTTATGTACAAAGATTTTAATTAGTATGAATTATTAACCCCACCCGAGCTAGCGTGCAAGTCTCTAGATCCGAAGGTCGATGGATTTTTCAGGACGTAAAAATTCTGGGCACGGAGTCCTCATGGGGCCCGTAAAAGAACTTCAAGCTTAAATTAGGTCTCTGGACAAAAATTCTCGTCTATTTCACGTCCATAGGCGATAGGCTTAGCACCTGTTTCTCTGTCCTCGCTCGGAAAACAAGCCTAACAAAATTCACATCGGTAGCGGTAACTTCCACTTGGAAACCTCCACTTGGAGGCCGTAATTCCCCGACAGTGATGATATACAGCAAGACAGATGTAGATTAACCCTTGGGGGTTCGTCGAACCCACTGGATGAAATGACCTTAAGCGAGGAAAGTGACCATTTAGTTATTTTGTGACCTTCGAAAATGTTGATCCAATTGCTGACCTTTTATTGTTTGGTATTACCTTTTGTTTTATCATAGGTAGGCCTAATATAACGACTTGACCGGATTTTACTGATAAATTCACGAGCAACGAAGTCGAGAGTGGATTTATCTTGGGAGAATCTAGGCCTCAAGTTATATTTATTCTGATTATTTAGCGAATTCTTACATAATTTAGCATGTAATAAAGAATATAAAGTCACGAAAATGAATAAAACTACGCTAAAATTGTCATTGTAAACGAGAGAGCTTATGGCAAAACTATCGACATATCGATATATGGATCGTCGCGTCATCGTCGATAATCGCGCTACATGCGACTTTTCAATGTTTGTATCTTCATCAGTTGGTTACATTAACCTCAACGGTAAAATATTATCGTGTAATTAATGTTGTGTTTATTATTATACGAGATTTGAAATTCTTCACCACACATATAAATGATTATATTCTATTTTCATATCTTATTTTGTTCATATGCAGCTTATAGGCCTATATTATAGGTCTATACCCAATCGCTGTATTTAATGATTGTATGAAGATGTTTCAGTGATCAGTGTATGCGAATGTAGGTGAAAAAAATTGCACGTAGGTGCGATAAAATGAAAGTGATAAAAATAAAATGATTAAATTATTACACTTGCGATTGTTCAAATGTCACATATTTCCACACTGGATTGGTCATTGATTCATGAGCTAATCAGTAAAGGTAATATTGCATATTCGTATCACAATTATAGTTTATTCGTTGGGGTCCAGTGTCCATGTCACATAACACGCCATTTTTTATATAAATTTATGGCCAGATAGGTGGCAAAAAGGTCGTGGACGCATACATGCTGAGATCTATTCTCATAGCACACTGAAACGCCAATGACAGCCTAATAGCCTGTAAGACGAAATGTGGGGGCGTAGAAAATACTCCTGCACTTAGGAATAGTTTCAAGAGCTTTAACGAAGCCGGAACAATACGGAAGAATAATTATAATTGCTTCACTTGTTCTTGGATCTGGGGGTAACGAGCTGTATTCTTTCAACAAGCTTTCATGTTTCTGTATTCTGTTCAGTTTGATTCTGGCACCCCAAGTCTCGATTTAAAAGAGTTATTTATGGTATAAAGGTTAAAAGCGAGATTTTACTCTGCGAGCACAATAAAATATCTTTAACACGCGTGCCATACATTATTTTTTAGACAGCCGTTAAAATTGTGAAGTAATAAACTTTATTGTAACGAATTTCGCACCGTAGAGCCAGCAGTTTTGCAGTGCGCAGACAGCTGACGGCTGTTACTGATTTTCTCTTAAGTTATGCTACGTTCACACTGAGTCATTTGTTGCAGAGATTTATGTCCGGGCTTTTTTTTTTGCAACCTACTTGCCACAAGTCGCACACCTATTCAACATATTCCTAGTCCCCGGCAAAAAACAGTTGAATAAAATGCATCAGAAACAAGGTTCCGCCACAAGTTCTTGTTTTCGCTTCTTTTCTTCCGAGATCGGTAACATGGAACAGATCTTAGCATGAATGTTCTTTGCGCATGTGCTGTAGTGACCTTTCTTGTGACAACTGACTGACGACTGCCAGCTGTTTGTGATTATGATCAATTACATAATATATATTGCTACGTTTACGATGTTTTATTTTACGAGTGCTCTAAACTGAACATAAGACGATCTAGAAGTGTTGTCCCTCACATTCGTAATACCTTAGTAGAGAATTTGAATTTAGACCTATAGACACACTTTCTTCTTCCTTGAATAGGTTTGTGTGTCTAATACCAAATAATCAAGAGGACATCAACATGTGCTTACTGAGAAAAGTAATGAAATAGGATATATTAAAACAGCATTAGAATTGAATTATACCTAGGCAGGATTCGTGGCAGATAATGTGTCCGTGTTGGTCTTAATGCAAATTTTCTACGAAGGTGTCACATGTGTGGTAAAAGGAGGGTCAGCACTTCTAGCACCTCTTATAAAGACTTCAAGGACAGTAATATACAACTTTTATATCGATTATACTGTTATTTTACAAAATTAGACAACCCCATTCCTTTCTACGAGTATTACCGACTACATTGGATCCACCCTATCCGCTTTCGCTGCGTGACCTGCCGTCAGTTTGACTCCGAGGTTCCGGGCTCATAAAACAAGAAGTTCCGCTAAAGAAAGTTAAGCAAGTTTGAATTTACAAAAAATTATACTTTCGAACACTGAAATATCGATGTTTAATAAACCATTCTTACCCTAAAATTCAGAATTAAAAATATTGACTGCCCAGATAAAATCCCCGCTTTTTAACGGCCGATTATTATAAGACCATGATCCTACAACTCGGAAGATTTATTCAGCATAAGCACAGTATAATATTGTTATTTTCTTCTGAAAATGAGCGTTCTTCGGTTACAGACTTATTCTGGATAAAGCATCAGTGCATTTAAAGCAGAATGAACCAAAAGTTCAGTATCTAAAGCCATACTTGTGACTGAGAACAAATTCCTTATTGTAAACACTCACGTGAGATATTTGTGCAAGGAACTTATACATGGAATAAGAATCAAAATAAAGAATCATGGAAATGTATCTGGGATGTGTGTGGAGTATTTGTGACTGCAACAAATTCCTCAGTGTGAACCTAGCATAACTCTGCTTCCAACATAATAATGCGTTTCACCCACGAAATATAACGACTTTTGCATTCATCGTGAGAAAATTTACATTTAAAAAGCCATACTGAATTTTAAAATTGTCAGTTTCTATCAAAATGAGTCTATTTAATGACCACCGGCGTGGTCTTGCGGTTAGCGTCGCTGAGTACAGATCGCCCGGGTTCGATCCCCGGTATCTCCTCGTATTTTTCTAAGGTAGGGGGATCTGGAACGGGGTGCACTCAGTATCTTGATTCTAAATGACGAGCTACTTGATAGCGAAGTAGCGGCTCCGCTCATGGAAACCACCATTAACGGCCGTGGGTGTCGGCATGCTGACCACATGCCCTCAATCCTTCCATCTGCTTATGGTACCGGTAGATGACGCAGCGGACAGGTGGTAGACCTCGTAGATCATGTTTTAGAAAGATTGTTTTGTACCGATTAAATCTTATATTAATGTGTTTCCCATTCATTGTGTGTATAGGTTTTTCTCTTTTTTTTCTAATCTTGTCGGCTAAGGTAGGTTAAGACATGCATTACTGTAATTAAACTTTGTTATATTTAAGCTGCTGTGTTTGGGGTAATGTTCTGTAGTTTATTGAACTGCTATTGTAGTTTGCATTGTAGGGATTCTGGGTTCTACATACCCAGAGTAGTGTTATTTTTGTATGGAAAAATTCGACAGTCGGGAACCATCGACGCTTGCAGGCCTATCAAGCAGGACACAGTTGTCGTTTAGGTCTCCGAAGTGGTCGGTTCCCTTCGGGTCTCCCAGTCAGTACTTTTTAGATGTCTTTCCTCCCCCGTGCGCGCAACATGTCCAGCCCATTTCATCCTCCTTGATTTAATTGCCCTTATTATATTAGGTGAAGAGCACAGGTTACGAAGTTCGTCATTAAGCAGTTTTCTCCAGTGCCCATTTTCCTCTCTTAGATCCAGATATTTTCGTAAGCACCCTGTTTTCGAACACTCTCAGATTATGTAATTCCCGAAGATAAGGGACCATGTCTCACATCCACATAATATAACCGGCATAATATTGTTGTATAACTTTTTATTCTGAGATTTGTGGACAGAAGATGAAAAAATGAAAGTTTCTGAACTGCATAAAAACAAGCACATAATTTGTAAATTAGTGTTGAAAATAATATTTTCAGAAAACCTTGAAGATAGTTTCGTTTAGTGGTTTTAGCCGCTTTGAAAGAAATAAAATGGTGGGACGAAAGGACGCCTGGAGTAACACAGAGCATTGATCTCGTGAAGATCGATACGAGAGAGCGGAGTGGGAGCGACCACGCCCGGGCGACACCTATACTATGCACATACATAGCCCATTTCTTCTGTATTAAATTTGACAGCTTAATGAAATATATGAAACCCGTTTTATTGATAACACCTTTCAAAGGGTTGTTATACAATAAGATCGGAGAAACCTGCTAAGAGAGGCGATAATTGCCTTGAATTTGTGTTGGACGAGTACTTCGGATCCGAAGCAAGGTCGTTGAAAGAAACAGTTGTAGCACATTCATTGCCTTCTCGAATGCAAGTACTATCAATTCACTTGTGTTCGGACCTTGTGGTTTCTTGAAAACTTGTCATTAGAGATTAAGTGCGCACTGAAGCCACAGCAGTCTGTACGTACAGAAAGTTTCATGTTATGATGACCTCTTTTCGGTAGAGCTGCAGCTTACACTATTTTATCTACTCTCTTAGACCTGTCAATCAGTGACCAGTAACTCAATTAGTTTGAAGCACGCAGATTCTAACTTCCTCGGTTCCAGGAAATATTTGCCCTTTTCCAGCTACAGTACAAATCCCTGTGAACCCGACACAGATGTAGAATGACTTTCAGCTGAGTAACGATTAGTATTGTCCACAGTAAATACTTCGATTCAGAAATCGTAACGAGAAGAAATAGTCATGCTATTAGGAGACCACAAAGAGCCTATCCCAAAACCTCAACATAATCTTTTTAGATTTTTGTATTAGGGAACAGTGTTATTGTATCCCTTTATAGAAAAACGACGGAATGGGAAGAAGTCTTCTTAACATCGAATCTACTTTACCGCTAACTCCATTACACCAGACTTCTAGTTCTCATATTGAAGGAAGTAATTGAAGATTAATTGAAGATTTGGTAGGATAGTAGCAATTCCCGTCAAGAGAACCATCATTATCGGTCAAGAGAGTGAACAGACTAACCACAAGCCACCAATCCTGCCGACTTACAGCGGAGGTAGATAACGCAGATGTCGGATGGTATGCACCATCCCTTCATGGGTGAAATATAGAATTTAGGCATATGGGATTTTTTAATATGTCGTAATTCTTTGTCGTGGACCACCGGATTTACTTCTATTTCCGATGGACTTCAAGTTTGATCACGTGATCCTGTGACTGACGGCAAGTTTGCTAATCACTCAGCTTCTATTGTCACTGCATCATAGTTTAATTTATAACATAGTCCTTTCTCAAAATTGAATCTTTCAAAATTTTAGCAACCGGTCATTATTTTAAAATATATCTCATCGCTGGTCTACAAAATAAAACTCATTTTAATCGCCAGATATATCTTTTTTATACTTTTCTAGACCAACTTTTCATGTAAGTTAGATTCTGCATATATACCTTTCGTTTCCCATACCTTGTACGGATGTAAAATTTCACATAATACATATAGAAATAAATTTACATTTAAGTAAGTTGCAGGCGTTCTCGATTCCCTATGCCATGCCCGATTTCACGTATTGCTCTGCTGTTACAAATATGCTATGCGGGTTTTCTAGTCGTAAGTTGCAGGCGTCATCTGAGCTGGAAGATCAATGCTAAGATTGGAAAAAAGTACTCGGCGAATTGTATAGTTGGGACACAGCAACGCATACTAAAAGGGAGGGATGCGCAAAAATAGGCAAATTATTGGAATAACTTCACTTTCAGTTGTTCAAATAGCTCCAAATTGTCTTAATCTCCATGAGTTTCTGTGAAAATTCCACTGAAAACAGCAAAAGTCAACAGCATCATGTAAGGAGGCCCAAGAAACATGTACTTATCCTTTAAATTTTATCTTTAACCTGTGGATAATCCTTAAAGAACACTAAGTAAACTTTAAAACAGGCCTAACTACTGTTGCTTTAATCAGGTCTTGATTGATCGAATAATCTCACATAACCTGGTAAACGTTTACAGTTGATAGATTGGCCATCACCCATCACATTCCCTTAACAGAATCACACGCAATACATTACATTTACATTTAACTTTGATTAATGCAACAATACATTTATTTCATAAAGTAAGACGAATGCGTATTACTAATTGTGACACTATAATCATAATTGAAAAATGAAATAAACTTTAACCAGACCTGGACGCTAGAAGTGCTTAGCAGATGATTGTGTTTTATGCTCTTTTTCTGGGTCATCGCGACATAGCATCCAGCAATATTCCTTGCAATCCTTGTGTATTAGTGTATGATTTTTATTTCATTTTACTTTATTTTATTTTAACGCAATCAAAGTTACTGGAAGCCGCGAGGGACATTTAGAATGACGAATAACGAAAGTGTAGTTTTGAGAAAGAATGTGTTTAAACACTTTGCATAAAAAAAATATATAATGGATACTTTTTTTATAATAAACTAAAGAGCAAAATTCCTTATATCATAGAAGCTCCTTCTTCCTCATCATCTCCCAGTCGTGCCAACCACCGTTTATTTTACCTGGGACCTCCCGTCTCTATTCCCCAGGCATCCAGATCCTCTCAAACCCCAGAATATTCCGGGAACATTTCGTCATCTGGCCAGGAAGGCGGAATCCTAAGGTTGAGGAAAGTTCTCTGCGAACGGTATTATATAGTTATTATAATGCAACGCATACTATAAGCGAGGGTTATGCAATATATATTTTAATTATTATAAATATATTTGGAAAATCATTGGTTTTTGTTAAAGATAACTTATTTTGCATGTTTCAGTTAGAGGATAAGAAAGCCTATGCTATGGTGATGTCCGCATTTAAGCAATTATTGATTAACGGCTAAAAGGGGGCGTTAGCGATTCATTGCTATTTAAAAAGGGCCGTTTGAGGAAAATCACCAAAACAGGGCTGACCATAAATAGATAACGAATAAATAGGAAATTATAGCTTGTGTGTTAGCAAAAGAGTGAACAGAGATTTCAAATTACCACATCGATCTCTACTTCACTGCACATTTAGTTCCATTGGCGAAAATCTATTGTTGTTCAGTGTTACCGGTAAATGCTTAAGAAGCTTTTTTCTGGAATACTCCCAGCTTAAATCCACTCAGCGTTACCTTGAAAACTTCAAAACTCATTTTCCTAATTACAGTCAAGACTCAGTTTTGAGTAAATCTTTTTGTACGAAAATTACTGCAGGTTGCGGCTGAATATAATAACCTAGATAAATCTTATTCGTAAGTAATGAATTTATATGTAATTTGGTATTACATCTAGGCCTTCTAATTTTCATGAAATAAATATTTTATTTAAAATATGCAATTAATTGCAACTTAACATAGCAAGCATGCACTTCGACGTTACTGTTAAATACCTAATTAGTTAAAATGAAACCAGATCTGAAATATAACTATTACTTTTGATTGGAGAGTTCACACCGGAACACAAGTGACGGTCACAACATTTTCGGATTGCCAACATAGCATCAATATATACGGGCGCACACACACACACAAACATATATATATATATATAAATCAATTGTATAGTCGAGCTCAGTGAAACTAGTTATCCAGCCATGAGTTTAGATTTGATTAATACTGGAGATTTTATAAGTGAAGTGGAATGTCGACCTGCCATTTGGGATGTCAAAAGCGATGACAAATTGTTTTATCATGTAGCTGCTATTGGCAATATTAGCAGTGACCTTCATTTGTGTCCCAGTGCGAAAAGGCCCTTACGTACTTTTCTGCTTTCCCACGTGTGAGCGCTAGCATCGCAAACATATTCACAAAGCTGTAAAATGGTGGAAAACGAGACTGTGGTTGACGTTTCTCCGAACAATGGAAAAAAAGTATTCGGAAAAGTGAAGAGTATAAAATAAATGTTATTAAGAAAGCAAAGATCATATAAGAATACATTTATTTAGTGATAGCAAGTTGACAGCAATTTTGTAAGGACTTGCTTGGCTTTGATTGATATGAATTGGTTTGATAAAATTCTCAATTTTTATCAATTGAGAGGACATTCATTCTTAAGAAGAGAGACAGAATTTACATACCCTATGAGTATTGTAAGCTTTTTGTTCAATATTTTAAAAACCGGTGCATTTACTTTGAAAATGGTGGAACAAGTGATATTAAGGATTTTACTAAAGGGTCAATTCAAATTTATAAAAAGATGACGGCATACCAAGAAACTTCACGAGCTCCTAGAGACAAAAACAAGCGTTCAATGTATCCCATTTAAGTTATTTCGTGTGTTCGTCCAAAAAGAAAGAGTGTTGTAACAAACACCTGTGTTGGCGGAATGCTAGAAAACACCTTTCAGCTGTCTCAGTCAGGAAGATTTCCACACACATTTCCTACTCAAGCATTGTGTCCAAATGATAAAGTTCCAACAAAACTAAGTAAGAAGATGTTCGAAAAGTCCTACGACACATCCCTGAGGAATACATGAAGTTTTATGAACAGATTTTATCCTCGCCACATGCCGAAACTGAAACATTTGCATATTATACAGCATGGTTACAGAATTCAGTGTAAACATATTTTATAAAGAAAATGCAAGGCTAACATATCTAAAGTTTTGATTTAATACGAATAAAAAAGTGAAGTAACTAGATTACTTTTTAATTTCTCAAAACTTGCTTCAAGTGACTTAGGTATTTTCTGCAATGACGCATTCAATTACGTGTATGACTTAAGAGGGGTTTGAAATTTAATTTTTTCACGACTTGGATGAGTTTTGGAATACAATAGGATTACCTCCATTTAATTTCATTGTGACTTAGGGGGTTTTGCCTGATACTATGGTGATGTCCATGTATCCCATCCTAGTAAGAGATAATAACACAAGAAACAAATACAAAAATACTAATGAATAAAAAATGATAATAGAGTTTGGAAGCAAAATCTTCAATTTATGAAAATGATAATTCCCTAGATTGTTCAATTTTGTCATGGGCAGTATTGAGGCTTTGCGTTCGAGAACGCGAATCATTTTAAAATTTATAGGCCTGAATCGAAATTTGCAGCCAAGGAAGAAGCTTATGAAATGCTAAATATGGACTGTTGCTTTGTATGGAACAGAAACATGTACGCTGAGGAAAATGAAAATGAAATATTTTAAAGAGATTTCCTGTGTGATGTAGGAAAACGGATAAGATGCCGTAGACAGACAGAATAACAAGGCTTATATAGGCTCCGATTACACAAATACTATTAGGCTTAAAATGTCTGACACCTCTCATATTTGAAACACGCAACTTGAAATCTATCAAGGAGAGCTCATGAAGAAATGTTTATTCCTGCTGGAATCTACCGCTGTTGGTTGCGTGTTAACCATTGACCTTTTGATTAGAAGTCAACACGCCATCAAACTGACCATTAAAGAGAACGTGTGTTCCACCGCTGTATGTAAATGTATAACTAGATTCTTGTGGCCTATTTCGTAAACGTGACACTTCTAAAATGTCCATGTTTGACAAACATACAATCCGACAATTCTCTGTTTCATAAAAGTTTACAATACACAAGGAAAAATATGAACAATTGTAATATTTTCCTTAAAAAGAAATATGTAATATAGCCAGGCTACAGTGTCTTGAATTCAAAACTATAATAATAATAATAATAATAATAATAATAATAATAATAATTCCAAATATTGTTGTGTATTTGCTGATACCTGACTCTTCTTTGACAATAATTGAAGCGATTAGTTTTATAAGGTTCTAAGTGCCAAAATCATGATTGTGTAGGAAACAAGATATAGACCACAAAAAGACGTGCCGGAGATAGAACCAGCGCTATATCTTGGAATTTCTTGCTACTAACGTGGCTTTCCCTGGACCTTTGACCCTTCTGAAATGCATTGGTCTGGGTACATAGATCCATTTAAAATTATCAGCTGAAAAATAATGTTTTTGTCACTTAGACCCTTATAAAACTAAACGCTTCAATTATTATTGTTAAACTCTTAAACCCGTGCAAAATTTTGAACGTTCAACCTGTCCATCCTCCACTCCAAATAAGTGTTTGTTGGGTTGCTAAGCATGTGGGCCTACACAAATAAAAAGAAGAATCTATTGATTGATTGAAAATAATCTATTGTTATGAATGAATTTACAATTTGCAATAAATTACCTCTTTATAAACATTATTTGAAGTCAGAACGCAATTACCTTGAATTTTTAACTTCGATAGTTGGTAAAAAAATAGTCCACCGTTGTGGCGTAGAGGACGTATTCGCTCCTCTCATGCAGCGAGCCCGGGTTTGAATCCTGGTCGGGATAAATTACCCAGGTGGGATTTATCCGGGTTTTTTCCGATGTCACAAATGTCGGGTAACTTTCGGCCCTTGTGGTCCCCTGATATCAGCTGGCCGTCATTATCTTCATCCCAACCTCGACTTGTTTAGAGTGAATGCGTGTGAGATGTCCTATGTGTTCGTGTTGTCTCGGTGGTGGCCCCGGCATTGGACTGATCACTCATCCGGGGAGGACCTCCATGTCCTTGTCTGGACAAAAAATGTTTGTATGTGATCCATAGAAACTCCCTCCCCCGACGGGTCGCAGTCCTGTAAGGTCCGGACGGCGTGGGCCACGTAAATGCACCTTCAAGGGCGAGGTAAAACTCAGGTAAAGAAAAAGAAGACGATGAAGAAGAAGGTAGAAAAATGCTATTAATTAGTGATTCTCGGTCAACCCTTGTGGTGCATGGGATGCGTTCGCTCCTCTCACGAAGCGGGCCCACGTTTGGTTCCTGGTCGGGATAAATATATATATATATATGTGAACCATAAAAACTTCCTCAGCCGACAGATCGCAGCCCTGTAAGGCCTGGGCGGCGTGAACCGATTAAACGTCCCTACAAGTGTGAGGTTAAGTTCAGATAACAGATTGTCTCCATGACAGCACTATTAGCCTATTTGACGTTTACACAGCTGGTTCGGGAAATTGCGTGAAACTGGGATTTGAAGTAATCAATTAAGTTAGAGACTATCGATATAATTCATTCCTCGTGAATAATAGTGATATATATTCAGTAATAAAAATCTGATATGATCCACTCACATAACCTTTTTATCCTGGGCATGGATAATATTTTCTCACTTTACATAAGAAGTTGCAAAAGCATAAGTGTGTTTTCAGTTGGCACAGCCTCCGGCAAAAGCCGGAATTTAGGCCTGAATTTGAGCAAACGATGGTTAACGAATATGCTATATTATGTCTGTAATAAATCCTATCCACTGATACTTTATTCATCGCTGTGGACTTTGCATTAATTTTAACAATCCGTTTCACATCAATATCTTTCCTAAAATAATGACCCAAAAATCTTAAATATGACATCATAAAAGAACTTATTTTCTAAAAACAAACGATCCAATTTAAAACATTTAATGGCACTAAGTTATTAGATCACATTAATTCAATCGTTAAATCAGTTTTTAACCATTTTACAGGTGATTTACAGATTTACTTGTAAATAACTTCTGATCTGTTAATGTTTCCAATACCACTGCAAATGCGAACCGAAAATATTTTTAAAACATGTCTATTGGAAGTTGTTAACAACAAAGAGGAAGAGGTAATTGTGCTATTACTTGTTATTGTCCCTTCACATTTCAGCATTTACCAACGAAGCTGGATTGTTCATACCTATGTTTTGGCTAAATGTTGGAATATTGCGCAAATTCTACCCACCACCTTAACTGCATCACGGCAGTTCATCTGCGCCATTATTGACAGGTACCATCTTTCGTATTCCATTGTCAACATTGTATCTGAAGCCAAAGAAGGGCGGCATTGGCTTGATAAAATATGTTTGGGAAATGCCTAGCGCTATTTTTTAGTCGCGGGCGATACATGGAGAATACAAACAGTAGTACCTAGGTATAACCGTAACCTGGTTCCAGTATTGGAAGTCTCAAGTTGACATGAGAATTCCACCTGATCTGAGGCCTATACCGCCATCCTTTAAATATGTATTCATCTACCTTCAGAAATGGTGTTACCTGGAACCCTCACAACTCTCAGAATCGAAAACCATGTCTTGCGAAATCTATTATCTCTTACAAGAAAGATGCGTTTACACCGGCTTTCGCCTCCATTAACCAACTACACACAGATGTGGAAAATATCACTTCCCCTTCCTTATACTTTCCGTTCGTTCTGTTTACTATTCCTTTGTTCATGACATCATTCCGACGAGGGAGAGAATGCTCCGCATACGGCTAGTGGACACTGAAAAATGTCAATATTAATGACCACATCGATACCTTACATCACCGGTTTTCCTGCTGTCCTACAATAGATCCTATTTATACGTCCCGATTTTCACCTACAGCCAGCCAGGATGCATAACGCCTTCCTATGGTTTATAGCTAATACAGTATACTTCATCATCATATCAAAGGAACATCGACCAAGAAATCTACCTCGATTTTTTTAGAAGAGCGAGTGGAAGGAACTGGGAAAAAGAAGAAATAAAAGGAATGATTAAGTGAAGTTAACCAACAGAATAACAAGATTTTAAAATCCACCCAAACGAACACAAAGAAAAGTTAGCAAAAAGACCGAAATCAACAGTGAAAAGTGCATAGTTAAAAGAAAAATACGTTTAAATTTTATGTTATGCAACTCCATTTTGTATATTATTGAAAGTCTTATTTTTGTTGTGTATTGCGTATTGTTGTGTATATGTTGTTGTGTATTGCGTATTGTTGTGTATATTGCTAGTTGTCTGTAAAACATGTTTTACTACAGTATATGTAATTTATATTTTATGAGTAATTTGTGTAATCTGCTAAAAGCCTACTTAAAAGAGACCCCAACACAAATTTTACTCATACGGGGGTTAATTTCTGTTGGCGTGTGCATATATTATTCCCCTATTTCCCCTTGTAAGATTTCTTTTTCAAATTGTGTTTTTGCTTTGCGTTTGTAAGTGTATGTAAAAAAATAAAAAGAAGAGAGAATAAAAAGCAAAAGAAAAAAGTAGGTCGCTTTTATTTTTCTAGGAAAGATTGACTTTCTGACGGATCACTTTCACACAGGAAAAAATTTCATTTGCAGTAATACCCATTCATTGAAATCTGCAGTTGAAAAGGAAGATTGCTGGAGTTGATAGTGAGAGGTTTCAATCGGTGGATTCTTATTTCAATTGAAAGTGAGATAGCAGGTCTCTAGGGCATTTTATTTGAAAACAACATTCTGCACTGAATAATAACATGTCGCATCACGGAAACATGTTATGCATCTTGTTTGTTTAACACAATCACGTCTCAAGTTCGCAATGGATATGCAGGTAATATAACGATAGGTCCGAAATTTGTCTTGAAAGAATCCGGCCCTCGAGTTATATTTAATGTGACTATTTGCTCACAGAATTAAGATCCATGTATTGAATAATTACACGAAAAATGAATAAAACACAATTTCTTCCATCGCTATTTGTGTCATTGTAAGCGAGACCATCGATATATTATAATGTATTGATAGCTGATTGCGAGACAGTCGACTTATTATGGCGAAGGTCACACTGTGTGCGGCTGTTACGGAAACCAGCTGTCATCAGCTGTTTTGTTTTTAGGTTTAACACTTTGTTACTACTAATAATACGGAGTTTGGGTCAAAGAAGCTATAAAGATATTTCGGTACATTGACAAGAATTCACATACAAAATTAATTGAACGTAATTGGAATGAAAATAAACGATGAAAAATGGCAATAGACGGAGACGATTGGTTGGAATTATACTTAGCCTATACTTGCACCGATTGGTCACTGATTCATGAGCTAAATTATCTGGTAAAAATTGAGGAATTCTACTTCTTCACACCTTAATCATCTAATATACAACACATTTGCGTTGTTTCCCATGAATATAAACTAACTGTCAAACACTGTTCAGTTTGCTGAAGACACTAGCATCCTAATAACGATTAGAGACCTACTCGAGTTAAAATTAAATACATAAATAAATTAAATAAACAAATATATGAAATAAATTAGGTCACGTACTTAAAATCACGAGTTGTTGATTCAAGCAGATTAGACCGGATTGTGAATATTGCAGATATTGTAGTAGAGAAAAGGATGGGAGATCTGTTTTCGCATGTCTAAGAGAATATAATATATGCAGAATAAAATCGGTAAAAACTTGAGGTAAAGGTCAAGCATGAGATATTGCAGATATCTGTATGTAAATACGATATTACTTTTGTGTGTTACAGTTTCCTTGGGCGCTATTAAAACTCAGTTAGGATTCTAATCTCGAGATAACATGATTTTCTCAGCGGCGGTGATGGGAGAATAATGAAGGCTAAAGCACGAAGGTGTCGAGCAAATGCTAGGATCGATGTTTGGCAGGTTAGAGATACGAAACCAAAACACCTGAGCAGCATCACAGCAGGCGCATGTCATTTTGTGTCTTCGGTTTTAACAGACCGTTCAAGGAGATTATTCATTTTGAGGTATCATGTCACTTAAGAAACATGGAAAACAAGGATAACAAAAGGCAAACAAAATAAATAATTAAGGAAAATTGGCCTATGGAAAGTTTAATTTAAAGTAAAAAAAATAAAAAGGGAATCAAACACCATTGATGGTAATATTTTTTTCTTTTTTTCTTCTTTTACGTATGGGCTATTCACTTCGTTTATAAATTACTGGCAGGTGCCTGCGGCTTCGCCCGAGTTTATTAATCAAATCGCTAGATGATTTTAAATAATCCATTTAACAGCAAACTAAATAAAGCGTTGAATTTATTAACACTTACACGTAAATCATTCATAAACAATTAAATTATTTAATAATGACATCTAAAAATCCGGCTTCAAGGAGCATTTTATGATTACAAAACCTGTGAAAAAAAATTACACGCATAGGGAGTTCCGGCGAAATTTATTATTTTTCCCATTTAGGCCTATATTCATGATCACCCTTCCGCCCACTTATGTAAAAAAAGTTCAGACCTCTGCGTACCGTAATGTTATATACAAATTAATCAAGCAAGGCGGGCTAAAAAATAGAAGAGATCGATAATTCCATGCGTTATGTTTAAAAAAAGTATATTTGAGTAATGCTCTTTCTTTCTCATTTGCTTCGACAGCAGAGCAAGGTCACCTTCGATTAATTTCAGAATTAAAATGATGCTTTGATTGCTAAAATTTGTCTGATTTCGCTGGGCAAAGCACACTGACTGACAAACACAGGCAGACGAACACTTACTCTTTGATTTCTTCCAAGGAACATCAAGAGTGATCAGTGAAGGAAGTGAGAAAAATCCAGAGGCGGTATGCTATCTCAATTTTTTTTCCTAGCATACCTCAATTTCAAAAAGTACATTCCCTCCTTTACAAGATAATTATGTGGTATGCAGGATATGTGATATCCACTTGGTGTTTTCAATTAACTTCCTTCATGAGTAACCAACCCTGCTTTATAGATGATTGCCAAGTAGGAGCATAACACAAGACTAGAACATCATGTACTGTCGATTGACAGACCTTTATTTATTTCACATTACGAAACCATCAATAACACCAGTGGGTGTCGGCATGCTGACCACATGCCCCCAATCCTGCCACCTGTGGTAGATGAGCAGTGGTCGGGTGGTAGGCCAGGGATGTAGAGCCATTGAGTTTAGTTTATTTACTTCAATAAAAATATTTTAAAAGTATTTAAGACAAAATTAAACAATATAAAAATCACAACATTTTGCTACCGAGAAACATTTTTAAAACATACAATATAGTGGTGCAGTCATTAAGATGGCAACAAATACCATCAGAAGTTACAGTGACAATGGCTACTGATGAAAGCTTATGAGTTGGTGAATAATCATGAAAAGTAATTATTATATTACGACTCAAAGGAACATTAACAATTTGCATTAAATAGCCATTGATTTTCAGTGACGGTATGCTATTTCACCATTGAAACCAGTGCCGGTATGCCATTGGACCTTTAAAACCAGTGACGGTATTCCATACCGGCGCATACCGCCTCACTTCCCTCACTGAGAGTGATAACTCGTATTTTATTTAGGAAAATACCCAAAATGTGTAACGGCAAATTTACTTTGCCACTTCTGAAACCATAATGAATTACTGACTTGCGGTAACCTTTTCCTTTCATTGCGCCGTGAGGTAATAGTGTCGTTTTGTTTTTAACATACTTATTTGACTGTAATAAATAAAAAATATCAGTATGGGTTTGAATAAATCGAAACGCGAGAGGCAAAGACCAAAATGCAGAAATGAAACGATTCAAAAACGATGTTCTAAAGTTCACAAATTACGTTTAAAATTATTGTGACTATTTACCTCATGGATCAATGACCAATCTAGTATAAAAATATGTGGAAGTTCAACCAATCGCAAGTGTCTATCGTCATAATTTTATAATTTTATTTTTATTACTTTCATTTTAACGCACTCACCTTCACTTATGTAAATTCACAAGGACTGAACACTAAAACATCTTCAAACCTGTAGCTTCTTTTATAAAAAAAATAATTATTCATTAAACAAAACGATAAGCTATATATAAGCTGCATATTAGCAAAAGGAGATAGAAAAATATTGTACAATTATTTATCTTCGACCATAGCCTACTTTAATACGCTTGTGACTTAACGGTATCGTAATGACAGTCATTTCGAGACTGTTTTTCATTTCGACATCCGTGTGGTATGGATTATTATCGAACACGAAACTATCTTTAGACCTCGAGAGGTCTATTACGGTCTATGATACCGTAAAATTACGTAATAAATAGCCTGTATTTAAAATAAAATCAATTCTGTTCATGTTAATTTTAATATCATACTAAAATGAATTAAATTCGTGTTGTCAAAATCAGTTGGTTTAAAAAATCAACCATAACGTAGTTTCGATTTGACCGACCCCATGACCTGCCATCTCTCGTAAAAGACAAGAACTACTACATTCAGCTGACGCGAAGGGCATGGTGGGCTCGTTGCTGTTTTCTTGAGTGAATCTAAAATCTAAAAATTTAAACATTTAGACTAATTATGGTCGAGCAAAAACAGTCGTATGCAACTTTCCTCGAATGAAAATTATGTAACTCGCGTTGCTCGTGTCTTAAACATACTCGTATCTTAATAAAAGTCATTATAGGCTTGTTGCATAATGTACCATTTTGTTCGCACATACTATAATACGCTTATCACGTGTGACGTAACGATATCTTAATGATACCGGTATTCATTACGAAACTGATCTTCATTATGACATGATTTTAGTATGATATCAAAATTAAGAAGAACAGAATGTATTTTTATTTTCAATTCTTCCTTAACACTTGCCTTATGACAAAGAGTACCAAACATTGAAATATAGAAAGAAAAAAAAAACAAATATAAACTTCAACCATCGAATCCGACTATGTAGCATAATAATGTTCCACTTGAATACACATATAAGCAAACACAAACAAAATAAATTAAATATATGGTCCATATGCATGGTTTCGAAATATGGCCAAAGATCCTTGCAATGCTGCCAAAGCAATGTCTTCCAGAATCTGTTTAGAAAGGCTAAATTTTTGGCAGACATTGGCCATTATATGAGGGATGATTCCTCGGGCCCCTATCATTAAACCCATCACACTGATAGACGTAAGGTTGTATTTTTGTTTGTAAAAATTTACAGTGGGTTCATAAATCTTTCGTTTCTCTGCATCCATCTCTTCTGGCTGCTGTTCATAGGATTCGAACCTGATGGTAGGGTCCAGTATATATCCTTCAGATGACGAAGGTTTGAAGGCTATGATGTCAATCCTCCTATTGCTGCCTTCACTGGAAATGCCATGAACCTCTTCGTACACATTGTAACCAACTACCCTTAATGCTTTGGCAATGATGGATCGTACGGTATGATGCCGAGAATTTCGTAGAAGTTCACCATGAGAACAGGCTCCCAGGACATGTGCAAGGGTTTCAAACTCCCTGTGGCAACGCCGACAGAGGTTATTGTCTTGGGACCTGCCAGGTACACTACGAACTGCAGACAAGTTAGCCGTCATCTTGATGGCTTCCCTCCATTCATTACATGTTAGACCCTTATAGTCTCTAAACCATCTGTTTGCCGGAGTATACTGCTTGTATAATATGACACCTTTTCCTTTATGTTCTTTCTTACTCCATTGTTCGAATGACTTTTCTCTTAATAGCTGTCTAACCTTTCGTGTCTAGATTCGTCCATGTCTATCATACAGCTTATCACACTCTGTGATGTTTAATTCTGCAAGACTAGATGAGATTTCCTGGGAAAGTTGTCTTGTACTGTGTATAATAGGGTTGTTTGACTTAATAAGCATTTTGCAATTATTCAGATGTTGTAAATGCTTTTCCCATGCAGAATAAAATAAATTCAAACTCTTGAACTTAGCAGGTGCATATAGCATCTCATTAGGGAGGTCATTAGGGAGCTGGAGAATTTCTTTAAGAGTCACTCTTATCATGACATCTGCGTCGATTATGAATTTTTTGGGACATTTATTGGGAGGAATTGTCTGAAAGGGGTATATTAAGCTTGGGCAAATCGATTTATTTATTATATTAAATTTCTGGTCTGCCTGAAGGAGTGGCGATGTTATTAACCTTTCCAAGTTCCCTTTCAATTTATTCAGGGATGCAAGATAATCAAAACTTAATTCGTTACTGAAGTTAACACCCAGATAAAAAACAGTCTCGCCTTTATGTAAACACTGAAGTTTAATCCCTGGGAAGATATCAACAGTATCCTTTGCGATACATATCCCTGTACATTTATTGAAATGAATATCCAAGCCATTCTCACTAAACTGTTGAATGGCTTGACGAGCAAGGATTGAAGCAGAAGTTATTTCGTTACCTATGATAGCTATGTCATCTGCGAAACCCATCACATTCAGAGGCTCCTGAGATGGACTTAGTTGGAATCCAAATTGTTTAGTCAAGCCACTTTCAGTTAATTCGTTCAGAATATGATCAATAGACAAATTAAACAAAGTTGGCGACAAGGGAGAACCTTGCAATACACCTCTGGCCAATGTGATGGGCTTTGTCTTGCCGGCAGTTGATTGAATCTGCGTAGTGTTCTCTGTTTGTAAGTGAAGGACCAGCTCTGCAAGTTTATTTGGAATGGGTAAAGTTTTTAAGGTTTTTTTTTCTAAATGGACATGGCCTACATTGTCAAATGCTTTGCAAATGTCGAGAAAAATAACGGCCAGATCTCTTTTGTGTATTTTGGCTTCATGCAACAGAGAATCGAGAATAGCAATGTTAATATGAGTCCCTGCCATGTTCGTAAAACCTCTCTGATTAGGATTGAAGGACACAAATTCACGAAGACGTTTGTCTAATATTCTCTCTATCACTCTTCGTATTACTGAACAAATAGTGATAGGTCTCCAGTTCACTATGTCTGAAGTTTCTTCAACCTTATGACGTAATATGGTCCTTGCTCGTTTCAGATTAAGAGGCACAAATCCAGTTCTTAGCATTCGTGTTGCGATGGAAGCTATTATGTCAGCACCTGTTTAATTCTTTATCACTCTTACAATGACATGATCAGGACCTGAGGACGTATCCACTGCTATGGAGTTTAGAGTTGCCTCAACTTCGCTGGTACTTATCACGTCAGGAAATGTGGAATCTAACTCATGTCTCTCGTCTTCAGTCAAATGAGAACAATAACTTGGCCTAGTCATGTTGTTTGGCGTACCATGAGTGTTACAGAAGTAATGAAAAATCTTATCTTTTTGAAATATTACACATTTCTGCTTGTGAATTTAGGACAGTTCTCACCGCCTTTCTCCTCTGATTGTAATAATGAAATTGTGTCAGCTGGTATTGGTATTTTTATTTGCGTTTAATACGATCCCTTTTAGTCAATCTTTCAGGATTTCGTGTTTCTTTATATTTACGTTGATTATCAGTGTTGTTCTTGTCTTTCCTATGTTGATCATATTTACGAGCTGGGTGTTGAGGTCCAGGAAGTAAGTAAGTAAATACAGGCTATTTATTACGCAGTTTCCAGTTGCTACTCTCAATGTCTCAAGATCGTTCCGTGTTCCATAATAATCTAATATCTTGCAGAAGATTTCGCTGTGTTTTTAAAGGAAATTTCCCGGTGTTCCTGCACCTCCCAGAAACACTGTGCGTAATCTTGTTAGTAAATTTAGGGTAACTGGATCGATTCTCGATAAGAAACGAAATGTAAACCGCCGCGTTCTTATGGAGGAGAAACTTGACGAAATTAGTGAAAGGTTAGAACGAAGTCCAAATAAATCTCTGCGACGGCTTTCACAGGAGACAGGAATGCTACGAAGCTTTCAAAATTAAAACCGTATAAACTGATAATCGTTCATGAATTGCAGCCACGTGATAATGTACGTGTAGTAAATTTTTGCATCTGGATGTTGAATAGTGTAAATGACGGCACTATTTACTCATGTTTAATTTTTTTCATATAAAAAGAGTGGTTTCATTTGCATGGCCATGTACTGACACAAAATAGCAGATGTTGAAGCACAAGAAAGAAAAGAGAGAGAGAGAGAGAGAGAGAGAGAGAGAGAGAGAGAGAAAAGAAAAGAAAAGAAAAGAAAAGAAAAGAAAACAGGAACTTCCATGAAGTGCCATTGCATTGTGAAAAAATTGCGATATGGTGCGCAGTAAGTGCTTACCGAATAATAGGCCCTATATTTTATGAATGCATATTAAATGCACAGAGATACAGGTATAACATAATCACCCCATTCTTCGAAGAATTATCGGATGACGAATGCAAATTTTCATTTTTCCAACAAGACTCCGCTACAGCGCATACTGAAGATCTCTCGTTAGATATACGTGTAATTGAAGAAGTGTTTGAAGATAGTGTAATTAGTAAGGGGTTATGGCCAGCAAGATCCAGATCTTACTGTATGCGATTTTTATTTTGGGGGAACTTAAAAAATAAAGTGTACAAGAATAACTGTCATACAGTACAATTAAAGAACTGAAAGAGAACATAAGAAGAGAAATTGCAGCAATTAATGCGTGTGAATGCAAACTTTCATAAAAGATGTCAGAAATGTGTGGCGGTAGACGGATATAACTTTCAACATCCTCTATGACAAAGGTAGACGATTATTCCAATGTAGACCTAATTTAGAAATCCGTGCGCTTGAATTGAGGGGTTATGTACATGAGCCTTTACCGTCCGACGGTTTGCTTCCAGGCTTCCGCGCGGACTGTGCGTTCACGGCACATCGCAAAAATAATCTCTCTGTAGATGAAATTCAATTCTAAAACTAACCAAAGCTTTATTTTTGAAAGTAGTAGAATAACACCATCTAGATAGCATTTGGTAGGTTATTTGGGCTCCTCCGCTATAACACAGGAGATGCATCCGCTCCCCTCATGCAGCGGTCCCGGTTTCAATTCCTGATCGGGACAAGTTACCTAGGTGGATTTTTTCCTCACCTGTAAGACGAATGTCGGGTAACATTTTTTAAAACTTTACCAGACAACCTATGGTATAAAACTAACATAATGCTATATTTTGAAACTTGGTTTTCAATTTTGGATTCCGTAAAAGTGTTTTTCAAGTAAAAAATATGTAACTTTTCAAAATATCATATAATTGCCAAAAATTATACGATCTTGAAAACTTTTCAATGATTTGTCCCTTTTTATGCATAGATTGTTGTGAACTATGCATTTGTATATTACTAGAAAGAATTATTTTTTTTTCAAAATAAAATAAAATCAGCAAGTCGAACTTGTTTTCAAAATGGTAAAACCTTTGCACACTGTGACATTTGACTTTTTGTTAGAATTTGCATATAGCCTAAACTAGGTATAATTTTGGATCTGAAAAATGTGGATTTTTTATGCAATAAAAAGCAAAAAATTATTGATTTTTGGCCAAAACATGTCATTTTCAACGTGAATACATACCTTAAAAAGTTTCCAATGCAAAAGAGTAAGGAAATATTATATTCATAGGTTCACCCTGTAAGTATCCTTCCGCAACTTTGGTGTGCCAACTCTGATTTGAGAGCGAATGGGCGACCTATTCTTGGCGCGTGATTGTTGATAATTGGAATTCCGTATATGGCAATTAGCCTACATTATATTTCACACATACAATGGGGAAACAGAGAGGTTCCTGTATTTCTGAGTGGGCGTAGCTGGATCGATGTAGCCGGAGACAGTGAGGCGCAACTTCATTGTACGGGCCCATCCAAGCTATTCTTCTCAAAATTTCTGGCACACGTGACTTTCTGTTAAGAAATCATGAAGCCATGGGACATCCATACAGTTGAAGGGTATGCGAGGGTTGGGGCATAAGTCGTGGCAACTATTCTTTCTTTTGAAAATGTGGGGCCTTTTGAAAATTTTGAAGTGTACAAATGAAAGGGCGGCATGGCTTAGAATGTATGTATAATGCAGATTATAGGTACTAGATGTAGGATAGTGAAGAAAACAGACACCCATAAATATCCATATGAGACTGCATCCTGCCATTCTAATGTATTGCCGTAATTAGAACCATTAAAGCACAGATGCCCACTCCATGATCATCCCTTTAAAGTTCGGTACGGAATGGCATTGCTCCCCGAAGTTTCGATCAGCTCCTTGTGGTATTCTCTGGCATTTCTCCCTCGGATAGTGGATATTTTGAAGTAAGAATGCTGTTTACATCTGGTCATATCCATTCTGCACGGCGGTTGACTCACAACTAAATTTCCAACGCCTCTGTTCGTATAAGCTTACATCACAATGCTGCCAAATGATGAGTCCATTTGCTAGAGATGCTTCACTCTCCCGTGACATACAATAGCTCATGGTACCATCGCCTTACTTTCAAGTAGTTGCCATGATTTATGCTCCATCCCTCTTATAAACATAATAAATGTGACGAAATCTAGAACGACTATAAATTATTACTATGCGTAATGTAAAAATAAACTCAGCCACATACTTATTGTACTTACTATGACGACTCACGAACAATGGAATAGCTAAAAAAAACGCACTGTTCTATCGTCGATGTATCACTCAAGGAACTGAAGAAACGTTTTATAACCTAACCTACCAAAACCATTTACAAGGACTCTAAACGACGAACTATTATTGAATCGATAACCTTACCTACAGAACGCCATGGAAAATTCTCTCGTGTATCTCCCCACAAGTGAAGCTGGCATTAAATGGAGTTGAAACAAAGAGAATCGGTATAAGACTGCTAAAAATAGTCCTGAATAATATTCTCCTCGCCATACACCACGTCCAACTTTCCCCAGCACTCGTTCGTCCTCAAACATTTCTACAGACTACAGCTCTATTAAGCATTTTTAAGCGAATTATCTAAAGCACTGGGAACAGACAAGTTACTGACGACTTGCTCTATTCACTCCACTCTGGTTTCAGTGTCTACTGCACTCCTTTCCTTTCATTAATTTTTCCATTCTTTTAAGTAAATACTCTTTAAATTTAAAAAAAAAATGTTTCGAATGCACGCAAAAGTTTGACAACTTTAAAACTCTTTAAAGAGTGAAGATATTTAAAAGCCCCTCTATTTACTTACTTTTCTAGACTGATTAAAGTCATTATACAAAAAATTCATCGTAACTTAAGATTTGCATGCGTATTTTGAATATGGTAAATGGATTTTTTAAATGTTAATGGACTAAAAACATATTGACTGTAGAACAGGGATGGGAAAGCAAAATATCGATATTAATATCGGTTACAATATCGGTAAGAAAATGTCGATATTCGATAAGATAGGAAGTTTTGCTACGATAATACTTTGTTCCTATAGTACTCAGAAACCGTTAACGCATAAATCTTTTTTTTATAAATAAATATGCTATAATAGCATTTTTGTTTAAGTCCCTCTCTCACACTCCATTTTGAGAAAATGGATGTAATCGAAAATCGATATGATCTAAAAACGATATCGATAGGTCTATCACGGTACTATCGGAACTATAGTATCTATGTCAAAATATCGAATATCATAAACAAAATATCGATATCGAAATGAAACAATACCATGGTGTACACTAAAAATTAAATCTATAATACTCAAAATATAGACAAAGAAATGTTAACCTATCCCCTTTAAACGGATATTCCATTTCGGCATAATTTTGTAAACAGCATTTATGTTAAGAAATTGATTAATCAGTGTCCAATTCTTACACGAAGAACTAGAGTTTTACTCACTGTTGAGATATATTGGTTAGTGAAAACAATAGTTTAAAACTATTTACTATTCACAACAGTGAAAATAATGGTTTTGATCTCTACTTTTTGCGAACTTTTCCTCGCATACGATATTGAGTACAGTAGTTCTATTCCACTCTCCTTGAAATGGAAACTTGAGAGACATTAAATGAGATCAATGCTGACCCCATCTTTATTTATAAAGAATCTTTATTGAAATTTAAAGGCAATGTTCAGTATTTTTCTTGAATATGTTAACCAATGTTTCAAATTGTTTACATCACACAAACTAGGAAAAAGGCTTTGGGTAGACACTGATTTGGTGATGAGTTGCGAAATCTGAGTAATTTTATTTTATCGAATGATTTGAGGAAATGGACAGATAATGTTAATATTGGAAATTTATATATAGAGAAAGGGCATGAATATAAACATAAATTGAAGCAAGCAATGATTTCTCACAATGAATCCCTAATCAGCAATTCCAGTAATAAGTGTAAAAAACCATGGGAAATAATTAATAAGGCAGCACGTAAAAATAAAATCCAAATTGAACCTACAAACATAACTGCTGAAAATTATAGTAACTTTATAATTGACTCTGTTACAAAAGTTAAAGACTCGATACAATGTCCTGAAACTACTGCTGAGGAACTTTTAAATAATTGTAACATAGTAGAATGTAATTTCAATTGGCATACTGTTACACGTAAAGAAGTTTATGATTCAGTCATAAAATTGAGCAACTCTAGGTGTCCAGATTTTTATGGTTACTCTAATTTTATTTTAAAATCGATTGTTAATCTCATTTAAAGATCCGTTAGTATTTATTATTAACCAGTCTTTAGAACAAGGGTGTTTTCCCGATGAAATAAAAGTTTGCAAAGTTATTCCTCTGTAGGAAAAAGGTGATACTAACAATCCAGGCAATTAACAGACCCATATATTTAGTACCTGTGCTGTCTAAGATATTTGCACTTTCAGTGCCTCGTCTCCCGGCCCTGAGTGAAAATATTCGGACCAGAGGTGATATAGGAGAAGAGTCATAAATCAGGCTTTAAAACTTAGTGCCCGATCGAATATGTTAACAGCAACCGTACTGTACAGACTTTGCTCGGCGTATGCCCTAGCTACCATATGCTAGAGTTCACGTGATAGTAAACAAACCGCAATACAGATATAGGAAGACCACAAAATAACTTCTCATTATCTAAACGCACATTACAAGCATGCAAAACGACACTTTCTCCTGTTTGTGTATAATAGTCCCTCCCAGATGTTTCAATATATGTTTGCGTTTTAGAACACTTTACTTTCGGCATGCCGAACACGTATTATAAATTTAAACACGCACAATGACAAGGTACAATGTTGACCAATTTGAGAGGCACCGTACTACGAGCGAATTCACTTCTCGGTACTACAATCTATGACTGTCTTATCAGCCTACGCAATCACCCTCCACCCCCTATACTCAAGTTGTTGGTAACCGGAATCAACTCTCTCTGTGGGTTCGGGCACTAAGTTTTAAAGCCTGGTCATAATAAGGTCATACTTGTCACATCTCCCTCCTAAGTGATCTCAAAGTACTCGTAGATAGAGGAGGGTGTGGTCAGGCGAGAAGTCCATTTTGCCAAATTAAATGTATTGACCTACTTCGACGTGTTTCTTCCGAATGAAGACGTACGGCAGCAGAAGCCAGGATTCCAAACATTCACGCGAATTATACGTCCCGTTTCCACTGGGACAGTTCCGTTTTTAGGCGTGTCCCGGCTGTCCCGTTTGTGGTAAAAAAAAAGAGTTGTCCAGATTTTCAAAAATCCTAGGAATAAGCTCGAGAATGGAACCTACACTTCTAGTTATATCTGAAGACCTTATTGGATTTCATAGTTTCAGGTACCGCTACAGCCTAAAAATTTTTTCATGATAATTTTTACTGTAGCATGAGTTTTCAAGGGTGTCATTGGTGCGAGTTTTAATGTAGCAGCTATGCACAGGATGCAATAATACTTTTTTGATAAAAAATAACTTAAAAAAGAATCGATTCTTATCCAGTTCAGCTGTAACCTTTTTTATTGTTTGTATTGCGGTCTTTAGCTATAAAGGTGCAGTAAATAATTCCAATAACTTTATCGGTCAATATATAGGCCTAATGTTAGCATTTTCCGACGAAACATAGTATCCTACTATTTCAAGTTCATGAGCATTTAAATAGCATTGGAGAACCTGACGTGAGCCACTCTGTCTCTGTCATCTTCATGGAGGATGAATTGGGAGAAGGCAGATACACCATGTAAATTATCATATCACTCATCTTAGATTTTAATATTTGCTCGTATTAGTTCCTTAAAGATTAATAATAATGAGGGTAGCTGCGAATATATTGAATAAGCAGTCGCGGACAGACGACATAAGGTGGTCCTCCAGGTTGGTGGTTTGGCGTGAGGTTAACAACCTCTCACAATAAAAAAATTAGTGTTAAGAAATGCTTACCTGATTTAAGGATCCTGTCAGCATAAAATTTTCCGAAGGGAAAATAGTCCCTTGTTCGGATCTCCGGGTAGGGACTACACTGAGGGAGAATTAAAGAAATACAGTTTTAATGTAGTAGCAGTACAGGAAGTTAGATGGGAGGGTGAAGGCTCAATACAGACAGGCGCATAGGGACCGGCTTCTTCATACATAGGAGATCAATTCAGCCATTAAGAAAGTAGAGTTTACTAATGATAGGCTATCTTATGTTATTCTAAGGGGACGGTGGTGTGACATCATAGTTATGAATGTCCATGCACCAACAGATGATGACAAGGAAAGCTTCTATGAGGAAATAGAACGAACATTTGACCAGTTCCGGCTTATCATCTGAAAATTGTACTATAGTGCTTTCACGTTCGCCAGAAATTTCAAGGCCACAACTTCTCACGTCTAATATGCCCCCACTGATCGGCAGTCAACAGTATTCCCCTTTGCGCAGAGGAGCTGCGCTGTCGCACACACTCATACGACACCAAGGGGGAACTCCCTACTGGCTTGTCATGTGACTGGCATTGGAGGGGTATGATGTCATATGAGCACGGTAAGTGGGGGTATCATAGGCGTGCTACGTTTGGCCTTGAAACCTCTGGCGAATGTGAAAGGACTATAGGAGATTTCAATGCAAAAGTAGTAAAGGGGGATATTTTCAAGTCCACGATTGGGAACGAAAGCCTCCACTTGCAGGACTACAATGGGATTACACTAGTCAATTTTGCCACCGGTAAAAATTTAATTGTGAAGAGTACGAAACTCCCACATCGTGATATTCATAAATACACTTAGACCTCGCCAGATGGAAACACTCATAATCAAATCGACCATGCGGCCGTTTTCATCTCATTTAGGTCCGAATATTTTCCTAAGCATCCTGTTTGTTAATACTCTCAGACTATGTTCCTCCAGAAGAGTACGCGACCATGTCTCACATCCATATAATACAACCTGCAGGATTATTGTCTTATAAATTTTTATTTTTAGATTTCTGGACGTCCACCGCTGTGGCTCAGGGGATGCGTTCAATCCTCTCACGCAGCGGGCCCGTGTTCGATTCCTGGTCGGGACATGTTACCTATGTGAGGTTTTTTCGGGGTTTTCCCTCACCTGTGAGACAAATGTCAGGAAACTTTAGGCCCTTGTGATCCCCGGATATCATCTGGCCGTCATTATCATCTTCATCCCCATCCTCGCCTTGTTCTGAGTGAGTGTGTGTGATTGGTGTGTATCGTCCTATGTGTTCGTGTTGTACGGAGGTGGCCCCGGCATTGGGCTGATCACTCATCCGGGTAGGCCCTCCATGTCCTTGTCTAGTCAAAAAAGTATATATGTGATCCAAAGATAATTGGTGGAGTGAATAAAAGTCAGTAAATGCTTTTACTGCAAAATTTTAACTAAATACTAGCATTTTAGTGAATAAAATATTTCAGTAAATAATGTTGCTTATTAGTAATCAGTACATACTAGATCAAGTAGTATTGTGAATAATAACAAGTATTTACTTATCAATACCAGTAAATACTGTGAAATTTTCAAGTGTGGTACAGACCTTGCTTAAGATGGCAATGCCTTATCTGAAATGCTTGTTTTACAAGTATTATGAAGCAAAAAGTGTACTGAGAGCAAATGGAGGCTCAAGAAGATGATTATCACAATTTATCTAGATTCAGAAGGGAAAATATGAAGTGGCATACTTCACATTTCATGGATGAAAATATTGTAACACATAGCAAACAGGCAGAAGTTATAAATTTTTAATTTTTAAGTGATCCAGGCTATCAGAGTCAGAATTCATTATACGATTCAAACTCTTTTTCTGTGTATTATTAACTAAACAATTTCACAATTTTCTTTTGGTTTTATTTAAGCAGCATGGCAAATCTTATGTAGTATTGAGGTTAGCCTATATATTTTCAGTTCTTTTATTTCAAACTAGTAGGTGTCTGTGACTTCGCCCATATTTATTAATATAATCGCTACATTTTTTAATAATATGCCTACTCTTAATAGGAAAAAATTAAAACTTCATTTATTAAAACTTACACCGTTTTTAAATAAGTTGCATTAATTATGTTATTTCATTGTAATTGTATTGTCAGACGTAGTAAATAAATAATTAAAAGTACTAAATGAATCATGTGCTGCCATGTGGGTCTACAGATTGAAAGTGAAATGATTAAAACAAACCATAGAATTATGAACCTTCCGCTTAAATGCAAATCATTCATAAACAATTAAAAGATTAATTATTTCAAAAACATCCACCTTTGGAGTGCATTCTAGGATTAGAGTACACCGTAGGGAAAGAAATTATCTCAGATTCGAGTTCTCCAGACTCAACCCCCTCCACTGCACAGTGAGTTTCGTCCAAATCGAGCAATGTTTCCCATTCAGACCAACTTTCATGATCTCTCTTCCGTCCACCTATGTAAAAATTTCAGATCTCTTCGTGCTGCAATGTTATAAACATATAAATGAAGTAGAGTGGGCTAACAAAATCAAAGCAATCGACATCTCCATGCGTTATGTTGAAAAAATGTATTTCCGCAATGCTCTTCTTCCCCAATTGCTATGGCAAAAGATGAAGAGTACTTATTAATTTTACAATTGAAAAGTAGCCTATTACTAAAATCTGATGCTGCAATAGTGGAAAAAATTATGTTTTCTGACTTTTTGGGGGGGAGCTTATAATTCGCGAACAAAAGCAAAAAATTGAAAATCCGTCTTTAAGGTGAATTCAGACATCCTTTAGTCCATCTATGTTACAAATTTAAGATCTCTGCATGCCAGATTTGGCTGGGTATCGCACTGAGACAAACAGACAGACAGATAGACAAACACCTCCTATTAATATGTAGATATCATGGCCTACTTTAATTAATCACGGTCCACTACATGTAGTTTGCATAGCTAAGCAGGTAGTAACTACTACTGTTCATCCAGTATTAACATATAAGTATTAGTATAAGGTTATTCACTCAAAATTAAGTAAAACCTGGTACTTGTAAGTAACTACTGAAAGTAATTACTACTACTAATACTTATTACTAGTAGTAACTACTCAATTTTTATTCACTCCACCCAATCCCTCTCCCGACAGGTCGCGGCCCTGTAAGGCCCGGGCGGCTTGGGACGGTTAAAATCCTAAAAAAAAGGAGAGGTAAAACTACGACAAAGAAGGAAAGAAAGAAAGAAAGATTTCTGGACTGGATGTCAGTAATTCAACTTTAATCTGTGACAAAAATTCCGAGAACAGAAATGTAAATGGTGGCAAAATGTAAGAGCGACTAACCCTATGGAAAATTGCTTGCCTTTCTTTTCATTGTAATTTTGTTTGTTTTCCGTGATGGTGGCACGATATTTCGCACCGTAAACACTTTATTGTGTATTCAATCACACGACAACACGTAGAGCACGAGTTGATGGACAGTTAGCACGACCTAGGTCACCGACCTCAGATAATGTACGTCATACGTCATAAAGGACAGATACCTTACCTGTGTCCTAAGCTGAAGCCAGGACAACTAGATATGCGACAGGCATTCTGCCAACTATGCCAGCTCTTAACTCCACTTCTGCAATAACATTGTGCCAAAATTCATTGTATTGTAATGACGATGTAACTGTGTAACGACAATTATATTGCATTATATTACATTGTACAGAGGAAAATCTGTAGGAAATGGAAATTGAAACCAATTCTTCAGCGTGGTACTCGGCTCCCGGACCTTAAATAATCCAGTCCAAAGTTATTTTGGCATCATCATCCACGCTTTAAAACGTGGGCTGTTTCTATCTCTCATTCTCTGTCTGTCTGTCTGTCTACCTATCTATCTACCAACCGGATGAGGCAATTATTGAGACACTGCGTTACAAACCCGACGAGGTCGTTGATATTTTTAAATTATCCTAATCCTTCTTTTATCATTATGGACCTAGTATCATCTCAGCCGCTAGTAGAAATGAGTACCACAAGCATTCCTGGAGTAAAGACGACCGATGTGTAAGGCAACCTTCGACCTTCATGTGCGGGATTATCTAAAATCTGATAGCTTCAACCTTCTGGAAGCTTAAGGGCCTTTACGGCCTGTATTGTATAGAATCCTCTTTACTTTGATTTGAAGAGGAGTTCTGATGAGGTTGTTTTAATATTGTGTACTAACTGCTCACATTAACATTTTTCTCTTTGAGTTTTACCCCCTCCCGTTGTAGGGACATTTATGCGACTCACGACGCCCGATTTTACAGGACCGCGGAATGTCAGTGGATGAACTTCCTGCGGATAACAAAAATACATTATGACCAGACATGGATATGAGGGCCTTCGTGGAAACAACACGAACACAGGACGAGACACACCAGTCGCATGAGTCAGTAGGAACAATGCTCGTGTGGGACGAAAGTTATAATGACGGCCAGATGATATCCTAGGACACAAGGATCTAAAGTTACCCGACAATCGTCCCACCAGGAAAATGCATCCGACCGGCAAACGAAGCTGGCCCGTTGCGTGAGGAGAGCGAACGCTTGGACCATTAAGATCTACAAGTTTTATAATTAGATTTTCCAGTGGTTTAGTTGGACCGCAACGTACCATCGGAATGTCGTTCCGGAAAATAGTTTCCCCTTAGTATTTTGTATCAATAGTTTTACATGTTTTGGCTTTCAGTAACGAAATGGTTTACTTGTGGCAACCCTCTCAAGTGATGAAGAGGCAATGTGGAAAAACTGCAATCGTTACGATGCTCGCGCATATAATTACCGTCCCAGATCGTCAGAAGCAAGGTGACAAAATGACAAAAATCACCATTAATTCAGAAGTAGGAAAAAAAGAAACTAAACTCCGTGGCGCTAAATCCCTTTTGGGACTAAGTCTACCATCCGACCGCTGAGTCATCTACAGTAGGCTGAGGGCAGGATTGGGGGCATGTGGTGAGCATGCAGACTCCTGCGGCCTTTATTGGTGGCTTTTTTGACGGGAGCCGCTGATTATTTATCAAGTTTCTCATCAGTTGGTATCAAAAGGTATCCCAAACCTTCCTATCTTGGAGAAGTCCGAGGAGATACCGGGATAGAACCCAGACCAGCTACGCCAGCCATTAGATTACGCAGGCGTCCATCACATGTAGGGTACTGTTTGTGATTTGTAGACATTTTAGAAAAGAGAGATCAGTGTAGGCTTACACAAATGTTGTTAGAAAGTGTACTTATACAGTACCAAGGGATTTCCAAAGGAGCTGATGGCTTTCTTCAAGACTGTTCAATACCAATTTCATCTCAAAAGCAGGAAGTGAAAGAAGTTTCAACAAAATGAATGAGATCCACACTGTAAATAAATCTACAGCAGATTGCAAAACCAAGAGAACTTATTTTCACAAGCAGCACATACTAAGTTCAGCCCTCGGTCATATGTGAAATCATGGATTAAGAAGCGAGACGTTCAGCAGACAAAGCAACTCTTCGGAAACAAGAGGCCGCTGATTTTGTTACCCAGCACAGGAGCATTTGTTCATAACTAATTATACTTCATAAGAGAATAATAAAAGTTCGTTGAAAACAAACAACTACCCTACAAAATTGTTATACTCTTAATTTAAAGTTATGAAAATCGAACAGCTTTATAAGATTGCATTATTATGTTATTACCATAAAAGCCTTGAAAATTTATTTCCTTCCAAACGTTGTCAAAATACAAGAAGAAACGCCATGTTTCGTGTTGCAGAAACAAAACGCAGGACTACTATCGGGCATTACCACGTTTAAATTATGGTTTGAAACTTTATAAAACTCTTACTGCTGAGAATTCTGATTTTATAAAATAGAGTACCAACTTATTTAAGTAAAAAAAAAACTGTTTAATATCAATAATTTAATCTTATAATTTTTGCTTCTCCCACCTATTTATACTTCTAAATGGCTAACATAAATATAAAAAATATATAAAATGGAGTTTTTTTTGTTTTAAACTTGTTTTGAAAAAAGTTTAACGATTTTTAGTTTATATATTAATTTTTGTATATACTTTATTGTATTTATACATTTCTCTTTTGTCTCTATTATTATTTTGTAATGTTTAATCATTTAAAACATTGGCCATTGCTGAATGAAGTAAGTAAATTTCTGTATATATTTTGTACCAACTAAATCACTGGATTTTCGCAAACTAACCGAAAATTCCGTTTAAAAAGGAACTGTGCGCTGTTTATTGTAATGCGTTCGCTTACTAAGTGCCGGAATGTGCGGCGATAAAATCAATAAATTCATGATAGGGGAACAGTAAGTCATGTAAATGTCGAGGCAGGAATCTTCTCTCTCGCTATGTAGGCAATCTCGTAGAGGTCTGGCACATGTATGTATATTAAGGGCCTAGTAGTAGCCATATTAGTAGAATATGCAAATTATATTGGCATAACTATTTATAACAGATTCCAAGGTGACATAGTGGTATATAATATTTGTATGGTGTACTAATATAAATTACTCCCTTGCTCTCTCACGGACTGTTTCTATCAATGGTTCAAACAGAAGGAATCGTCACCGTAATCTTTAAGAGACTCGTATTTCACACATTGAAGTCTGTCTCGTAGTAAACAAACGTGAATGGTGTCACATTTAAAAGAAATCGCCCGCCCGCCCGCCTCGCCGACATACATTAGAAAGAGCTGCCGGTTGCTGTTAGTAGAGGTGGTTGCCGCTAGATCGCAGCATGTAGACGCGCTTACGAGAGCCACTACGATATGGTTCAGTGTGAGAGAGTGTAGGATCGCGAGAGGGTCTTTAGTGTGAGTCCTTGTGTTGGATAAAACTAGATTAGACAGAAACAGGACCAGAGCTGGATCATCTAGGATTACACTGTTTGTAAGTACAATTATTTGACAGTTAATATTCCTTAATTTAAGTGCACATGGTATGGTGTGTAGGCCATTTAGATAAAGCAAATGGCTCTCAACGATTTCTCCAGCCGGGTGCTTACTGCTTTCTCTGTATGCGTTGGTGGAACACCTAGTATTTTAGTTCAACTCGTATTGACCGCCTGGTTTAAATTTACTGACGTCACAAGTAAGTAGACCCTTAACGTGTGATAGCACGGTTCAACATTTGAGGTTGTGGTGTATTTATATGTACTGTAAACTTGCCAGACAGAAGCTTCCTCTTATCTAATAGTTTATTTTTGGATAGACTGAAATTTCCACTGCGGGTTTTACGTAAAGAATGACTGTATTAACGTGCAATGTATGTCCATAATGTTTATTGGCAACTATAGTTGATGTAATTGAGGTTACCTAATTTTGTGAGGTACAGGAGGAAGAATGTATTTTAGAAAATTTATATTTTTGTGGAAACTACAAATGGGAGCAATAGTTTTCCCTAGATAGTATTGCTTGCATAGTATTTTTAATTCCACTGTAGCCGTATCGGGATGTCAGTTGAAGTTATTTGCTATGCGCCAGCAAAAGTAAATACAAGGTTACGCCCATTCCGGTGGTCGATCATTGTGTAATAGGCAATAGCAGTGTTTTTTTAGTTGAGAAGTCGGATTTTAAAGAAATTTACGGTTGTGCATCCAATATAGGTATTTAAAATGTAACTATGCCGACCTGTATTTTTACGAAATAGTTCTTGTCTTATTAAGGATGTTTATTCTTTTATATATTTATGTATAAAGTAATTTAACCTAATTCGTTAAAAGTGCACAAATAAATGTCGACATACTGAAAGAGACCATTAAAATACATTACTTATAATTATATTTGTTCCAGAGCAAGCTATAAATTGTCTCTCTTTAATATAAAAGTGGTTAACTCTTGAATTTCAAGGGGCAATTTATTGAAACTATTAAATAAGTTATATTTAATTCCTATTCCATATCTAGTAGACTTAATTTTTAGACTACGTGTATGCTCATGTTTCCTTGTAAAATTACTAAGATAATCACGATGAAATGCTACTTTCATATTATTGAAATTAATATTGTGTAAAATTTTAACAATATATAAAAGTGAGTTATATTTTGCCAGTTATATGCATTATTTCCGTGTTAATTAACAGTTCTTTAGTTGGAGTGTAAGAAGAATAGCCAAACATACTACGCATAGCTGTATTTTGAATTAATTGAATTAGTTTCTAATTTGAATAGTTTTTACAATATCCCCAATTAATCATATGTGATAGATGGGAATGTACCGTATTAATGAATAGTAATATTAGCTCAATTGATAGGCAATTTTGTTTCCCTTGAGCAGTGGATTTTAATTTTCCAGTTATTACGATACGGTCGTGACTGGCCAATTTCGAACATTTGGCAAGATTAGCAAATTTTATTCTTGGCATTCTGTAATATGAAAACACGACAGACTGTACAAGCGCTGAAATGGGACAGTCTCTTTCTGAGCACATGTCTGGATCTCAAAAGAGATCACATTTAATACACAAAGTGTTGACAACCCACCATCATAAAGTTTTAATAATTTCAGCGTTTTCTCCTAGTTTTTTTGTGTGTGTGTGTGTGTGTGTTAGAGCATGAGTTACATCATAGCCTTATAAACGGTGTGCGATTTAATGAGGGGGAAGACGGGGAGGCTGTAAGATGACAGAAATATGTTCCCCGTCTCTTATCATAACTTATAAATGAAAATAATTCATTGCTATTGGATGTTGTCAGGATCTGTAAGTTAGGTTCTTAACTTCAGAAACATTTTTATTACAAGAAATTATTTGCTTAAAAATATAAGTGTATAGCTTGATCTTTCATTTATGTAGCGAGGAAATGTTATTTACTTCTGAAGGATCACTGTGTCCCGCTCACGAAGAAACCTGAATACTTAAGGCTAGGAAGTTGCTCTATCAGAATTCGAAATATGCATGCAAATATGGGGTCCAGCCCTACCTCCTTAGAATTACAATTTAAATTTTTTACTCAACGAAACAGTGTTAAAACTGTGTCCCTTGGTGCAAGGATTATAATTAGATGCGAAATTTGTTAATATATAAGAATACATCCTGTAATTCCCTTACCTTAAAATACGTAATTCATTATTCGAACATACAACTGACGGGCATCTTACCTGGGTAAACAGGTTGACAAACACTACAACCTAACGTTAGATTTAACAAAACCACTAAAGTAGAATATACCTGCCATTACTTACCATAATGCAAGATGGACAGTGGTCATCCTGCTTCGTAGTTTGTCTTTCTTCTTCGTTCAGAACCTTAATATGGATGGCATGTTTCAAGCGTAATATAAATGAATGGATTGAAATGGATTTAAATAAGATCAAGTTCTAAAAACGACTAATTAACCAATTCCTTGGACAAAAGTAAATATACGATATTTCCAGTTCCAAGAAGGAAAATTATAATACTAAGGAGATAGTGCTCTATCACAAATATGATCTAAAATTTGTGAATTATGTTCCAAAACCAATTAAGTATGCTCTATCATTTACGGTATGTAATTTTAATACGTAATACTAATTGTAAACCTCTTTAGAAAAACAAAAACCTTGGATTTATTATCAGGAACTGTAAATAATGTAGTTTAAGTACATTATTTAGAAATACGACCATTGTCAGATCAAAATTAGAATTATGCTAATTAATTTTGAATCCTGCTATCATTAAATAAAGTAAATTAATATAGTCCATTCAAAATAAATTTCTAAAATTTACGCATTGTAACCGGTTTAACTATTACCCTAAATTTGAATCATATTAAACTATGTTCTAGTATTTCAATATCCTCGAATTATCACACAGACGAAATTGTCATGCATTGTTGTTTTCATACAGATTACTTTACGAAATGGATATTAATATTCTCGAGGAAATATCTTTTTCGGTTCCACGCTATAGAGCTTATAAATTGCATAACCTTTTTTTTTAAGCAAACACTGACTCTCATAATAATTCTCCTCTTTATAATGTCTATAAAATAAATTGTGCAAAATGGACAATATAGAAATATGTAATACTAACAATAAACGGTAACGGTACTTATCTAAGGGTGCAAGTAAAGCCTGTACCAACTTCTAAATTTGATTTTTCAATATAATTTTTAAAGTACGTTATGCAGCAACTTAAGTTAATTTTGGTGCAACAATTATTTACATATCTGAATAATTTTTAACGTTGATTATATAAACGCGAGATGCTGCACTTAGTAGGGGGAACTGAAATTCATTGAGGGATGGTAGGTAGATAAAGAAACAATTTAATTCCTTACCATTCTTACTTTAGGTAATATGAAACTGAGCTAAAAGCACTTTACTTGAAGTAAGCTTTATTAAACTGTTACAAAATTTATAAGCAACTATCAGCCACCTGTGTTATTTAATATCGTGTTTTGATACTCTTTGCTGCAAACTACATTTTCAGATCGGTTTTCCTCTCTTTTTTTTTCTTAGTTTTTTACCTCTCACGTTGTAGGGACGTTTATGCCATTTACGCCCGGGTTAAAAGACCGTGGCCTGTCAGGAGAGGGTAACTTTGGATCACATGCACACTTCTATGACCAGGCAAGGACATGGAGGGCCTCCCCGAATGAGTGATCAGCTTAATGCCGGGGCTTCAACTGAGACAACACGAACACACAGGACTGGACACATCATTCACACACACACTCACGCCGAACAAGGCGTGGATGGGATAAAGGTAATAATGACGGCTAGATGATATCCGGGGACCAAAAGGGCCTAAAGTTTTTCGACATTATTTTCACAGATGAAGAAAACCCCCACCTAGGAACTTTGTCCCAACCAGGAATCGAATCTTGCCCATTGCGTTAAAGGAGCGAACGCATCCCCTGCGCCACAGGAGTGGAAACAGATTTCCTAATAATTAAAAAAATTACAGAAGAGAATTTTGTTAAATTTTTGTTCAAGTTAACACATTATCTAAAAGATAATTAAATCTTGCCTATTTTAAAAATATTTTGCCCAGATATAAAGCTTAAAGCTAAAATATTTTGGAAGTTTATTACATCAATTTAAATGTGAACGCAAAATATTTTCTGTGTACGTACAAACAGTGAACATTTTGTTTGTCTGTATTTAAGCTTTAAAATTTAGAAACAGTGAACACGTTAAAATATTCAAACTCAATAGCGCTCTTACGTAAGAGATGAGGTGGTAGGGTTCCCGCAGCCTTTTTCCACACTGTGGGTTTTGTTTCGGGACATCTGTTGTTAAGTTGAGGGGTGAAGAAAAACGTTAGGTTCATATTTAGAATTTCTAAAGCTTGTTTCTATTATGTTGCCCAAGGGATTGGTGTAGATATTAAAGTGTTTTCTTCATTCACTGTTAAGACCACATGAGTTCACTACCGAGGTGCGTTCATCTGTACGAGATGCTATTTGCTTGCTTTAGCATTTATGTGAAATAAGACATTCGTGCATTCAGCTCTAGACAATTCGTTGTGCCTATACCACAAATAACTTCTTGTTACATATATGCTTCGAGAAGGATAGACATTGCGAGGTATTCACCGAGTATATTCGGATTTTTTCTTTAAATGATCAAGACAGTTAAAAACGTTATAGCCTACACATAGAAGAAGAAGAATACGAAGTTAAAAAAAAATGATTTTCAATGTGTACTCAGAGGAACTTCGCATATTGTCCTAAATGCAATTTTTTGCAATAGTAGAAGTTTGTTAGCGTTAAGTATGGTTGCACCACAGCAAGACTCAGCTTGGATGACTGTATATATGACTACAGTAAACAGTTGTCAAAGTTGTATTACTGATGCTTGACTAAGAACTCTCAATATAAACAGTCATTTGCTAATTTTACATGCTATATGACCTATGTGATTTTCATCCTAAATCAGGGTTGAGATAAATGGTTAGAAACCTAACATAAGAATCGATATGATATGAGGATCTGCTTCAACTGAATTTAATACAACTGTATTATTTTTATTGAAACTAGGCCTAGTTAAATTGTTTTACGTTTAATGTATAGATTTTCATTGCTTGCGCTCCAGATATTCGAAGCTACACCATCCGCAAAATGATAGGTTTGTAGGCAGCCATCCATTATAGTATCAAGAAGATCATTTACATGAATAAAAAATAATACAGGTCCGAGTAGGCAACAGAGCCCTGTGGGCAGGGTTGTTATGAAAAAAGCCGGCTTGATTTTAACCGGCCGGTTTTAACCGGTTTTATCCACTTGAAAAAAGCCAGGCAATTTTATCCGGATAAAATCAAATTGAATAAAAATAATGGAAGTTTCTTTCATGTTTTTATTTCCAAACATCATAAATTTAAGTTACAAGCTCAGAACCTGTAGTAGGCCTATTTAGGACTACTGAGTGCAAATGCAGAGCTACCAGTTTTATCCACTTGAAAAAAGCCAGGCCGGATAAAATCAAATTGAATAAAAATAATTCAAGTTTCTTTCATGTTTTTATTTCCAAACATCATAAATTTAAAAGTTACAAGCTCAGAACCTGTAGTAGGCCTACTGAGTGCAAATGAAGAGCTACCAGTTTTATCCACCTGAAAAAAGCCAGGCCGGATAAAATCAAATTGAATAAAAATAATTTAAGTTTCTTACATGCTTTTATTTCCAAACATCACAAATTTAAAAGTTACAAGCTCAGAGCCTGTAATACTTACTGAGTGCAAATGCAGAGCTACCAGTTTTATCCACTTGAAAAAAGCCAGGCCGGATAAAATCAAATTGAATGAAAATAATTGAAGTTTCTTTCATGTTTTTATTTCCAAACATCACAAATTTAAAAGTTACAAGCTCAGAACCTGTAGTAGGCCTACTTAGGCCTACTGAGTGCAAATGAAGAGCTACCAGTTTTATCCACTTGAAAAAGCCAGGCCGGATAAAATCAAATTGAATAAAAATAATTGAAGTTTCTTACATGCTTTTATTTCCAAACATAACAAATTTAAAAGTTTCAAGCTCAGAACCTGTAGTAGGCCTACTTAGGCCTACTGAGTGCAAATGCAGAGCTACCAGTCTTTTCCACTTGAAAAATGCCAGGCATTTTATCTGGATAAAATCAAATTGAGTAAAAATAATTGAAGTTTCTTTCATGTTCTTATTTCCAAACATCACAAATTTAAAAGATACAAGCTCAGAAACCTAAAATTGTATTTAGTGTAATTTAATACAGTGGGTCTCATGCAAGAGTTGGCCAATGACACGGGTTTCTGCGTCACAGCGGGCACAGCAAATAAAGCCGCGATCGGTGTAATGATTCAGGTTCTCACATTTACAGTTAAAATTACAATGAAAATAACCACATACCTCATCACAAGAGATGTTAAAAACGTCCTGCTCTTGCATCCACACAATACTGGCACCATTTTAGGAAATTTTCTTTTACGCGCATTAAGTTCAGCTTCTGAAATAGAGTTAATTTTTCTTGTTGAAGTTTCCCCATAAATAATAGTCACATGCTGTTGGAAGAACTTAAAAACAATATCACAAGAGAAATTAACTCTGTCTCGGAAGCTGAAATTATGCGTGTGAAAGAAAATTTCCTGAAAAGGTGCCAGTATTGTGTGGATGCAAGAGAAAAACATTTCCAGCAGCTCTTGTGATGAGGTATGTGGTTATTTTCATTGTAATTTTAACTGTAAATATGAGAACCTGAATCATTACACCAATCGCGGCTTTATTTGCGTAGATATTTCACCCGATCGCTCGGGAGTTGGAGCTGTGCCCGCCGCTTCGCAGAATCCCATGTCATTTGGCCAACTCTTGCGTGGGACTCACTGTACCACTTCACTGTGTAATTCCCAGCAATAGTTAATTACCGTATTTACTCCAATATAATGCACCCTCGAATTTAATGCGCACCCTGATTTTGAAACTTAAAATCATAAAAAAAGAGTTTGTTAGCGAATGTAATGCGCATCAATAGGATATTTTATTTGGAATTTTGTCTTAGTATTTATAGAATAATGAACCAACACATAAACATTTACAGTTAACTGCCAGTTTTAGGCCTACAAGTAGACCTATAGGCATGGCTCATCAATATTCACTAATGTGTTCATCACTGGAATCCTCGGAGGTGCTTATTTTTATTGCTAAATGGACAAACAAAATGTTAAATGCATGTTTCACAATAAAAGCTGATACCACTCTTAAATGAGTTTAAAATCGACAATGCACAATATCCACATTTGCACTATAGAACTGACAAAAACTATTTTTTCATTATGTTTCAGAAATTAAATTTCATATGGTGTAGGCTAACGATAAAATGAACGAAGTCGAGAATTATAGCAGTGCCTTGTTATGTAGATCATTATTACCTCCGACCTACGAAACGGATTTGTACTAGAATTTAACGCGCACCTCAGTATTGAAATCTACAAATGGACAAAAATTATTCAAGTAAATATGGTAAATTCACCATTCATCATAAGACTCTTGCATATTTGCTTTATTCTGCCTGTTGATGTATACAAGCTTCTGGGCTTTTTCATTGCCTAGTCTGTTTCTCAATTTTGTTTGTATTAACCCAAGTGAAGAAAATACTCTTTCGATTGATGCAGAACTGGCTGGCATACGATGTAAAGATTCTATGGCTTGACAAAATTCCAGTGATAGGTGATTAGTTGATTACGCTTCAGATTTGTGTAATTGATGGAGAAATAAGTATAAAAAATCCCTTTAGGTAGGCCTACAATGCACAGGCTGAGGTAGATTTCATAGTGCTTTTTATGAATTTATTGGGGTAAGTGTAGAATAAAAACTGAAATATTTTTTTATAAAAAGAGAGTTGTTAATTATGTACGCCTATTAATTGATATCTTTTATTATTTCATTTTTAATTTGGCCAAGGATTAATGTTCTAAAGATATTTAACTATTATTTTTAATATTTCAAACTTTATTTCATTGGTAATTTTAGCCTCAGTTGGTCCTCATGAATTCATTTCGGCATGCCTATTGGCTGAGGTATATTTTAAAGTGTTTTTGACTTTCAAAAATTCAAATCTCTCCTTATATGAGCGCTATTGAGAAACTAGTTGTTGATTTAAAGATTACTCATCGAGAGCTTTTCAACGATACCCCACAAACATGGTTTTAAACATTTTTAATTTCCACCCTCACCCCCACAACCACTGAATCATTGGTGTCTAATTTATGCATACTAAGTTTCCCTCTAAACCCCATAGGGTCCTAAATATAATTTTTTCAAAATTTCAACCTGCTCCCACCTCCCCCAACCAGGAAAAATTGATTTTAGCCGGCTAAATTTGATTTTAGCCGGCTAAAATCATGATTTTAACCGGCTAAAATTGAAAAAAACCGCTGGTCAGGTCTTTTTCAATTTTAGCCGGCTTTTTTACAACCCTGCCTGTGGGACACCATACTTCACGTGTCTAAAGTGGGAAGGTTTCCCATTTAAATACACAGATTGCTGTCTATCACTTAGATGTAAACACAATACTAATACAGTGTGTTTCACATAAGAGTTGGCCAATCATGCGGGTTTCTGAGTCACGGCGGCCACAGCTTTAACTCCCGAGCGATGGGGTAAAATATCTACGTAAATAAACCCGCTAACGGTGTAATGATTCAGGTTCTCACAATTACAGTTAAAATTACAATAAAAATAACCACGTACCTCATCACAAGAGATGTTGGAAATGTCCTCCTCTTGCATCCACACAACACCGTTTTAGGTAGGTTAACTTTCATTCACGCGCATAAGTTCAGCTTCCGAGATAGTTAATTTCTCTTGTGACTATTATTTATGGGGAAGCTTCAAAAATAAAGTGTATAGGTCAAACCCCTATACATTACAAGAGCTTAAAGACAATGCCACAAGAGAAATAAATTAACTCTTATCTCGGAAGCTGAAGTTATGCACGTGAAAGGAAATTTCCTAAAAAGGTGTCAGTGTTGTGTGAATGCAAGAAGAGGACATTTCCAACATCTCTTGTGAAGAGGTACGTGGTTATTTTCACTGTAATTTTAATTGTAATTGTGAGAACCTGAATTATTACACCGTTAGCGGCTTGACATTTCACCCGATCGCTAGGGAGCTACAGTGTTTTGCAGATGACATGCCGTTTGTTCATTCTCCCGCTTAGATACGCGGTCCAATCAGAGATGGCGAGACGGAGGGAATACTCTTCCTGCCATTGAGCTCTATTACATACTGGAGGTAGCACTGCATGATGAAAAATCGTGACGGCAGGGTTCGCGGTCCGCCATGAAAGTGAACGTATACTTTACCTCCTATCCCGTATCTCCTTCTAACAAACTCATGTGTATTAATGGAATTATGAAGATGTATTGGCGTTTTTAAAACACTTTTATGAATGAAACGTTTCAATATAAACTACTTCATGCTTTTTAAGTACATAGCAAAAGTAATTTCATATCGTAATGGTTTGGTAAAAATATTTCTTTAATCTGAATCAGGCGTGAATGTACACTGGTAAACATATGTAAACACTCCCATTTAAAAAATTTAAAATAACTTCACATTAGGCCTACATTTTGCGATATTATGCTTGATTTCGATATATAAAGAGAATAGGCAAAATCTGTGCTAAGTGCTTTGGAAATTGTATAAACCGTGACCTTCAACTGTACCGTTACTGTACTGGATACAATTCACATTGTTTATTAATTTTTTTTAAATAATTCCTGTAGACTAGCGCAAAGGGGAGCCACTGAAATGAAATTTCAAAATACTTTAAGTCAGTAGGCCTACTTAGAAGTTCCTTTTTCTTCAAATCTGAAATTAATTAGCCATACTATTTATCTTCTTGTTCTTGGGACAGACAATCGTCTGTAGCCTTTTGTTCTTTCTCAATTATGTTTTGATAGGAGATGGTGGGAGGTCATATGTTTGTGTCTGTTTATTTATTTTCGTATAATGGAGGTCTTATACAAAAACATCTGCTTCCTCTTATTTCTGCATAGGCCTACATGCATAAGAATACTATGTTTACATGACTGACATATTGCATAATTTATATTCCTACATGGTACCTAAAGTAGGCCTACTACTAACCACATTACGAACCAGTTGTCTTTTTGAAACAATAATTTTTTGAAGATGTCCTGGAAAATTGAAGACTGATGGTACAGCATCTTTTAGTAATTTTAAAAGTGCACCAGACCTTTACTGATAGCAATCAGGTGTAAAGTGTCTGCTGCTTAATGTACTGTACGCTGTGGGAGACCAATATTCTCTGCGCATTGCTTGAACCCACTTCTTCGGAATATCAGGCCAAGAAAATGGAAACCTGTACAAATAGGCAAGAAAAAGACAAGCATTCGTGGCTATGCTACCCTGAGGTTAAGTCAGATTTGGCCAGTATCCTCAAATGTTCCAAACAAAAATAACCTACTTGTGAAACTTAAGTTCACTTCCATTCTTCTGGAGCTCTGTTCAGCCATATGCCCCGCAATATTTGACCATTTTGTCATGAAAAATAACAAAAACACATTCATAAATATATGTTTACCATAGGAAGCACACTTCACCAATACGTACGGAGTAGCCAACTTAACAACAAGTGAACGTCACGATTTATGCAATTCCAAAGCACAGCTGTTGTGTGTATCCTGTTTATATATTGAGATCACTGCTTCCTGCTAGCGGCGCTTCTTTAGCTCGTACACGTGATTTGCGGTGAAGGAAATGGCTTCTCATTTGAAAAATACTGTAGTGCTGTGGCCGCCGCGACGCAGAGACCCGCATAATTGGCCAACTCGTACGTGAAACACACTGTATATGACAGTCATTAAGTTTGAATTACAACAGAATAAAGGTGCATTGGTTCTTGGGATAAAGTGATGTATACGTATACTATAGAATTTGTCATTTTAATTATATACTGTGTATTACTGGATATTGATAATTCCGGCATCTTGAGGAATAATAGCAAAATCGTTTTCACTCCGTGCTTCTTCCCCGTGGAGATTTCATTTCCCCAAGACTAAGCCAGTAATACAGTATTTAGGCTTGGAGTTCTTTAACAGCTTATTCCCTCCCGGCGGACTTCTTTCCCAGAATTTGTATGTCCTGAAAAATCGATCGACCTCGTTTCGCGTTGAATCTGGAAACTTCGGATCCGGAGGTGGACACGCTACTTTCATGCCAACGAGGCCGACAATAAAATAATAATATAAACGATAATAATATAAACGATAATAATAAACCGTAAATAAAAATAATCAACCGTAAATATTTCTTACATTGATCCTTGGTACGAAGGTCGTCCAGGAAGTAAAGAACGATTTGGCATAACTAAATAATAACGAGAGATATCAACAGATAACTTTATGTACGAAGATTCAGTACCTTACTCTATTTCTCAACGTAATCGCCATTGCTGTCAAGGCATTTATTGTAATGTGGTACCAGTTTTCAATGCCGATGTTATACAGTACTCTTCTACCGCCAAAGACCGGAGGCTGGAGTTTCTGCGAAGAAGACAAGGATTGAACGCAGAGGCCTATTGTGCAACTCTTCAACGGCCGTGCAATGATTGTAATGTTTCTTTGGTAGACTATGGGAGAAAACATACAAAAGAAAACGAGAAATATCTATTAAAGGGCCTCACACGTACGGAGATTAATAGGACCCACTGCTTAATAGAAAGAAAGTAGAAGAATGTTAAGTGTCAAAATAATTTCAGCAGTTGAATTGACAGTGTCAACTTTCCATTGTTAAGCAGGAAAAATTATATTGACGGTGAGAATGTTCAATTTGCTAAAATAGTTCACCTTCAAGTACGGAAGGACATAGGAAATTACTGCCACAATAATAACAATAATTGCTTTATTTATAACATGTATTATGTTTATAAATAGCAACAGACATTGGTACTTTTATTATACGAAAGATAAAGACTAGGCGAGCTCAATAATGCATAGATCTCATTTTTGCAAGAAATTGACATTGGCCCTTTTAGAACCAAGCCACAGATATAGCCTACTAGGCTTATATCACTCTGGGGTGAAGGGAGGGCACAAATGAAAAAAAGTATTTTTGACGGGGCGAGGAATAGAAATGTGGCTTCGAATGCAGCGAGATTGATGTCGTTGTGTGTATGAGTGGTAGGGATGGGTTTCGATACTCAATCCTGCGTGTTTAGGAGGCTGGACATGCACTTCCACATCCGGAATGTATGCAATATGCATGTGTCACACGTCACACCTATTCCGGTGCTGTGACTACCTCAGTCCAGTTGGCTTTCATTTATCGATAATTTTTCGAGCGCGATATAAAGCGCAGGAATGGTGATTGTTTTGACTAAAATCCGGAAATGAATGGTCTATCAGAAGACGAAATATTCATACAAATATGCTCTGAAATTTGTAAAACCAATTAAGTGTGTTCTATCATTTAACTAATTTTGATACTTAACGTTTTCTTGTTAGCTGAATTACGTTATAAATTGCGACATTTTATAAATTACATTACAAAACTTGTTTTAAAAAACAAGGTCCATTGAAAAATGATGTGAATCGTCACTTTAGTATTATGCAACCAGTTCCGAAAAAAAAATATGTCTACTGTCAATTACTGTAGGCCTACAGTCGTTTCTCAGAACATTCACTTAGCCAGATATGCATACTATTTCAAACCTGTCAGAAATGTCTCTAAAACGTGGCAATAAAATATGCACAAATATTTTATTCTCAAGCAAATGTGATGCATAATCGCAAAATATGCAATAAAATGCAAAACGATAACATTCATGTTCTGTTATTTCTTTCATGTCTTGTACACATTTTAACATTAGCGTGTATTATCGCCTCGCTCAATTCGTTGACAGTTAACATCAAAGAAGTCGCCGCCGCTTGGAGTAGTTGCCACACTGCACAGTGTTAGTAAACAGAGCGGGAAGATATAGATGCAGCAAAACACTTACGTGGCAATAATGTGAGAATTGGCAACACGAATTCAGTCAGCGGTTTCTTTTGAGAAAACCTTTTACAGTAACAACAAGCATTGTAATATGAGAACAAAGCGAGCCGCCCGTCAATGTTATGAGTGAGGCGATAATAATAGGGTGCATTATTATAATTTTCACAAACTTCCGGGTCTTATTCATACGATGCGTATTTGATATTGATCATTAACGATTAGCAGTGCTTCGGGTGTAGACAAATAACGGTCAGTTGTCTTATAATATGTTTGCTAGGAACACAAGGTAGCGATTTTATCTGATAAAACGACAACTCGTCCACCGCTGTGGCTCAGGGGATGCGTTCAATCCTCTCACGCAGCGGGCCCGGGTTCGATTCCTGGTCGGGACAAGTTACCTAGGTGAGGTTTTTTCCGGGGTTTTCCCTCACCTGTGAGACAAATGTCAGGCAACTTTAGGCCCTTGTGGTCCCCGGATATCATCTGGCCGTCATTATCACCTTCATCCCCATCCTCGCCTTGTTCTGAGTGAGTGTGTGTGTGAATGGTGTGGATCGTCCTATGTGTTCGTATTGTCTCGGAGGTGGCCCCGCGTTGGGCTGATCACTCATCCGGGGAGGCCCTCCATGTCCTTGTCTGGTCAAAAAAGTATGTATGTGATCCAAAGATAATCCCTCTCCCGACAGGTCGCGGCCCTGTAAGGCCCGGGTGGCTTGGGTCGCTTAAATCCTACAAGGGAGAGGTAAAACTGCGAAAAAGAAAGAAAGAAAGAAAGAAAACGACAACTCGTTACTTGAAACGTGAGGTAGGTCTGTTCATTGGCAGCATGTAACTTATTACGTTTCCAGTAACGAGCTGACGTTTTATCATAGGTAATCCCACGAGAGATTAGGCCTACGAGTTTATCGAAGTTTGAGTAAATTTATCTGATGTAACTCGTGATCTCGCGTAGGAATTATTAAAACTATTCCATGAATAAAATGTAACGGGTTATGTAAAAATATAATTATTTTCCTACTTTCTTGTCAATATTCTGTCCGCTGTGAGATTAGAGCATAGGGTCTACTAATTGAATGGACAGTCCATGCATTGATTCGAGTTCACAATGCTGCCAGTAGTGCGTTAACACAAGATGGAGTACGTCAGCATCAGAACGCTATAAAAGCACACGAACAGGCTCGTACCGGATCGAAATTGTGTTTTTAATCAATATATATTTATAATATTTCAATTTATAAACAAGTCATGTTGTATAAAATAAAGTGTTTTCATTCTGTTCACTGGCAGCATGTGACGTATTAATTACGGCACGTTGATGCCGCACATGTCCAGTAACGAGCTGACGTTATATCAGATAAAACTGCATCCTTGCGGTCTTAGGAAGTATATTATAAGATCAACGATCGTGATTGGTCAATATCCGAGGAATTGCTAAACGTCATTGGTCAATATCAAACACGCGGCATGTGAATTTAATAGATCAGTTCGCATCCTTGTGCTCATAGAAAGCATGTTATAAGATAAAAGACAGCGATTGGTTGATATCCGAAGTGTTGCTAAACGTTATTTGTCAATATAAAATAATCGTCGTATGGTTGGAACAGTCACAGTCATTAAGCTTTTATGTTTTAAAGTTGATATTTTATGAATTTAGCCTGTGTTGAAAGTGCGTACTGATATATTTGTTCTAACTTGAAAACACTTATAATTAGAATTAGAATTAGAAAAAGCCACTGAATCCTTTACAGGCAAGGGCCTCCTACTATCGGTAGGGTTAGCTCCTGAAAAATAAGTTCAGAAGGATATTCAATTAAGAACGGTACCCTAACAACGTAACGAGTAGAGAGAGACTGGACCAAAACAGGTGTACAGTTCATAGTTATAATGCTTTAATATAACTATTGAAATGGTTTTAAGGTGCAAATTATGAAGATAATATGACTTAAGGTTTAAATCAGTTATATGAATTTTCTTTATCCCATGTACTGTGCTCTTAATAAACTTAATAAACTCATTCACTGACCGCTGCTTTTCTCATCCTGAAGCAAACGCTTTTATCAGAGTAGTTTGCTTAGGTTTCGACTTGCGGAGTTCATTGATGTTGACATGTTTCCTATACTTGATGCGCTGGTTAATTCTCTTTCTTTGATGCTTGTCATCGATTACAGTATTTACTTGGCAGAAGAAGAATGATGCTATGAGTTTCGATAAACTGCATCCTCAATTCTTCTAAAAGTGCAGTCAACTTCTTCTCAACTTTCGACATGATTTTGTTGTGAAAAAATACTTTCTGGTCCGGACTGGTAAAACACTGCCAACAAGAGTAGACAGTCGATAGGTGGAACCGTTAAATTCATGCCAATACTAACTCAACTTACTTTAAACTTTTGCAACGTCATTGTTTAAATTTTAATTAGCTTTCACAGCTGCAATTTGGCCATTGTGGCTGAGTTTGGCCATTGTTGCTGGGATATGAATTACCGGTGTTTCCATAAATTGTATTTTAATACTTATTCATTGATTATTGTTAACATCTGATTAAACACTATTTTAAGAAGCTGTTCAAGAAGAAAAATAATTGTGTCTAATCTTTTAAAAAACTCAGGGCCAAAAGTGCGGGCAAAGGTGCATAAAGCATGAAGTAGAAGGAAAAGGTGGCAAAATGTGGTAATCTCACAAAAAAAGGCCAATAAATTGTGTTTATTTTGCTTCATTTCGTATCAATAAATACATATATTGAAAATAGCTATATTTTTGGAAAGTTGCTGAACCTTAAAATCCCCTCTGTAATCATAACTAATTATCTGTTTCCTTGTAATTGTCAATTATATAGCCTACATACGTATGTCTACTGTAATTGGAGCTTTCCTCTGTTATAGGCAAACAATAAATACATACATACATATTATACATAATATCATTTGGAAGACTACATGCAAAATATAACAAATTTGTATGGAGTTTTGCGTAACTTATTGCATAGTAGGCCTACCACATTTGTGAAGTAGGTGATTAGATCGTAGATAGTTCACTTGGGTTCAATATAAGTTGTGGCAATCACAAGATGTGTGAAGTGCACTTTAACGGTGAGATTTAATCTTTGATATTGTGTGATGTTAAAGAAAGTGCAATAACAGCTATTGTTTTAGTGTTTAAGAAAAGCAGACTTTAGTCAAGCTATTTTTTTATGACAATCTAGTCTACTTTGAGTCTCTCTTTTATCTCTCTTAAGTTTGTTTGGTTGTTGCACAGTTGTACAAACTATTTGGAAGTTCTGGCGCTATAACAAGACTTCTCAGTAATTCATATCAGGATTCATTAAAAGTGTTTTCTAACCCTAATCGCATGAGTGAACATGAATACGAATGTGATTACAGTATTTTGTAATATCTCCTACGTCAGGAAACCCGCTTCCCCGATTCAAGTTATCTGGACAATTGTGTTTGACGGAAGGAAATATTTCGTTGCAGAAACCTGTTTGCTTGATGCTAAGTTCAAGATGTCTTGCAGATCCTGATAAACGGGTTGCTATCATGTTGATAGATATAACTCCGGCCGGCAAACCGGAAGGTCGCGGTTTCATTTCCGATTCATAACTCATCGGAAATTTTCAGTTGACCTATTCGTTCTAACAGATTTACAGTATTCTCTTATCTACCCTCTTATACGACAGAAAACATCTTATCGACATGAAGATTTTCCTCTAGTTTGGGAATCTGTTTAATAAAGTAACTAGCAGATAGGCAAGTCTATGGTAAAAAAAATTGAACTCACCTATGTGAAAAATAGAAAACTATTTATATATGGTTTTTAATTGTTGTCTGTTTTGGCTCATACAATATGATGTACAAGTAAAACTCCTGATTTTAACATTGTTCCTTCGGTATAACAAAATATTCAAACATAATTTTTGTTTCCAGTGAGTACTTTGCTCAGACAAAACAGATTCTCTCCCTAAATTTTAACCACGGTTTGCTTTATAAGTATTATCCTTCATAATTTAATTTTTTATACGTCGGCAGAGGAAAAGTAGGGAATAGAATTTCCCTTGGGGGTTTATGTATAAATTTGGAAGTTTTCAGTTAATTTTGTTACTAAGTATAATGCATGGACGACGTACTCCTTCCAATTTGGCAACGTCAAGACAGTTGTATTCTTCAAGCAGTGGATATGTTTTCATACTAGTGACAGGTCATTGCCACCAAAAGAGCGATCTGGCTGTGCCCTGTTGCCGTTCTACGAGGACCTAATTATCTCATAAAGCATGACCTAATCACACATTCAAAATAGAGTTTAATTCTTTGAATGTTATCTACTGCTCCCTTTAATCTGTTACCCGAGCAACGAAATGTGGAAGTAGCCTACGAGTTAAACAGGATTTCAAATTGAAAAGAGGAGAGAAGCGGTATGAGTGCAATGATGTGGATGCCACCTCCTCCCCTTCTGCTGTAAACGATACTCAGCTAACCAGGTCTCAACTGACCTGAACATAAATAATGTGCCCCTTTCCCCATTACAGAAGAATTATGGGACAGTTTGGTGTGTAGATGGACAAGAGGGTGGTTTCGTAGCGCTCGGAGGAGCATCTATATCACCTAATGCAGGATAACTTTAACATCCTTAAAAGTATTAGACTCTTTATAGGAGACCATGAAAATTAATGCTCTGGAAAGAAAATTCTGGTTTACGTAGATGGTGATTTAAGGGTAAACTTTTAACGCTAGGCCTGTAAATAATGACTTCTCTAGATCTGTGACATGTCTGGTATTTCAACAATCGAATCCACGATCTTTTCTCTAATTTTGTTATTCCATCTATTTCCGTTGAGGTAATTGAGATTTTATGTAGAGCTGGAAAATTTTTATCTACCTTTCATGGTTCCTGGACTACATAAACTCAATTTATACTCAAGTTAAATATATGTAACTTTATGCCGCAGGGGTGCCCACAAGGGGGATGGGTTGAAAATTGTTGCAAAATTAGCATTTTATATGTTAAAAATAAAAACAGTGAAGTTTTATAACTTCAAAGGGTAATAAAAACTCTTCTAACTCTTTGTAAGTGATTAAAATATATTGTACAACTAGTAGGCCTGAAGTTGTAATCACAGCGATACGTATTTGCTTGTAACCGCGCCGACGAAATAGCTAACTGAGTTGCGAGTGCGATTTGAGCCATTGTCCTCCCTTCGTTGCCCCTCGCATGCATTGTTGTTTACCTACCTTTCTTATTGCTTTCTTAAACTTGTCTTAGAATGTATTCCGTAATCATTTATCAGTTATGTGTATATCATGTAACAGTAACATCATTATACCGTACATACTTTTCTAATTCACACTTTATTGTAATATAAATACAGCAATACTTTTTCTTGGGAAGAAATTTTAGAGTATTCCTACTGTTATTTCACTATTTGTAAGGGGGGGGGTTACTTTTCATGAAACTGGGGGTGGAGTCATGAAGCTACGGGGGTGGACACCCCTGCTTATGGATACGATAACTCTCATGATTTTCAACAGTTAGTGGCAGACTGATACATAAAATATAGAGATGGATAAAGTAGGTCGAGTTTCTTAATGGGCAAAAATTGTACCTAGCATGTAGAAATGGGGAAGCTTTTTTCAGTATCACCTGAAACTGAGGAAGCTTCTCCTCTGAAGCTTAAGAGGCTTCAACATTACTCACCTAGCTAGCAACCCGAAAATAGTATATTCTGTATATTGAGTAATAAATTATGTTGTGAGCGTGTATTCCAGTTATGGAGAGAAGAGAAGCAAGAGAAATACGGAGAAACATGAAAATATTTTCAGTAACATAATAATAAAAACAATTACAGTCAACTCTCGATATAATGCCCCTCGATACAGTGCCACCCTCGCACTGTGCCAATAAATGCAAGTGAACGGATCTTCTCCCATCTAAAATACCTAAGAAACCTCGTTACTGTGCCAATTCATTTAGTGCCAGTGAATATAAGATAAGATTTTTACGAAATATAGCTTGCAGTGATTTTTAAAGTTGCAGAGTTCTTTTGAAACTGGCGTAAGGTTAGGAAGATTATTTAAGAAACATAATGTATTTCCAAGAAGTGAGAGTTCCCCTGCCACTAACTGTAAATGTACTGCGGTTGAATGTTTAAGCTATGTTAAGAAGTCGGATAGACAGCCTGCGTGAGAGTGGAGCAGGTAGAAAGAGCCCTTCATACAATGAAACATTCCAAACTTTCACTTATTTTGGTCCAGTTTCCATTCGGCCGTTAAACACTATACTACAGTTACTCAGTTAATCACTTAATGGACCCACATGATTTTCAACCCCTTTTTGTACTGTAGCACTGGACATCTACTGTAATAAGTTGAGTTACAGTACAGTACAGTGTATTTTATCTTGTGCTGAAGTTCTCTATTTGCTTTTTGTTTAATTTGTATTTCTTAATACAGTACAGTAAATTAATAGAGCACTGTATTATGCAATTTTTATTTTAAAAATTAAATTTCGTTTTAGTGCCACTAAATGTTAGAGAACGGAAGGTGGCACTATATCGAGGGATGGCTGTTTAAATTTGATGCTTGCCAGGAAGCACCGGACAGAACAGTGGTTATTTGCATAGTGCTCTCGTTTCCTTCGTCCACACTCGGCGAGTCAAACGTCGGCATTTCCTTTTGCGGTCTGCCGGATTATATTATTGTTTATTCAGGGTAAACTATAGTTTGTACTCGCAAATCCAAGCAGTTTGCATACTCTGTTCCCAAGTCAATCTTCTGTTCCCAAGTCAATCTAATAACAATAGCAATGTATAGGATGTTTTCCCACTAAATTGAAAGTCTCAAAAGTTGTGCCTGTCTACAAGAAGGCTGATATACATTGTGTGAAAAACTACTGGCCCATAGCTGTGCAATCTTGTTTTGCAAAAATTTTTGAACTTGTTTTTCTGAATAGATTACTACCCTTTATTGAAGATCGATCCATTCTTAACGACAACCAGTTTGGATTTCGTAAACGCAAGTCCACTAAAGATGCCATTTTTACTTTCTTAAAGGATGTTTACACTAAGTTGGACTTTTCTGAGAACATACTTTGTCTTTTTTATGACATGAGTAAGGCCTTTGACCTTCTGAATCATGTGCTTATTACCAAACTTAGGAATATGGGTATTTGTGGTATGCCTCTGAAGTGGATCGCCTCTTACCTTGAGAATCGGCAGCAGATTGTTGCCCTAAGACATTTGGGAGACAACAATGTGCTCAAAACTTACAAGTCTCGAATATCTCCACCAGTTAATGTGGGTGTCCCTCAGGGCTCAAATCTTGGGCTATATTGTTTCTTTTATATATCAACGACTTGCCTGAAAGTATCACCAATGGACATATTTGGCTCTTTGCTGATGACGTTTGCCATTTGATTAATGACACATGTAGAACTGAATTGATCCATAGAACTCAGAATGGTTTGAATGAAATGAGTAACTGGTGTGACCAAAACAAACTTATATTGAATCAAGAGAAAACTTCTTTGATTGATTTTCATACTGGAAAAAAGTCTGACTCTGTTCCTCTTTTAAGATTGAATGGAAAGACAGTCCATACATGTGAAACTGTAAAATATCTTGGGCTTAATATTAATTGTAACCTAAATTGGTCAGCTCATATTGACACCGTATCTGGAAGACTTGCTTCAGTGTGCTATTTGATTTATAGATTAGCTAGGTTGGTTAATTGTGAAGTGCTTCTAAAAGTGTACTATGGATGTTTCCATAGTATTTTGAACTATGGGATAATTTTTTGGGGTGGTTGTACTGAAGCAGATAGACTCTTCTTACTTCAGAAGCGAGTTGTAAGGACTATATGTGGCGTCCATTGGCTCACTCATTGCAAGCCCTTATTTAGATCACTTAATATTTTAACGTTGACTTCTCTTTTTGTTATGGAATCGGCCCTTTATGTAAGACACAACCCCGAAGTTTTTTTAAGAAACAATATGATACATACCTACAATACTAGAAATTCTGAGATGTTACATGTGCCGCAAATAAGAAAAGCTTTGACTAGCAAGAGCCCTTACTGCAATAGTGTTAAAGTATACAATGCACTTCCAGCATTTATTCTTAATGAACCTTGTATTAATAAGTTTAAGTATTTACTGAAGTGTTATTTATTGGATAAGGCATTTTATAGTTGTACACGAGTTCTATGATTGTACAGCCACTGTATGTAAAAATTGACAACTGTGTCACCTTTGGTGATTCCAACAGGCCTAAATAAAGAAAGAAAGAAAGAATACAAAATTTCGGCGTTTCTTTAAATATCGTTTCCGACTGAGACATAACACTTAAAAACGCGGCTTTTAACGAGTGTGTCCTTCTTGCATTAAACAAGACATCGCTGGGGACAATGATAGCGAGACGACTATATTTAAAATGCGGTGTTATTATATTTTCGATTGTTGTGAAACGTTTCCAGTTTAAGTTATATATATATCAGCAAGCAATGTTATTTTCTTGGTATAAATATTTAGGCCAACTTTCTTTTAACAAAGAAATGCATTATTCAAAACAGTGTTGTAATACTGTATAACAAACCTATTGGTATTTATTGAATTGTAATACAGCTTGAATTGTAATGAACCATTAAAGACCATTACAGACCAATAGAGAGGAATATAAACTAATTTCACTAAGGTCTTTATCTCCCCCGGCATTTTCTTACTAAGCTTAATAATGACTGTACTCTAGTAATAAATCCTTATTTACTTCTAGCCATGTGTTAATTTTGCCGCAATATGTGTACTATATTGATGCATAAAACAATCTAGCAACTGGCACAAAACCTCACAGAAATGCCTTAGTTGAAATTGATTTTTCTTTGTTTGAGAAACGAGACCTATTAGGCCTAATACTACATTATGCAACGAGCCTATGGTAGCATTTATTAAGACACGAGTATGTATATGAAACGAGCAAAGCTAGTTTCATGGTTTTCATACGAATATCTTAATTACCACAAAAGGCAAGTTGCGTACGACTGGTGTTGTTCGACCATAATTAAATGCTCGAGTTTTGAGAATTTAGATTCACTCAAACAGGGACGGCTGCCCTTCGCAATTAGATGTTCTAGTGTTCTTGACTTCTGCAACAGATTTAAGCTGATGGCGTCCGGTCAAGTCGAAGCTTTTTCTTGGTCGTTTTCTTCAAACCAATTTATTTTGGCAACACCAAATGAATTCAGCTTAGTGTTATTTAAAATTACACGAACAGAATTGAATTTTAAATACAGGTTGTTTATTACGCAGTTTCTTTTGATACTTTCAAGGTTTCAAGAGCGTTAGGTGTTCGATAATAATGGAAACCACACCATTGTTGTACCGTAATGAAAATGAGTATTGTCCATATCATTGATACCTTTACGTCACATGTAATACGCGTATTATATAAAGTAAGGTCGAACAAAAAATTATTTCATCTAATACGGTGAAATTGTTTAGAAAGCCGTGACATATATATCAGCCTAGCTCCAGAACGGAAAATCGCATGAAAACAAAATTTTGTATCTATGTTAGGTAATTCCTGGGGATCTGACACGAAGATTTGCGACAACTTTCTGTTATTTTTAATACGGTTTAACATGAAGAATATGTATTTTTCGCGATTTTGTCGAAAACTGCTATAACGATTGGGATTAAATTTTATACATGGGGTGCTTATACTAAGAGCTAAATCTTTTAAGTATAACATTTTTTGAAAAAATTCTCTGAAGGGTAGTTACACGCCATTTACGGTTTGTCTAATTTGTAGAAACTCAGTCATGCCTCAGTCTAGCTTGGGTACCGAGTGAAATGGTAACGTCTTGGATCGTATTCGGGAGGTCCCAGGTTCAAATCCGGTGACCGGCCAGTTATACATGGTTTTTTTTCATGGTTTCCCGAGTCCTAAAGGCAAATTCGGAATTTGATAATTATCTACCATGACTCATCCTTGCTATTTCATCCTGTACCATATTAATTTAAATTAGTATTAGTTGAAATTTACTGACAAAATACACCAACAATAGAAAATAGTTGACAATCAATAGTTGCATGGCCTTTATACACACAGATCCTGAGCTTCTTATATGGCCTCGATGTTGAAAGGAGTATAGATACAGCCGAATAATAAAAAATATAAAAAGTTTGCATCAGGTTGAATCAACTGAATAAGTGATCTTAGCAATACGACCTATCATTCTATTTCAGAATGTGCTTCTTTGCCATCACTAGCTGGAAAAGGAAAGTCTCCATAGCTAAGAGATCTACGAAAAATGAGGACGAAAGGAAGTTAACGTAAGTTGCAGAAACAGACCGATGCTGTCACATTCGCCTGCTGTGATCGAGTACAAATTTTATTTTAGATACACCTTCAAGGTTTTCAACGTTCATATGAAGAGGTTCAAGAAACAATTGCAGAGGTACGAATGTACATTGCATACATAGTTAGAACAGAAAATGTTAGTGGAAGAGAATTAAATTTGAAACCAATAATTGCTTCTAGATGAATCCAACTTCCCCAGGCTACTAATATAATGCTAGTGAAAAACACACAGACTCCACGGCAATTGTTTGGAATAAACAGAAACCAGATCTTTTCCTTTGTATACATCAATTTTAGAACTCTAAAATGGCATCATAAAAACAGAGTTTGTTTAGAACATAACACGAATGGATCCATACGTTAAGAACGTAGCTTACTCTTACTCATTCATTAGGTGCTATACCACTAAACGAATAAAATTACATTTGTGTGGATGTGACGTGGTTATGGTTGTAGATTTACAGACGTTTAGAGGAATTCAACGGTCTGCGGTCACAGGCCGAAGTTGCAGTACACCCAGTTTTTAAGTACCACAAAGCCTTGAATAATTTTACTTTAATTGGACAGTTTACCACACAGTTTAGCACACTTTTTGTACATGAGTAGCTATAATTTGGTAAGTTATATCAAACATCTAATAATAAATTTGTACTGATTTCTTTACTGTACCAATGCTGTATATTAGTTTATTTATCATCTAAAGTGAGGACGGTAGTGCCAGTCACATTTTTCCTTAAAAGGTAAAAGTTAAACTAAATGAACCTCAGTGAGCTTCATAAATGCTTTGAAATTTATGGATAATTATTTTTTTTAACTAACGTCACAATTTTGTTTCCCCAAATATCTTTACCAATTCAGTCGATTTGAGTTACAACCAAGAACAAATGGTCAACGTTGTGTTAAATCAGACTAATGGCTCTTGAGATTTTGTTTTTCGTTTTGAAAAATGAAAGTTCATGGTAACTGTGTTTTTCTACACCCTCCAGTTAAAACCGAATACACTGATAATTGAAATTTTTGCCTCAAAATTTAGAATCCCTTACAGAAAAAAAAATGCTATCATTTGAAAATATAAAAAGAAAAAGAAAATTTAGTGACAATTTTAAATCAAATTAAACGATAAAATTATCCACTCATACTTCATTAATAGTATTTTCCTAAAACTAAACATCTTCCCATTTCTTAGGGAAGTACTGTGTGACGAATTTATACTGTTCGGTTGATTGAATTTGAGCATCAGTGTGTAATACTTTTTATGACAAAAGTGAATACATGGCTAGATGGGAATAAAACATCTAGCTCGTCCACACGAAACATATGGCACCATCTGAGTAAGAAATAAATGTACAAATAAAAAGTGAATAATGGAATCTGTGCGAGTGGAGTTGTTATAATTCTGCATGTAACTGTAAGGCCACTGGCTGTTCCAGATATAACCGCCCTCCTGTTCGATTTCCAATACTCTGACGCGACACTCATAGTCATTTTCGCTACTTCTGCTTGCTTGCTGTCCTGCTACATATAAAGAGACGTTAGGGGCATTTTCTACAATATATGAGATGTAATAAATATTTCATGAAAGTATTCCTTTATGTGTGGGATTCGAGCATACTAACTACTGAAGCGCTAATATCCATTTATACTAGGCAGTATACGGATACGCAACAAACTCGAAGGGATAAAATATTTGAAAAGTAGATTCTATTAGAACTAAATTTCATAGCTCTCGTAAGAGGCATCCAGCTAGGTTGAAAAAATTACCAAACAATCAGGAGAAAATTAATTATACCTTATAAAACTGAAAGAAAAAACTTTGTCACTGGATACTATTTCTGTTCAGAGTTTCATAGTTAGTTTTGGTGTCGAAGTTTTGTTACTTTCCGTGTAACGGACGTCGTTTTTTAGACAATAAGCTCATCGAGCTTAGGCTACTTACAAGTTACTTTTCGTACCTGTTCAAGAAGGTATTCAATGACCGCAAAACTTAGGCTAATAATTGCCAGAATTTGTGGTTGTACGATGAGAAATGTAGAAGTTTCCATGTAGGGAACAGTTTCCCTTAAAGAGTGAATAGTAACCATTTCCTTAATGTTGTTTCTTACTAAATAACCTGACTGAACTCCATTATTGACACAACTGTTATCTTCCTCCATGCAATCTCAGTTTCCGTAGTTCCGTTCGCTGGATTATTTACCTACAACCAATAGAATATCCACACTAAGTACTGTGTTCACCAATGCTGATAAGCTTTTCCAGCCTGGTTTTGAGACTGAAAACTAGGTATTGCTCTTTTTGAGTTTCACCACCTTCAATATCTTAGTTTTTTAGTACTATCCTAAAAATGTTTTTACCAATGAAAAGTGAGCCAGTAAATGTGATTAACCGAGATAATTATTTCAAAATGGCGCGTAGACTGTTGGAACATCTGATCAACATGAAAGATGAAAGTGGCGAGAAATATAAAGCAGAATATACACTATAAAGTAAAGCTAACTAGATGGATACAATCACGTTGCCACTGTATCATGGGCAAGTAATGACTGTCATTCCATAAGGCTAATATTAGGTTTGTTCGCAAAGCAAATCCGTGACTGCTTGAGAATTTGTTGTACTGCGCATGTCCAGTCTGTAACTTACCCGTGATTTGCACTTTGCGAACGGTTACAAGAATTTGGAATCGATAGTTTCTGCGTTTAATCGATATGATATGCAAATAAAATATATATTTCCCTTTGACATGTTATAAATGCAATATACATCGACAATATAATCTATATTTTGGGAAATTTTTAATTATCTTCCATTATTCATACATATAAGTAGCCTATGTTTATAAATCTGGCGCAATGTTATAGGAGGGAGGAGTCAGGCGCGTGAAAATAGGTTACTGCGCATGTCTCTGATAACAATTCATGCTAGAGCCTGCAAACTTTTCTTATAGTACAGAAACTGTCCGTGAGAGCTTTGCGAACAGAAGATTGAAATCAGAATCACGGATTCTCGCTTTGCGAACGCGTGTGGAGAAAGAGCGCATGCGCGAACGATTTGTTCCTGGTTTCTGACTGCTTTGCGAACAAACCTATTAGTGACGTAATGCTTATTTATACAGTTTTGTGTTGTAGCCATTCACGCGATTCAATCAATTTGCCATTCAAGTTTGATGGAACTTATTTGTCTTTTGCAATAGTTCTGTTTTATTTTATTTGTATAGGATAAAATTTGTGATAGTTGCTACGTACTAGCTACTCTGAAGAATATCTCTGTGAATTTTCTCAAGACTTTACGATGGGGTTCTGCGTACATTGACATTCAGATACGACACGTGCTAGCAGTCATTTTTTGACAGCTGGTTTACGTTACATATCCCAGATGACGTTGGTTTCTTTAATTAAATTTTATGGGTAAAAGAAGATTTAGACAATACCCTAGCTCTGGAAAACCGAGTTAGCCTACTAAATGTGTTGGGTCCCGAAAGACTTTGGCCCTACTATTCGAGATCATTGACAATTTATTCGTCTAGGTTGACTGTATGACAATTATTTTATATTAATTTTGCCACCCCCATCACACTATATGCCCAGTGCCCACTTGTATAAGCCCTACTGCAGGCTCCAGGTATCCTTCTTTCTTTCTCGAGCATTCCGATACCACATAAGGATCAAAATTTTTTCTCGGCCCGGATTTTGTTGTGTTAATTATCTAACACAATATTTGGTCTCCTGTTTCCATGTATATCCAACGCTACTTATTACCAAGAGAGTATTCAATTTTGGAATTAATTGAAAATGGCCTTGCTCTTTTTGTTATAGCAACTGGGAAAAGAGTGTATCGTTGAAATCGATTTTTGCAATATAACACGTCAATTTGTCGATCTCTTCGATTCTGTTAACTCAGTCTGCCTCATTCATTTGTTTATAACATTACGACAAACATGTCTGATTTTTGTTTACATAGGTGGACGGAAGGGGATCATGAATGCATGCCTAAATGGGAAAATGATCGACGAAACTCACTATGTGATGGTTTTTTGGGCTAGGAAACTTGAATCTGAGGTCGTTTTTCCCCGTGCGACGCACTTGAATCGTGAAATGCATCTCGTTGCAGGGTTTTTAGCTTTTTAATCAATCGTTTTAATTGTTAATGCATTATTTGGCATGCATTCATGAAAACTATATCAGTGTTCATAAATATGTTTTATTTATTTTTCTGTTAAATTATTTAAATGAAACATTCTAACAGTTGAGTAAATAATCGCGGGCACCTGCTAGTTAAATATAAAATAAGTTATCTGATCGATGAAATATTCAATCCCGGTCCGTGTTTCGGTAATCTAAAGTGTTATTTTTAATGTAACATGTTAAGTTATAAGAACGATCAAATATTTAATCCCGAAATCTCCTGGTGATGAGAACGGAGAGGGATACTCCGGTGCACGTCCGTCATTTGTTCCTATAAGGCTCATCTTTAAAACTGGACTTCCACTACCACTTTACCACTTTATTTTCTTGTTCTAACACTTTATTCAGAATCTAAATTGAAGTTCTATCACTTCTTTTCTTAAAATTATCAACATTTTTTTAAACAGCTTAAAAGTTATCTTTATTATTTGTTAGTCTACCAGGAAATAGAAAATATCCTCGATACTTTCTGGTTTTGCTTACAGAAATCGCATGGAAGAATTCCCTAAGAGAGAAAGCTTTTTCGGTATTAAATAATTTTCTTTCCCAAATATTTTATCTTAAATTGTTCAGTTCTAGAAGAAGAAAACAGTGAAATTGATAGTCTACTTAAACCCGATACGGAATAATTACAAGAACGTTAAGAATGCTGATTTTGCTGACTTATGCAGGTAATAGAGAGGTTTGCTGAATCTGGCATTTAAACTGTGTGCTGATAAAGTGCGAAATATCAGCTGAGAGTGCATCATCCTCCCTGGGATTACAGATGAGTCAGGAGTTGTAGTAATCCTCGTGTCACATGAGCGAGAGTTTGCCAGTCTCCCTAAATATCGAAATATCTTTCAGCTGCGCGAGATTGCGCCAAGAAGTCGCATTCCTGAAATTTATTGCTGAGCTGTATTGCAGATTTTTGTTTTGCACATCAGGTTCCCCGCAAAAATATTTATAGAATATAACTTAAACCTACATAGTCTAAAGTCGTATGTCGTACTGGATTCAATTATTTATTCCTTTGGAATCAGAATTACAAATGGAAAAATGAATAGGTCATTAGAAAAAGGGCCCAGCTCTTTTTTTTCCATAATTCGCTTTTTTGCATATAATCGTACTAGATATAAGCGCAGATATCTTTAGTGGAAGTGTGTCCCTCCAAACAGACTCTAAGGACGGGAAAGTTGCAATTTAGAATGAGTTGACTACGAGGTCGTCCCATTTCCAGGGTATGGGATGTTCTGTTCAGTCTTCTCATCTTATATTGCATTGCACCGTCTTGGTATACCTCCATGCTACCTATATATGCAGAACAATTCAAACTTTTCCTGCTCACAAAGTACTTTACCAAACAAACTATTATAAAAGCATAATTGCTAGCACTAACACTACTACAGAAGACATCGAGAAAGTCATTATGATTGATACATTATCATATATTTTCATTGCGCATAATTTAATATTTTTAATGACCTATTCAAATGTGAGTTTTAAGAATTCTCTGGGAATTTTAAAATTGTACTCTTTTGTGTTCATAGCCGTCTGTGTAGACTCGGTCCTTTGTCAAGTGACTATTTCATGTTTACATTCACACAAACAGCTTGAAGGGTAAAATGCAGAAGGAGCGCGATGCTGACCACACTGCCTCCATCGCATGCCGAGCAGCTTGACTCTTGGTAGCCTTAACTCCTGAAATCTCAACCATTCCATAGTGGGTATCGTATCTTACCTTCCTAATTATACGAAAATATAATGAAAATGTGTTAGAGTAATAGAATAGATTACACAATCTTTTCAGTTTTGGTATTCCTATGAATGAAACTTATTAAAAGTTGTATTGATCTTTCGTTATAAAATATTTAGAGTAGATATAATTCTTTATAATTTGTTAGATTGATCGCGTTTTGTGTTTATTTTGAATTTTCCCTGGCGCTGTGCTGGCCTACTACTGTCCATATTTTAATTCATATCATACATAATCAACATATCTTAAATTTATCTAAAAATGTACCTAAAGCTGGAATTCTATAATGATTAAACAGGATTCTTAAATTCTTCTGTATAAACTCTTTATATTGCTCCCATTTAGGCTAATGTAACTTACATGAGATTTCTTTGGGAATGGATTTTTAACCTGGCATATGTACTATTAAAGTACTCCAGAAGAGAGCACTCGGAATTGTATTAAGAATAAACTATTTAACTCTAAGTACTCTTAACATTCTCTCGTTTGAATTTCCAGTGCTATCTACACGTATAAAGAAACATTTTCCGTAGCAATATTATTTTTGGACATTCTGTTAATATACAATATGAAACTCGTAAAAAGCATAATATACAAATCATTCAGAATCCATTACTTTCATATTAAAGTCTAACATATTATCTGCCCACAATTTATAACTATTTACATTTGAAAGGTCGAAATCACTTAGCGACCTTTAGGGGGGGAAAAACTAAAATCTTTGCTCGGAAAGGAAAGTCAGTTGTCTACTTCGTAAGCTTCATCTTGTTTTGTAAATAATTTCTGTATTTTAATCGTGCATATTTATAGGAAAATTTTGTATAGCCTTTAATGTAAGCTTTGCTCATTAGTATCTTTCCAACGACTGACTGACTCGTTCCTGTAACCCCTTATGGTGGGGTATAGGGCCTCCAAGTGGAGGTTTCATTACCTATACTAATTTTGTTACGCTTATTTTCCGAGAGAGCAGAGGGACAGGTGGTAAGACCATCGCCCTCCGAAAACTAAGGTATTACTTGGACGTGAAAGGGCCGAGAAATTTTGTCCAGAGGCTCTAAATTAGGCTTGGAGTTATTTTACGTGCCGTAAATCTACGACACGGCCCCCCCCCCCAGCTTCAAGTCCGTGCCCAGGATTTTTACGTCCTGAAAAATCCGGGTTTGATCCCCCGACCTTCGGATATAGAAGCGGGCACGCTACCTCTAGACCACCGCGGCCGATCTTTCCAATAAACAGAATGAATTAATTATCTTCGTTTGAGATGACCCAACCCCTCATTACTTTTAGGAATAGAATTGTGGAGCCGCTGTCGCCGTAGAGACTGATACAGTCACGAATATGGGCTTGTCTTTGTTGTGGTGTTGCCAATTTAGTACATTGTTGGAATAGATATTTGAGGGGAATTGAGCTCGTTCGACAAATAGGTGAATATGGTGTAGCACGTTTCCGTTCCTCTGTAATCCATGGAATAAGCCTATCGTAACAGTAATTTCCTTTTTAAGCCAGTGTTAACGCCTTTTTCCTTTCAGTCGTTCGTGGTTATCCTGAGAAGACCTTATTTGAATGTCGCTGTAGTATGTGTGTGGTATTGGGAAATATTTTACATTTTCATTCCTATAGTTCGCTGTGCTCAAATTTCAATTTCTCTTACACTGTCAATCGAACACTTATTTAAAGTTTGGTCCCTTGGGCCCTTTTCAATGAAAACACGAAACTTCAATAATAATTTAAAATTTTCTGTAGGCCTATAGAGAGTAGTGTAGTTGCTTACCGTACTAAATTATATGAGGAAATATTATAAAAGAAAGTTAATTACAATTCCTACTTCGAACTTTTTTTTTCTATAAACTTTAAGAGAGTATTAAAATATATTTTTAAGAAAGCAAAAGAAGTGCATATAAAACAAAACAGGTAAAAATGGCAAAAAGGTCATATAAAACTTACCAGAAGGCTTTATTTGTCATTTGGACACTTCTACTACCAGCCTGTAAATATATAGGTCTACATTCAAACAAAATAGGCATTTCCCGAAACTTCCAATGCCTTCTGATCACATAGATTTGTCCCGCTCTTAGGGGTGTTTGATTACAATCTCAAAAGAAGGGAGAAAAGAAGAACTTTGCTATTACAATACTTTAAAATTTATCTGAATTAATAATTTTGTTAGCTTTCACAGTTGACCTACAAAATGCTGCGTTAATTGACTTACTAAATTATACAGTAATAAAGCCCTTCAATTCTTTGTCTACTAATGCATATACATCAGGCTGTTTGGATAAATTAGGTTTATATTGACCTAGCCTGATTGGGAGAAGAGCGTCTTGTTGCCTCTGAATTAGGTGGAGGTTTGTATTCCTGGGCGGATCATTGATTATTTGTAACCTTGCTTCATGGATAATGAGCTTCCGCTTCCTGTGAAGTAAGCACAATGGAAAGCTGTCCCCATCGCTAGTTGATAGGAACCAACATTCACCCCAGGTCAAGGCTGTTGAGGGGAGATGACTTCAGAAGAACCCGAAAACCCCACATGCATAGAGCTAATTTAACATCCAATCAGAGTAGATATATGCATATGCATTCATGAACCACAGATTATTGTCTCTGTTGGACATATTAACATATAATGTCCAATCAGAGTTTTCCTAACATTCCAACAGTTTCCAACTGTGAGTAAATTGTTCGTAAACTGTACAACAGACTGTCTTAAACCGGGTGGGGGGGGGGGGAAATCGCAACCCGTTGGAATCATAATCATAAAATAGTACATTATACAACGCGCCTCTCATGCCATTTATTTAGATACGAGTATCTGAATTACCATTATAGGCAAGTTGCATACGACTGTAATTGTTCGACCATAATTAAATGTTTAAGTTTTGAGATTTTAGATTCACCCAATCTTCATCTTAATGTGTCCTAGCTAGCTGGATTCTGATTTTAATCTTTGTAAGAAAAAATAGGTTTATTTTTAACTTCTGTTACTTAATTATTTATTATTTTTTTTTTTTACAGGTGAGTACCACTTGCATAATCTGTTCTTCTGGCTTCGACTGGTATGCTGGCATTGGCCTAAAATCTCAATCTAGTATAATAATATAAATCAGCCAACATGATCTTAAGGTTTCTGAAAGTTGATGTTAGAGACTTTGTCTTTGGCGACTGACCGGACTTGCTGAGGATTGCTGTGAGAAACATACACAGTTAAAAGCTATGTGCTCTTGTCTTGAAGACTGCGGGTGGGATGACGGAAAATTATACAATACTATATTAAATGTTTTCTATTTCACGATTATACAGCATCATCATCATCATCATCCTCATCCTATACAAGGAGCCCTATTTCACCAAGAGTAGGTATGCTGGGCTAAATGTTGTAGGCTACATTAGTTTCATAAATATAAATATATATATATACATGCATAATTGAACTGTTAGGTTTGTAATACGTAATAGTGAAAAGTACACGTATATTATAGTCTCAGTCAAAGAGTTTTGAAAATGGGAAAGATGATTGGATCTACATTAATAAGTATATTTATGAATATTTATTTTGATTTAAGTTTTAATAAAATAAATGCGTGTGAATTTTGTGCAATCTTACAGTGTTTACTTGGATTCCAATTTATTTCGATTATTTAATTTAATGTTACCCTGAATCGCTCATAGGCCGCACTAGCAATACCTTTGGGGTATTAATAATAATGATGATGATGATGATGATAATAATAATAATAATAATAATAATAATAATTTGATTCTTCAGTGTAGGCATGTCGTGACGTTCAGACCCCACCCCCCGAACACACTCTTGTACCTGATTCGCTTTAGCTCGATTTCCTTTCTCTACTGACAATGATATTGAATGACTTTTATTATAGAAAGCTGCTGTACATTTGCGCATAAAACGATTTTGATTGCAATATTCAAATTTCTGCATATTAATAATGATCCCTGACGTCGACATCCACGAAAGGATTGAAGTAGGAGATTTCACGAGCTTACAGCTAACTCAAATTTATATATATATATAGCCTATATGATTGACGTCAGAGCTAAAGTCCAGTTTTCCAATTTCATTCTCTAACTCTGTTAAAAATTTATCGGACTGTTTAGCTTTAATGTATTCAGTATTCCGGAATTTAATGTTACGTTATATCTGATTTGAGATCAACTTGTATTATTCTATTGATGTGTTTTAAAGTATGGTAAGTTCATTCTCGCTAATGTAAATATCTTTCCACAAAGCTAAGATCTGTGCTTTGAGGCTGAAAAATTACTTTTCCTTTCCTGACCGATTAACTTTGTCAGTCCATCCGATTCAATTCCTGGCTTTCCTCTAATGGTCAGACTTCATAAAGCCTTCTTTTTGAATTGGCTCGTTTCTCTCAGAAGATGGCAACAGATGGTTGATATTCCATAACACTAAATTAAGGAACTTAAAATCTTATGATAAACAGGTTTTGATAAATATACCATACCTATATGGCCCTCGGGTGACTCTTTGTTTGACATGACTGCTGTAGAGTTAAACTATGCTTAAAGTCAAGTCTATAGGCCTATGGTAAATGTGACTTGAAAATTTCAATGATTAGCTCTTTCGAATCATTTTCATGGAGATTATAAGAAATTTTCAAAGAATATTTTGTATATAGTGTTATTACTCTTAGCATTACATTTTGTGAATTTTGATGCTTTTTGAAGAATTGCCTGAATTTTCTGTAGATCTTTGTATTTAAAATCATTACAATTGAATGGCAGTTTAACCAACTCCAACGAAGAGGCAGATCAACGTTGAGGAGCTAATTTAGAAATGACCTCAATTTAACTTGGAGACATGATGCAAGATAGATAAATATAGTTGTGAATTTAATTTTATTCAGTGGTCTCACACTGTGGACCCTCTTCCAGGAAAGAATGGAAGGAACAGAAAAATCTATTTTTGTTGAATGAAAAATGTGTTGAGGCTGCTCTTTGAGAACTTGTTTTGCGCAATCATTTTTTTCCCTGACACCTTCCTTCTCTTCTGCTCTATTCGTTTGGCACTTAACCCATCGTTTTAATCATACTACTTTGTCTTAATCTCTTACTATTTATAAGGTAGAAGGGCCTATTAAAGTTTGAATTTAATGCGTGAGCTTGATAATTAATCGTACATTTTTTTAATATGTTAAAAGCTGATTTCTCTACATGAAATTAGTAGAGACAGGATTCTTAGGTTTTACTAATTTTTACTTACTACTACAACTAGAAATGCTCATAAATTTTCTTGAGTCGTGTGTACAGGATTCACACACATTGGTTCTTTGGTATCTAAAAAATGGGTTAGAAAACCTAAACTACCTCATTTCCTCATAACAGGTTCTTGGTCGTTTTATTCCTTAGAAGTCTATATTTTGCGGAGAGAAGCAAAATCGTCCAATAAAGCAGGTATGGCTATTTTTCAGGGGACCAAAAAAGAAATATTCAGGATGTCAAAACTTATAAATTTGAATCTTTATCCTCAATAGATCCCTTCTGAATTCAATTAAGAGTAGAAGAGCAAAGTTAGTGGGTCATACATTTCGGCACAATGGTCTACTCATTAACATTTTTGAAGGGAAAATACTGGGAAAGAAATCAAGAGGACGTCCAAGAAATTCATTTATTAAAAACATGATAAAGGATATGGACGTGCTGTCATACGAAAATCTAAAGAGAACAGCGATGAAGAGGAAGACATGGCTACTACAACAAGGCATTGCCTTTAGATCCTGATGATGATGATCCTCAATAGGCTAACACAACGCTGAGCTCAAATGGAGTGAGCTCTTTTTCACATAACACATCCATTGGAACCAGGGTACAAGTATATAGGCCTACCTGACTCACAATAATCGTTACTTCATTCAACAATTTGTGACTTCCAAGTTCTCACTGCAGTCGATTAGAGCGCCAACATATATTTTTATTCTTATACGAGGCTTCGCCAGAAACAGAGAACTGTTCTGTTTTCTTAATTTTCGTAACTATAACCAAAAACACGAAAGAGGGTAAAATATTTCTCCTCCTAATCACCACTAAATGTTTATAAATACAATTCCAAAATAACACGTCGTAGAATTTACAGTAAATACATTGAATGGTAGTTAATATCATAGTTGTTGAAAATACAAGATTATACTTTTAAATGTATTAATTAAATAGATATATTACAAAAACATATGTACAAATTTATTACAGTATTAGCATACTAAGTCAGTTTATTAATAACTTATGATATTTCGTTTTTCAAAAAGACAATGTGTGAATGGTTACATAAAGTTTTTTCTATAAAATATGAATAGGGTAAGGTGGTACATTTTCGAACATGGTACAGTTCTGAACGGACTAAGATTCTTATCTATTTTTAGGTTTCAAATGTTAGCCAACCTGTTTTTAATTATATAGCGTCCATACTGATTGTTTTGTTGACCTATATCCGCGAGAATGGTGTTTTGAGTTGTCTCATTCGGCCATAAAAAATTATTTTCCAATCGAAGGTAAGAACTCCATGCTTGAAAAATGGCACGTTATAAAATTGCTTATAATTCCACGTTGTGTTACTCGAATATATTGTTGAGGACCAATTTTTAACTCATACCAACAAATAGCGTAGTCTTTAACAGTACTTTCACCCGCGATCGCTTGTCTTGCATGGAAAAGCTGTTTTGATATTACAGCATTCTGCATGTTTATTATTATTAACTGTGCAAGTCAAATATGAAAGGATGGCATTCATACACCTTTCAACAGTGGTATTATTTCAACGAAGAGTTATGAACTAAGACTTCCTCTGCAATGTTATTACATCTCAGCATTTTATGCAATACACAATAGGATGCAGCTGTTAAGTATTTTTACTATTGCTCTTGATGTTATAACAGACCGTCTGTATGGTCTAGTGGTTCCTGACTACGGACCCGCAAGTCTGGGTTCGATCACCGGTACCTCCTCGGATTTTTCTGAAGTAGGGTGATCTGGAACGGGGTGCATTCAGCCTCCTGACACCAACCGAAGAGCTAATTCATAAAGAAGTAGCGGCTCCGGTTCAGTAAGCCATCAATAACTGTCTTAGGAGTCGGCATGCTGACCACATGCCCCAATCCGGTCAACTACCTATTCAAAACGTGACACATCATTATTACGCTCATATTACTGATAGATAATAATAATAGAAAATAATATTTGGAAGAAAGCACTTTGTTCGTTGAAAATGCCACTGTTCGAAATAGTACGCACTGGTGTTTAGAATTGTACCTACTGTGGTACATTTTCGAACGATATTCTGGAAATGAAAGATTGATTGCCATGACCAATATTACAGCTGTATGTCTTTGATATTTTTGTGAAGGGTCAACTACATTGCCAACTTTGTGAATACAATACGGTTGAACTTGTCTTATGTTTATTGTGTTCATAAAATAAGAATATTTGTTAAGTGTTCGAAAATGTACCACCTTACCATAATTAAAAATCAAATCACATCACACTGTAATAGTTTGTCGAATTCTATATAATTAATATAGTTTGGGAATATAATGTTCTAAAATACAAAAATTACATAAACTTATAGGCCTACACACATTTGGTATTATGTCTATGTACAATATTTGGTTAAAGCCAACTGAAAAACAGACTAGATGTGATCTAGGCTATTGAAGGTTATAATATGACAGTGTTATTAAAATGTAAGAAGTAGCCAATGTGCACTCAGCATGTTAACAGCATATACACCCTAAGATCTTCTAAATGACTGGTGATGGTATATTAATACCGAAATGCGCATATCTGCATGAATACCTATCTACAATTTCAATTAGGCCCCACAATAATAATTTGGTAGAACACCAGCTATAGGCCTACTAAGGATACTAACTTATAATAACTAAAAGATTTCGATATCTTAACATTGCTTCTAATTGTATTATAGAATGTCTACTTTCAAATGTTGAAATCAATATTGAAACTTATATACTTAATTATTTTTTAAAGACTCCACACTATCATGTACGTGTTGTACAGTTTCTTTGTCTTTTAACATATACTTAATTAACATTTAAGAGTGTAATCTTGTATTTTCAACAACTCTGATAATAACTACCATTCAATGTATTTATTGTAAATTCTACGACGTGCCTTTTTGGAATTATATTTATAAAAATTTAGTGGTGATTGCTTGCTTCCTTGCTTACTTACTCAATGGGAAATAGACGATTCCTCAGCAAGCTAAAGGAATATCTATTCTATGGAACCCGAAGGTTCATTGCCGCGTTTACCTAAGCCCGCCATTCAATCCTATTCTGTGCTACGTCTATCCAATCATTCCTCGCAAATCCTACTTCCCTTATATCTATCCTAATATTGTCCTCCCACCTACGTCTAGGCCTTCCACGTGGTCTTTTCCCTTCGGGTCTCCCAGTCAATCCTTTTGAGATATATCTTTTCTCCCCCATGCGCGCAACATGTCCAGCCCATTTCATCCGTGATTTAATTGCCCTTACTATATCCGGTGAAGAGTACAGGTCATGAAGCTCGTTGTTATGTAGTTTTCTCCAGTCCCCATTTTCATCTCTCTTAGGCCCAAATATTTTCCTGAGCTCCCAGTTTTCGAACATTCGGATTATGTCCTTCCTGATCAATAAAGCGGCCATGTCTCGCATCCATATAATTATTAAAATTATATATACTCGTATTCATACCCTCTTTCATATTCTAGTGCACCACTAAGGATATGAAACTCATCAATAGATATAACCTAAAAGTTGACAATTTGGGAGATCCTAGTCAGTGCCTAGCCTTGTATGAAGGGTTTCCCACACTGAAAACTGGGGATTAATTAATTAATTTATTTATTAATATTGTTACTTCGATATTTTTACCTTAACTTATGGGAATATCGAACAATATTGTACCGCACCATAGTTGGAATTAAGATGAGCACAGTCTGCCATGTTGTTTTTAGCAGGCTACTCTATCAAGGAATTAGCCAAACAAGATGATATTCTTCCACACTCCCTTTAAGGGGGACATACGGGTTTGGGTACTGAGAAATAGGTGAAAATCGTCATATTTTTTCTACAAAATTAATTGTTCTGTAACCTTGCAATCTGACGTATTTTTTATTTACTACTTTCACAAGTTTCGTGCACTGAAGTGCCGTTTTCGTTATAATTTCCACAAAAGTCAATGTTTCTGAGTTATTCTTTTTTCTATCTATTTTAAATACGGAATGGACAATATCCACTTTCTTTGCAATATCAATAATATTTGTATAAACATAAATCCACGAAGAGTTTTATTTTTTTACATTTTTTTAGTTTAAAAATATTTTTAAATCAAAATCTATTAATTTTAAATCAATGACCGTAGATAGTGTAGTTCATATGAAATTAACAGATAGAAAATAATTATGCAGGAATATTGATATTTGTGGAAATGGCATTTCAGTGCTCTGCCCTCTTTTGATGACTCTTCCATTCATGCTCCGCGTGTCTTATATTGACCAATAACGTTTAGCAATTCCCCGGATATAGATTAATCACAATGGTTTATCTTATAATGTGCTTCCTAGGGTCGCAAGAATGCAATTTTATCGTATAAAACGATAGCTCGTTACTGGACCCGTAAGGCATCTACGTGTGGTGATTAATACATCACATACTGCCAGTGAACAGAATGAAAACATCTTATTTTATACAACATAAATTGTTTATAAATTGAAATAATGTAAATGTGTATTGTTTAAAATGCAATTTTGATTTGTTGCAAGCAGTTCGTGTGCTTTTATTGCGTTCTGATGTTAGCAATTTACACCGATGTTCTCTATCTCTATCTTCATGTAATCGATTCGACTGTCCATTCATTTAGTACGCCGCGATCTCACAGTTTGGCAGAATATTGACAACAAGTAAGAAACTAATCATTATTAACAAAATCCGTTACATTTTATTAATGGAATAGCCTTAATAAATCCTATTCGTGATTACGAGTTTCATCAGATAAATTTGCGAGAACAAAGTTCTCGCAAATATATCGATAAACTCGTAATATCTCGTCGTGGGATTATCTAGAATGGTTACCCATAAATCTAATAATTTATTTAATTCTGAATATAGTAATGCACTTACAGAAGTAGGCCTAGTCGGCAAAGAACACGTCATATTACAAGGTTAAAGAAAATTTCATTTCTGAGAAGAAGAAAAAATCATTTCGCCTATTTTTCAGTACCTAAACCTGTATGTCCCCTATTAAAGAGGAACTGTAATAAATATTTCCTAATTTAATTTGCGGATAAACTTGTAAACTGCTAGTTAAATTTGAAGAGAGGTTTATCTGGAGATCGTAGTATAGTCCTTACTGTAGTCTTCTGTGTTGAATTAATATATTCGGTTCAAGTTCCTTGGCATCTATATTTGCTACACGTTTCCGGTATTGATAGTGAGTTGTGAGAAGGGGACAGAGGTCCAATCTAGCACATTGTATCTTGAAGTACTCAAACTTACGTGACTGCAGCCACACTTATCTCAGCCACTTGTCCTATCTTACCCGTAAGTAAAGTTGCTGTTCGGTGCTTTTGGTTTCAAACAATAACTAGAAGTTAGAATGGTACAATTTTTTGGATTGGTGACAGCAATGTATGTATAGAATGTTAAATTTACGTAGTGATTTAAAAAAAAAATGATGCGAACCTGAATATTCCACCGTGTATTGCAGTAGTGCGCATTCAGTTGTTTTAGCCTCATTCAAGGCCGCATTATTCGTGAAGCACGTTTTTGTATGAAATGAGCAGCTGGATTTTTTCGAAAAAACTTCAAATAAAGTTTTAGCTGTTGGTATAAGCATCTCATATACAAAATTTAAGCAAAATCGTTAGAACCGTTTTTGAGAAAATCTCAAAAAAGAAATTTTCTTCATCTAAACTGACATTACATATAAGAGAAAGTCGTCGTTTATCTTTGTGTCACATCCCCATCAAATGCCTAACCTAGATACAAAATCTTTTTTTTATGATTTTTCGTTCTCTTGCTAGGCTGTTTACAGACACACACATAGACATGTTTCTGAAAATATAATTTGTTAAAAACTCAAATTCGAATTTCTGTATCGAACACAATATTTCCTCTACCCATGGTACGGGCAGAAGAAGTAAAAATATCTGTGCCATCGCTACCTGTAAAACAAAACCTCCTTATATTTTAAAAATTAATAAAAACTGAGCCTATAACAATAGAATTATTTATAATTAGTAGTATAATAGTTAACATTTTACATATCTAAATAAATGAATCCTCACATAATAATGTTCTAACTGCTTACTTCAAACCTAATAACCATCATCTATTTGAAAAGGAAAGATAGTAATGAAAAACTCAGTTGAAAGAAGAAAAAAACACTTTTAAATTACACAATACTTGTAGCACCAATATATTGATTCCTCATCACTATCCGTTGATAAATTCAGTAGTTTTTAATTGTTAATATTTCTGAACGTTTAATTTTCTCTTATGTTCTTGTTGCCCTCACGAATAATTATTTCTTTATGCACAACCACAAGTGGTTCCCGATTCATTTATTTCGATCTTGGAATCTCCTTCATAGTTATGAATTTGGCAATTAGAATTAGCCCGTAATCATCCCTATTGGGCAAGGGCCTCTTTCCTTTGAAAGGTGGTTGGGTTCTGTAGTCTCGGTTAGACATTCCGGGAAAAACCAACCTAGCGTCCTGTCCCGAGAGCTGCGTTCACAAGTTGTTTCCACTCTCTTCTCTCTTTAGCCTTCGTTGTCCAATTGTTGCCCAAGGTCCTCCCAAGTTCGTCTTCCCAGCGAGTTTTCTGTCTTCTTACATTCCACTGTCCAATCCTAGGGTCCCACTCCGTCACTTTATGAGCCTATAGACGCTGTCGCTGTCTCCATTTTAAGCTGCTTTCTGTGGTTGCAGCATCCTTTACTCCTGTTCTGTTCCTGGTTTCCTGGTGTTACGCCCAAGATTGTTCTTTCCATTTTTCTTTTGACAGATTTCTATTGCTTGTTGAGAGCCATATAATGGAAATGGTAAAATACACATGTTCATTGTTTGTCTTTTCAAATTTATGTTGTAGGCTTTATCAAATAGAATGAATTTCAGTGACCAAAGTTACTGCGATACGACGCGTTAATATCTTGTCCATTGCGTTGTTGAAGGAAATGATTTGGCCTAAGCACGTAGTTTCCTGGACGTATTCCAGAGGTTCATTAATGTGAAGTCCACTTCCCTTCTAATCGTCATCTACTTGGTCTTCATTGGGTTCAATTTGAGGCCTACCTCTGTGCTCAGGTTGTTTAGCTCTATGATATGTGCCTTTAATTCTCCTGGGGTAGCGGCTATGAGTACTACGTCGTCTGCAAATCGCAAGTGAGATAATTTTGCTCAATCTATATTTATTCCATAGTTCCCTCTGATTTTCTTTATATCTTCAAGCGGGCATATGAAAGGTTTGGGTGATATTGGATGTCCTTGGCTTACTCCTCGCCGAAGCTTGAATTCCCTCTCCTGTTTATCTAGCTGTAATCTTGCTATGGCGGTGGAGTATTGTTTTGTCAGAATTTGCCTACAATGCCCTGGTGTTGTAATGCAGTGATTAATGGGACATGTACTACTGGTTCGAATGATTTTGTAAAATCGACGTATGCTAAATAGCTTATGTGTCTAAATTGCATTCCTCTGGGTTTTTTCAACAGCTTTGTTAATACTTGTATGTGATCGGTTGTGGAATATCCTCCTCGGAATCCGGCTTGTTCCTCTGCTTGGTTCTCTTTCAGGTCACGGTTTGTGCGCCTCATGATAGATTTTTATAAAATGTTGTATACATTCGACATTAAACTGATTTGTCGGTAATTATTTACGTCTTCTTTTTATGAAGTAATATTTATTAGAATTCCATTGGCTGGGTATGTTTCCCGTCTATAGTACATTGTTAAATAGGTCTGTAAGGATGTTTACTAGTTCATCTCCTCCTAGTTTTAGATGAGCGTTAGTGATTTTATCTTCCCCCGGAGATTTTTCTAATCTTATTTATTTAAATAGCTGCCCTGATTTCACTTCTCGGTATCGGAGGAACTGACAGGATTTCATCTTTTTGTTTCTCGATGAACTGAGAGAGTCCTATATTGGCATTGGGTAGCGTGCTGCGATATAGATTCTCTTAGAAAGATGTAGTTGTTTCTACTATGCCTTTTCTATCATTGAAGGTTTTTCCTTTATTTGTTTGCAGTTTTACCTAATAGTAATGCTGATTGCAGCACTTATGCAACCAAAACAATGTTTAGAACCACTTAAAATCTTGCCATATCCAATAAAACGGTATTTTGCCAACCCTATCTGTAAATATTCCTAAAGGACCGCATTCGTGGTAGCCATACTGACGAAGGAAGTACGAGAGCTTGAACCCCTTTCTCCCAGAAGGGATATGCAATTATCATCTCATCCTCCTTTTAAGTAAACATTATTGCTTATGTTACCTGATTGTCTAGCTCTGGTTAGTGGAAAAGGTCGACTTATATCACAAAAAGTAAGTAAATATGTACATAAATAAAACAATTATGTATACAAGGTGGAAGATGTTAACTTATTCTGTCGGTAAAAACAGAGGAATTGAGCTAGGAATAAATTTTCCAATCGGTTTTTTTCAATAAGGTTTGTAATTTTCGTGCAAATTAAATTGAAAAATATTAAGTGGCCTACAAAACCCGCGGGTGAGCTTTGCGTAATGTTCACGCATGATCGATTCCAGTCATTTGGAACAAACTGTCTGAGAGTGCTATCTCAGAAACATGAACACAGTTACAAAACGAAAATATGTTTTATATTTATTTTAATGTCATCTGCTGCCCTGCTAGAGAGGGAGGGAGACGGGCAGACGAGCACAGACATAGGAGCAGACAGACTGGCAAAGAGAGAGAGGTGTAGTGACAGACAGAGATAATCGGATAAAGAAAGAAGGGATTTACGAAGTAAGTTCATAACATTTTCCGGTACTAATAGAGTTGAGTTAATTTCGCAGTAAGAGCTCCGCTTATGAACTTCCTGCCACTGGGTGGTCCATCACTTGCTAAAATGACTTGGGAGACCAAGCAAGCCACTCCATGGGATTTACAGTATTGAAAATGTATGCTAGGATTATACGAATGGACATTCTCTTTCTTTAGAACAGGCCTGTCCAACTTCAGAAGTACTGGGGGCCAAAATATTTTGACAACTGATGCTGAGGGCCAAACACTAAAAGTTTCATTCACATAAATATAACAGTAAAGTACACCAGACCAAATTGTTGAAATAGGATTCATTACCAGTAGGCCGAAATTAGTACTTAATGTGAGCACTGATGATTTTCAGATTGCTTCACTAAAGTTTGGATGTCCACTTCTATGATAGTAACTGCCAGTCTTAGTAGGTGTAACAAGGAATCATCAGTGAGACAGCTCCTATATTCATTTTTTATGAATTTCGTGTTGGAGAAAGCACTCTCACATATATAAGTGCTTCCAAACATTGAGGAAAGCTGCAAACCAAAATCTCTAAGCTGAGGAAACCTGCCCTATGGAAGTAGCTTAAAAAGTTGAGCCCTCTTTCAGACCTGGTTTGAAGAAAAGGATCAGCCCGAAGATCGCAGAGCTCCAGTTGATACATGGATGGCTGATTCTCAATATCCACATTCAAAGTGTAATTAAAAAGCAGTAGTTTACCTTCAATATTTTCAAAGTCAGAAAATCTTTCATTGAATTCTTGAATAATAACTTCAATATATTCACAAAACTCAGAAAAATTGCCATCTTCAATTTCTCCTGACAGCTCTTGACAACATGGAAAGTGTGTTAAATAATTTCTTGATAAAGTTGATTACAGAAATTTTAAAACCATTAACATGACCACTAACCCTGAAACACTTTGATTTTGCCCTGAAGTCTCTGGTTTAATTCATTCAAGTATTGTGTCAGGTCAGTCATGAAAGCAAGCTGCCTTTGAAAGTCTGGATCTTCCACCCGTCGAACAAGATTTTCACTATCTTTGGTAGGCCTACTGTCCTTTTAAAATACTGGAATCTCATTCCTCAGTGCATTACCTGCACTCAGCCAGAGTACATTTGCGTGAAGTGATAGATCTCTATATTGGGCTTGCAGCTCATCCAAAAATTCCCGGAAACTGCAGTGAAGTTGTGCCTTATTGGTTGTCGTATTAGAATTATCCGCGGGCCACAAAACTGTGAGAGCGGGCCGCATGCGGCCCGAGGGCCGCGAGTTGGACAGGCCTGCTTTAGAACATAGGAGGGTATCGGTAGACTGGAATTACGTAGGAGTAACAATGCCCACCTCTGCTTTATGGTTCTGGTATGAAATCTACGATAAGGGGAGTAGGAATGGCCATAAATATTGAAATTGTCAATTATCTGCTTTTAATTCGTATGAATCCTGATAATGTAAGCTTCAGAATTATACTGTATTACATCTTAAGTGATTTAAGTTTCTTAATTGTGCTACATTTTTATTTTACCCTTTTTGTACACAATAAAAATTGCTATTATCTTCTCATTCAAAAGATTTTGAAGATTAAAAGACAATGGGAAAGAGCTTATGAATTTAAATTTATTACAGGATTGATCGATTGGTTTATTTCATCATACAATACATACATAAGGGACTCTCGGTTACAAACAATGCTTTTCCGCAGAGCCCCTTTGTTGAGAAAAAAAAAACTATTGGTATCACTCTCAGAACAAGAATAAACACAAAAACTATGAAGATACATATAATTGTTTCAACATGTTAATCCTGACCTACAACTTTTTTTATTATTTTTTTAAAAGTATTAATTACCATAAATTTATTACAGGAATTTAGTGTAAATAAATTATCCTCCTAAACCACAAAATAATTCAAGTCAAAAGTTCAATAAATGTAACGTTTACTTTACACTTTCTTTTGTAATTTATAATTGTACACAATTAACTGCAACTATATATATCACCCCTACATAAGAATTTTATGCATCGTATTGTACATTCATAAAGTAATTTTTCATATCTGATGACGTTGGTTTGGATATTCAAGTATAGTCATAAAATATTAGTGTTATGTTAAATATATTACACACGTTTATACATCAAAGTAACAAACTGCTGAGTAATCCATTTTAAAATATAAAACCATTAAAATATACTGATTATAAGTTGTGTACCATAATTAGTTAAATGATCTAAAACTAGGTATGTCTTTGTATAAGCTAATAAACATGTAAGTTTTTTGCCGAAATTGTTCAGCATTACTCAATTATATTAATTAATATATGTATACCCTGTAGCAAGATAGTTGTGAGTTACTTGGAGCCTATTAAACAGTAACTTCTGTAATATATTTAACATAACACTAACATTTTATGACTATACTTGAATATCCAAACCAACGTCATCAGATATGAAAAATTACTTTATGAATGTACAATACGAGGCTTAAAATTCTTATGTAGGAGTGATATATATAGTTGCAGTTAATTTTGTACAATTATAAATTACAGAACAAAGTGTAAAGTAAACGTTACATTTATTAAACTTTTGGCTTGAATTATTTTGTGGTTTAGGTGGACAATTTATTTACACTAAATAATATTTACCACAAAACGAAGAAAAATGAAATTTATCAATACTTATTACGGCAAACTCTACCAAATCTTGTTGTATGCAAAAAATTTTCAAGTGTATTTCACTTTTTGTACAAATAAATAAATTAATTAATAAAAAAATAAAAAATGAAGGCCCTGCGTGTGTTGCAATATACATATTAACTTTAAACAAGTTTTTCTGTAAGCTTATTATTTTCCATATTCATGTTCCTTTTTGTTGGCATCTGGGTCATTCTTCCGATTGTGGGGAATTTCGTGTCCCAACCTTGCCAGTCTCGTAAATTAGAAATTTCCTCCCTTTTTACTATTTACTCGTATGTAATCATCATTTATCTAGTTAAAATATAAAGAAGTATATTTTTATTCTGATATATTGTGGTATTTAATAGCTTGAAATGTTGACAGGAACTACAAATTACCCATGAAATCAATGTCCCAACTCGAAGTATTGCATGTACGAAAGCTAAGAAATTGACCGAGAAGTCTTCTAAAAAAATTGTAAATACAGGAACTGCAGAAGGTATGCTCACTCTCATTGATGATATTACGATAATTATTTTATTCTTATTTGTACTGTGTTATTTATTTTTATTTAAGCGCTTAACTGAGTGTCCCTGCATTACGCCAGTCAACACCGTAACGCACGTAGAAATTAAATTTTCGCCAACTATGCCATTGCGGCATTACCTACGGCCATAAGTTAATTGGGAAGAACGATGGCAACAATGTGGCAACCACAAAAGTATTCCTTGTGTGATTGTAGGAAGCGTAAGAGCAAAAAACCAGATTTTTCATGCCAACACCGTAACGTAGAAAAAAGTGTGATTTTGTGATTTTTATAAATATTTTTAGTCTAGCAAAGAATTTTTGACTGTATTTGAAGATAAAGCATGTGATGAATCGTCGTTTTTTTTTTCAGTCTTAACTTCGAAAACTTATGAACAAAAAAAAAATGTCAACTCCGTCACGAAGAAATTCGTTACGGTGTTGAACACTGTTACAGTGGTGACTTTATTGGCTTGCATATGTTAAATTTAATTTAAATTTAGCTTATTAATTGTATTTACCTCATTATATTAATACATTATCGAAAAAATGTCCACATCTTGAAATGAATGTCCACACGATAACGCAAGTGTCCACACCGTAACCCAGTCTCCACCCCATAACAATAAGTAAAATGGCAATAGTTAGCACTAATTTTTAAATTTATTTTTCTTCATGAGGAGGCATTTATGCACTCTATTCTTAGCATGCATGGGATATGAAAATAAATATTTTACATTAAAAAGTCTGACCATAGTAACAAAATTTAGGATTAAAAAAATCTCGATTCTATATTCTAAATTAAAAGTTTTAATTTTTTTGTCCATTATAGTAAATATTTGAGATAAAATTGATACAAGGTGAATCGCAAGCCAATGACCTATAGACACAATGAATAAAAATGCTTTAATATTTAAAATTGTTAATATTAGGACCGGAAAACACTCCGTTACGGAGTTGACTGATATTTGCACCTACTGATATTAAACAAAATTATATCTAATTTAGTGATTAACATTGAGCTCGGCCAATTCACTGGGAATAGGTTAACATCATAATAAACGAGATGACATCAATAAAACACAGTTTTGTGACAATTGTAATTCCAGCTTAACAGTGGATGAAAATCCCCACAATCGTGAGAATGACCCATCTACTATACATAGATCATTCAAATTTATAATTAGGACACGTCCAAAATATAGTTACCTACATTTAGAAGTTATGGTTTTTTCTATAAGTCCGGGAAGAAAATATGTAACACAATTTGTATCAATCTTTGAAGAAAAATTGTACGAGGAAAAAATTAATATCAGGTCAATTTAATGAAATGTCTGTAAAACCTCATGTCTATTTATTTTTTAAACCTATGTGAAAATGTGTGTGTAACTTCATCTTGTGACCAGTAGCACCTGATAGGGCATTCCTATTCCCCTAACTCATTAATAAACAACGTTGATAAATATGATTTTTAGTATACGCTCTGTAAAACAGCTGCTTGTTGGACTGTTAACACGACGAAAAGTAGCACTTTACCAGCTTAGGCCGGTAAAGTCGTCATGGCAACTGAAAAATCTAATACAGTTCTTAAATCTATAATGGAATACATATCTGCACCACTTACAAAATGTATAAATCTCTGTTTAAAGGCAGCCATTTTCCCTGAAGAATTGAAAATATCTAAAACTGTTCCTATATACAAGAAAGATGACATAAATAACCCTGAAAACTACAGGCCAATTGCTATAGTACCCATTATTGGAAAAATATATGAAGGTTTTGTGCTTCTACAATTAAGAAAATATTTTGATAGAAATAATATTATGAGCCCATCTCAATACGATTTTTCTCCAGGAAAAAAATACTCAGGATGCAGTAAATGATTTGTTAAAAGTAATTTATAGTACCTTTGAAGCCAATGAATATACTCTAGCCATACTATTCGATTTAAGTAAGGCTTTCGACTGCATACCACATGATCTACTCTTTAAAAAAATAGATTATTATGGAATTACAAATAATGAACATAATTTTTTCAATCTTATATAACTGGACGTAGTTACATAGTTGATGTAAATGGTGATTTCCCCAAGGGTCCATTCTAGGGCCCTTCTTATTTCTGGTCATGATAAACGACTTGCCGTGTAATGTATATGCCAAATCAATTCTATATGCAGATGACTCTACCTTTATTATCACAGGCAACAATATTAATACTATTAAAGATACATCGAGGGATGTGTCTACTGATGTATCAAAATGGTTTTCCAGCAATGGGTTCTTAGTGAATAGAGAGAAAACTCAACAAACTATTTTTACTCTCAAAGAAAACAGAGATAAAGTAAATGTAAAATTGTTAGGCTTTCACCTAGATTCTGAATTGAACTGGCATGTCCACGTGGATAGTATATGCAAAAGATTATCCAGAGTGGTTGACTTACTGAGAAGAATTTGTGATAAAGTTCCTAGGTTTTACATCAAGCAAATATACTTTGGTTTGTTTGAAAGTGTCTTCAAGTATGGCCTACTACTATATTGGAACAGTACTGAAATGGAAATTTTACTCTTGCAAAAGAAGGCTATTCTTATTTTAAGTAACAGCTCAGGCAGAACTCATTGCAAACCGCTTTTCATACAGGAAGGAATTTTAACAGTGTACAACTATTACATATTTGAGCTTTTATTGTATGTTCACAAAAACAAAAATGAACTAATTTTAAATAATCATGTTCACCCCTACAATGTTAGAAATATTGGAAAGATTCAAGTGCCGTTCTCAAGATTAGAAAAAGTGAAATCCAGTTATCTTGTCAATAGTATAAGACTGTACAACAGACTGCCTATTCAACTAACAGAACTGAATGTGAATAGTTTTAAAGGAAAGATCAAAATTTGGTTGTGCAATAATCCATTTTATAGTCTGACGGAATTTGTGGACTCCTCTTTTAATATGCAAACTGTTGACCACTATACATTGTAGCAAATTTGACAATGCCTATTGTATAATGTATACTTAACGGCTTGCATAATAATAATAATAATAATAATAATAATAATCCAGATGGCGGTGACCAGTCATACCAACCGTAACAGGGTTTGAAACAAAATACTTTACAATAAAACAACTAATATAAGGCAACATTGTTTACATTGATCAGAAACTTTACCAATTTTTTTAAACAAAACACTTAATAATATAACAACAAATATAGGCCCAAGTCAACATAGCTATATTGTTCTTAAGAAACCCGCAGTGCCATCTACATCCGCATTTCATATTGATTCACAGCATAGGATTCAGGCGGCTGTGAGAATATGGCGTCAACAAATGGCTGACTAAGCCTTTTATAATCAATTATACGGTGTTTTTATATCATTTCATAGAATTTACAGAGGTTTTACTAAAAAAAAATATTGTATACACCACGTACGCAAAAGCGTTAGCGGACTCGTCCAATATTGGTGTTTTCTTTTTGTTTATGCATCAAACCTAAGTGATAAAAGTATTCTATCGTTATGTTTTGGAAGATAGTGTACTCTTAATTGTTGATAATGGCTAATTAGGCTGAAACGTTTTCGTTAATAAACAACGTTATGTGAGTTGAACTTCGTGAAAAAAAGCTGAAATAAACATTTTATCTTCAGTAACACAAAAAAGGCTTATTGTTGGATTAGTATCTTGTTTGTTTGCTAAATAAATGACCAGAAACTTGAAGTAAAATAAAGATAGTTTGAGATTGAAACGTAGAGCCGGTTTTGCTGACTTCGTTTCACAGGTAAGCTATATGTGAAGTATATTTTATTGTGAAAAATAAAATGTGAAAAGAAGCATTTAAATGTTAGCATGTAATTTAAACAAAAAATCAAAGCTTCTTGAACACATCTGCTACCTGTGTTTATTAATTGCTGCATAGAACCAGCAAAAGTGACTTAGTGGACATTAGATATTATTTAAGTATGTAATATAATTACTGTACTTATTGTATTAATTATTATATTATGTAATATAATTACGGTATTATGTGGATTTATAAGAAAATGCGAACTTTTAGCAAATCAACAACTGGGATGGGATTATGATTTGCAGATGCTCTAGGGCCCTTAATTGGCATTCATGGTTTTGCTTGTTCCAAAACAAGTCGTAAGTGAAAAAATAACCAAATCCCTTATTGCATGGAGGAAAATGGAAAACGTGGATCAAGTTATTTGGCATTGGCTGTTGGGTGTAGGACTGTGGTTTGGTTTTTTAGTGGTCGTGCTACAACTTTGTCATGACGCTGTTACTTCCACATATAGTATTGCACTTCTGTAAGTACTCTTTTCTTCTAGATAAGAGATGCATACTTTACTCAACATAGCTTAGTTATTGCCTGTACAAAGCACGATGTCTTGCACGAAGTGACGGGAGGGGAACGGGGATGAATATGTGAAATTTTCAAGTAGGCTAACATTTTTCCATATGATTATAATACAAATATTACTATAGAGCTCATTGATTATGTACCACAGGGTGTTGAACGATAAACATGGAGGAATGATAGGTCAGTCAGAGAGGACCATTGTTCGTGTAGGAATATATGTTATCTGACATGGTATATTAAGGAACTATGTACAATGAAAGATCTCAGGGGTTTTAGAGGGCCGGAACTAAATTTAGTTTTCCATATATAGGTATCCAAGAAATGGATGCAGATTTTTCGTGTAATGGTAGGGAACATCCATACGGTTATTTTAATACAATGAACCTTGGGTGGGAAATGCAAAGCTATTACATGTTGTTCTATCGGCTCGACGAGAAATAAGTTCTCATATTGGTTGCCTCACTCAATTTACAATGTAGGTCCGTAGGATATAAACGAAATGCCATTTGACGGAGAAGAGTTTCCTTTCTGTGAATGTGTGCTTACTGAAACCCCAGCACTCGTTGCATTTTTCCTTACGTGATTCTTGTGTTTCTGATCTATTGACAGAAAACGTAAGATATTTCAGTTCTGCAAGGACCACTAGTCGGTAGTGGATATCAGATATATAGCCTATTGACATGGTGAAGACATCCTTTGCTAGATTATGAGTGGAAATTCCGTAATGAATACTGGAAATTCAACTTCAGAGACAGATGTTTCCCTTGAGAATTACCACGATATCACTAATTTGTAGACAGTCGAAGGTAAAGGAAGAGCTTTCAGTGGTCGGTGATATCAATTCTAAAGGACAAAATTGTGCCACTGAACGTTATAAAATAACACTCCAAGGTAACCAACTTTGATATCAGTCACATGGAAAATACTCTTTTAGTTTAAAAAATCATATGATTATTAAATAGACTCTGATAAAATTTTATAACTTTAAAATTCGTTATGCATTTTTATATGTGGAAGCTCTCACGGTGATTGCAAAAGTGTATATACTTAGTGGGAGATAAGCGTTGTCATTATGTTGGCAGCATTGTACGAGAAAATAAGTAGGCCTAACTACTGTCGGCTGTGTGCGTGCTGCAATGAGGTTGGCACCACGGTGCGTAATTCACTACAATAATATTTATTATTATTTTACAAATTTCAACGTCTGTCTAAAATATAGTACTATATGATACACGCTTTTAAATTATTTTATTGTAACCCTTTTATAAAAAATAACCATTTAAGGTTATTGGAAGCATTGAATTTATTAAGCTATATTCCATGTCCGGAGCGTCCATTGAGAGTTTTCGTTACCGAATTTAATTACGTTTATTTTCCTGTAAGGTTAGAGGAAAAGTGCAACTCATCGACTCGACAGCCCTTTAGGAATAAACTAAGGTAAAATGACCGAGGAATTTGGTCCAGAAGTTCAAGTTCGGCTGGGAGATCTTCAAAGACACAAGACACATTGGTTAATTATTTATAGTCCCTCCGTGCCCAGGATGTGTACGTCCTGAAAAATCCTTCGGATCCAGAGGCGGGTATTTCCTGAATAAATGCTTCTCGGATGACAATTTTTTGGCCGCTTTTTTCTAACTTACGTAAAGCTAACACATTGTGAAATATAATCATTGACAGATAAAACCCATTTTAGATATTTAAAAATTATTAGGAGGTATTTAAAAATTTATTAACTGTCATATCTGGCTCAAAATCCGTTGTTCTTTATTGCTTGGGCCAGTGCTATTTCAATGCATGTTGATGTGCTGTGCCTCGTTGATAGTAAGTTACCAATGAGGACATGGTTCCTTTAAAGTCATTGTTAATAAAGATTATATGGATGTGAGACATGTTCACTTACTCTTCGGGAAGAGCATAATCTGAGTTGTGTTGGAAAACAGGGTGCTTAGGAAAATATTTGGGCCTATAAGAGATGCAAATAGGGACTGGAGGAAACTGCATAACGACGAGCTTCATAACCTGTACTCATCACCGGATATAGTAAGGGTAATTAAATCACGGATGAAATTGGCTGGACATTTTGCACGCATGGGAGGGGAAAGACATATCTAAAAATATTGATTGGGAGTCCCGAATGGAGAGGATCGCTTGGAAGACCTAGACGTAGGGGGAGGACAATATTAGGATAGATTTAAAGCCCCCTGCACACAGGGACAGTACTGGCTGCCAGTAATTATCCCTCTACTGTCCCAGTGTGCAGGGGTACTTCCCTTCAACGTCCAGTAGCTACTGGCGGCCACTAAACTTAAGGCAGGTTTATCCCCCTGCACACAGGGACACTACTGGCAGCCAGTAATTATCCCACAACGTGCAGCAGACTACTGGCGGCCACTAAACTCAAAAATGCTGGAGTTTGAGTTTAGTGGCCGCCAGTAGAGTCATTCCGTGTCAGATCAGCACACCCATTTAACCTCACCATTCCAGATTTGGATGAAATTTTGTAGAGAGGTAATTTTCATGTATCTTTAGAGAAATACAAACTTTTATTTAAATATTTCAATCCTTTTTTTACAGCCATGTCCAGAAAAGATTAAAGTCTGTTACTTTTAGTGAGATATTTGAATTTTATTATAGATCCTTTATACCTTGAATGGATTATGAGAGGTAGTTATGCCAGACACTATCAGAACGTTACGGAGGTATTAGCAAGCCTCTTTTCCATTATATGCCGGCAATAATGTAAAATTCTTTAAATATTTTATTCGTGGTCTCAATAATAAAACTTTATTAACTTACTACTTTTACACATACTGAAAGATTGACCGCTGAGGAAAATGTACGAATCAAATTTTTTCCTGACTTCGTAAATCTGCACCAGTTTTATTTATATATTTGTTGGAATATTTATTTTATGTTTTGTTCATTTATGTCAAAACCTTCCCCATATAAACAGGAAAAAAATTAATATTAATATAAGTATATTACTTTTAATACAATATTAATACAAATTATTAGCCTACAATATTCTACACAATGTAATATTAATATTAGTACCACATTAATATTAATGTATAAAATATCCCTTAGCTGTTTTCTACCCTTATTATATGGCGTAATTCCTATAAAAGTATACATTCTTTAACAAATTTTCCTCAAAGTATATTAACGTACACTCTAGAATGAGGAATATTTTCTAGGCAACAAAATATTAGATCAAATCACTCCTAGCTTTTTTTTACCTGTTTTAATCTCTACCCAAAACTACATTTTTTGACAAATTTTACGCGATTTTACAAACAAATCCTCTAAAAGTCAAAATAACTTCTTAGGCAGCTTGAATAACAGAAGAATCCACATCTTAGCTGTTTTCTACCCATGTTTTGTGATTTCTGCAATATTATTCGAAAGATTTTACAACCGATTCTGTTTTCTTCCCCTATTACACAATCTATTTACAAGTCTACAATTTTTATAAAAGTTTGCCTACTTTGACAATATTAATACAAGTTCTATAATATTCTATATTCTATAATATAAATACTGTTTATATTAATCATAATCATACATAATTAAATAATTGACCCTTGTACTGCCTACTGGCTGCCTCTACTGTCCCTGTGTGCAGGGGGCTTAAGGGAAGGAGGATTTGCGAGGGATGGTTGGATGGAGTTAGCACAGAATAGGGTTGTATGGCGGGCTCAGGCAAGCGCGGCAATGAACCTCCGGGTTCCATCAAATAGATAATATTCCTTTAGCTTGCTTAGGAATTGTCTATTGCCATTGAGTAAATAAATAAGTTAATAAAGATTAGAGGCATCCACAGGTGTGGTGTAGGGATGTATTCACTCTCTTCACGCAGTGGGCGTGGGTTCGATTCCCTGTCAGTACAAGTTTCCTATGTTTGTATTTTGCCGGAGTTTTCTTGATCTGTGTTAACTTTAGGTCCTAATGGTCCGCGCATATCATCTGGCCGTCATTATCACCTTCATCCCATCCACGTCTTGTTTTGACATTAGTGTGTGTGCGGCTGGTGTGCCTCGTCCCATGTGTTCGTTTGGCCTCAGAGATGTCCCCGGCTTTGGGCTAGTCAGTCACCCTGGGAGACCATCCATGCATTTTTCTGGTTAATAATGTATGTGTATGATGAAAAGGTATTCTCTCCCAACAGATCGCGGTCCTGTCAGGTCCGGGCGGCTTGGGCTGCGTAAACGTCCCTACAAAGGGGAGGTAAAACTCTAGAAAAGATAGTGAATAATTAGAGGCCTTTGAGTTGGCAACCGGTACTTCACGAAGTACACAAGTACTAAGTGTGCAATTTGGGAGACAACAGTTGTTGCGTATAAGTAACACTTCTAATGTAAGATAAATTCGTAATGTAATACAGCATTTATGTTGCTTTGGAGCAGCATTCCCAAATAATGGGAGTATGTTAAGATTTTTACGTTCCGTTACTCCCAAGTAAAGAAGTTATCCCGTAAAGTAAGCATCCTGGATTATTAAGCGGTGGTTCAGCTTTGGAGCACTATGCAAATGCTTTCCTCTGCTCTACGCGCGTGAACGTTCCCAAGGGACCTATCTCACCTTTGACCTTTACACTGAGATGTGAAGTAAAGCAATACAATGCTTTCTGCCGACATACAACATGATTTCGATAAGTGATGCTGCACTAGTAGGCCTATTCAACTCCCCGTATTTTATAATTATAATAATAATAATAATAATAATAATAATAGTCTAATATCAATAACAGTAGTAATACTGAACTCACTGCTCATATTTGATGGTTTTGTCACGAAAAGTAACAAAGAAAGCTTTAGGGAGAATGAAATTATGAGGGGGTTTCTAAAAATGTAGACTTCTTTTCAAAGTGAAAATTTTATGGTGAGTAGTGCTGTTTTATGTTTGTTCTGATCAGGGAAGTTTTCGTGAATGAAAACAATAGACAGAATCAAAATCTAAAAATCAACATCTTACACCCTGTTAGCTTTTTTTACTGTTACGCTATAATGGAAATAGCGATATCATTAGAATAGTGGCCTAATGGTGGTACGATGTGAACTGTAAAGGGACTTACGAACGTAGCTTGAAGGGATAACTTAGAGGAAACTTACTTTGATGATCTGTTACAAAATTGTCTTTATTTCTCTCTCTTCTTATTTTATCATATTTTTCTTCTCTCTTTTTTTAGAGAAGGAAATCAGTTATGTGTTTTAATATGTCTACTGCTAAAATGAAAAGCGTCGAAACCAATAGACTCTTTTGTATTTTTTGTTAGTACAATAAATATCATATATCACTAATACTAGCTTACCAACTTATTTACTGAATGACATACAACAATAGACAATTCCTAAGGAAGCTAAGGGAATGAATATTATCAATTTATGGAACCAGAAGGTTCATTGCTGCGCTTAGGCTACATGAGTTCGCCAATGAACTCTATTCTGTGCTAACTCAATCCAACCATCCTTCGAAAATCCTGCTTCCCTTAAATCTGTTCTAATATCTTCCTCCCACCTAAGTTTAGGTCTTCCAAGTGGTATTTTTCCTTCGGTCTCCCAATCAATATTTTTTAGATGTCTTTCCTCCTCCATGCGTGCAACATGTCCAGCCAATTTCATCCTCCGTGATTTAGTTACCCTTACTATATTCGATGAAGAGTACAGGTTATGTAGTTCGTCATTATCCAGCTTTCTCCAGTCCCCGTTTTCATCTCTATTAGGTACGAATATTTCCCTAAGTAGCCTACCCTGCTTTCGAACACTCGCAGATTATGGAATGATAATTCTTTTACACTGGCCGTGTGTAGGCTAAGGTCGAAAGATTGAATCACACTGAAATATTCAATGACATAGCCGGGACTTGAACCGGCTCTCCGTGCCGCTCCTCTACATTTGAGCTGGCATGACAGCGTGCAGGTACAACATTTAATTCTCCAACTGACTCGCATAACCGGGATATGTGCAAACGGCACGTTGTCATGGTAGTTCATTGAGCAGCGGCACCGAGAGATAAATATCCTGGTTCAAATTCCGGCATTGGCATTGCATTTTTCTGCCTCAACCTTTCCACTCTCAGATTATGTTCTTCCCAAAGAGTAAGGGACCAGTCTCATATCCATATAATACAAACAGCAGTATAATCTATTGTCTTATAATTTTTTGTTTTTAGATTTCTAGACAGAAGACTACAAGATAAAAAGTTTCCAAATTGCATAAAAACAAGCATTTTCTGGTTTTAATCGGCACTTAACTTCAGCCTTAATATCTGTAATTTAGTTTTTAAAACTTAGATGAATAGTCTAAAGGCGTTGATAAACCGATTTTTGCGAAACATATTTGCAGTAAAATCAAGGAATTAGGAAGATTTCTAGAAAATACTCTCCGAACTATTAGCAGTGCTGAACCATGTATATAATATTTGTTATATACAAACGGCGCAGTAATAGTAAAAGTAGCAGCAAAATGTAATTAAAATGTTACCTTTAAAAGTAAAAGAGGCTGCTTCGTTTGAAGTCTCCAGGCTGGTATACAGGAGTACAGTCTGTTTCATAACAAATTGCACAAAATGGGAATATAACACTAACGATAAGCGGTTTAAAAATATCTGTGAATAAATTTGAAAACTTTAAAATAGTAATAATTAAAAAGTGATAGTTAAAATATGCTCCATGTCATTTTCTTTATTTAAGTTTTTCGTTTCCTCCAAAACTATTATAGGCCTATTACTTAAGTTTTGATCTTTTCCTTTCATTGTGTAATTTTCATATTTATGTGTTTTGTTTCTTTTTTCTGTATTTTTTTAGTATTACATTAAACATATAATATTAGTGTTGTAAAACTGGTGTTATCAGTATAAGAGAATATTTTAATTGGGTAATGAGCCTGTTATATTCTCAACAAAATAAATAAATAATAAATAAATAATAGTTGAAAGAAATGATTGATGTCAGCCATTAGCGGCTGACATCATCATAGCATCTCCGTGCATGTATCGAAGCCTAGGTTACATTATTTGCATTCAAATTTGATGTGATTAATTTTTACTTGGAACTATCCTTATGTATTTGAGTACAAGAAGTAACGTAGCTTAATTCAGTTTGCAGATACTCCATTCCTAACCTCTGAAGGTACAAAACAGTGAATCATATGCAAACATTGATTCATTCCCAATGCATGCACTTCTTGCGTGACTGTATTGAATTTGATTAAGGGCCCGGAAGTTTATGAAAAATAACATTTTTAGTAATGCACCCTATTACATGCTAGTGTTAAAATGTGTACAAGGCATTAAAGAAATAAAGAAAATTTATGGTTTTGTTTTGCTTAGTGTTGCATATTTTGTTAGTTTTGTGGTAATGCTCCATATTTGCTTGATATTAAGAAATATGTGCATATTTTATTAATCTGTCAATTTTTAACAGCATATTTGTGACAGTTTTGAATGTGGATATTTGGCTTAGTTTTTTTGAGACCCGACCGTACAGTGATTTACAGTTATAGCCTAATGTTTTCGGAGCTGAGTAGGCTATATAATATTAAAAAGACGTTTCACTTTATTATAACTCAGTTTACTAAAATCTGTTGCATTGATTTGGTTTTGCAATGTTATTTATACAACTTTACTAATTTCTGTAATGTATCATGTAATTCAGCTAACAAGAGAACGTGAAATATTAAAATTCCTTCAATGATAGAGAATACTTCATTGGTTCCAGAGCATATTTTACAAATTTTAGAGCTTATTTGCATTCGTATTTCGTCGTGTGATAGAACATTGACTTCCGGGCCTTGTTAATTACAGTACTTACCTAAACTTGCAGTTTTCCTGGGCACTTACCAAAAGGGCGAGGTGCGGAGTCACGTAGACCTACGAGTTTACTAGTTGTAATTTAATAACAAAGTTCTTTGGGTTGTCTTATTAATACTGACTAGGACACAAAATGCATAGAAATTGAACATGTATTACAGTGTCAGTGTAAGCTCGAAATGTAAAAAATGGGTCAAAGCAAATTGCATAAACTTGCATATAGGCTACGTTTTAAGGATTGAGTTCCTGGGATTTTAGATGGATGGAAGATTAACTAATTGTCCAGATGTTTTCTTAGTGACCTTTCCCGTTTGTAGGGGCATTATTTATGCTGCCCACGCTGGACGAACCTTAAAAGACATGTCCAGAGAGGGAATACTTTTGAATTGCACTCTCTCTTGACTGGACAAAGACATGAAGGGAATTCCCACGTGAGTGATCAGTCCAATGTCGAACACGAACATATAGGACGAGACACACCAGTCCGTAAAAGACTTGGATGTGATGAAGGTAATGACGACCAGATGAAATCCGGGGACCATAAGGTCCTAAACTAACCCGGACAAAAAACTAGGTAACTTGTTCCGACTGGGAACCAAACCCTGGCGTGCTTCGTGAGGGGCGCGAATGCATCACTTGACCTATGGTGGAGGACAACATCAAATCTTATTATTTATTTATTTATTTATTTAGTATGTAGTTTTGTTAAATGTATTATATATAATATAATATTAATTGCAATTAGGCCTACAACATCACACATTTTAACTGAGTAAATAACTAGCACTTGGTTCATTCTACAAGAACCCCCCCCCCAAAAAAAAGTTTATGACTGTGGTGTTTTTTTGTGTGTGCATATTCTGAGATTTTAATTTTTAAGCTATAGAATTGAGAGGGCTATGTATGAAGATAAAACGATTGGTGATTTAGCTGTAGTGATGGATAACATGTTAGGGGCGTTAAGAGGAAGATATTAATTTAAAATATTCTGAAAAACTTAGCTTTATGACAGTGAAATAAAATGTATTTCATTCTAAAAAGAAGTTTATATATTTTTTAAATACCACATAATGTTTTAAGGATTTTCATTTAGAGTAACTATGGAAACTGACAACGGATTAAATACTTAGGCCTATATTGGGAAACTGGACCTTTCTTTATCTACGATGGTTTGTTTACCGAGAGAAAAACACTTCCTTAAACTATCATTCTAATTTTGTGACTGATTCTTTAAAGACGTTAACAGTGAGTTTTGCGCTTAGGGTCGAAAATTGCGTGTGATGTTGCCAAGCGAACCTTGTTCAGGAGTTGCTTCCAGTTGCGTCGCACCACCTCGAAACGTGATTGTGGTAGTTCAGTCGGGGTGAGTCTAGTGTTGGGCGGGAATATTATGATAGATTGAGTACATTTTAAATTGTGACAAACTCATTTTTGTAGATTTAATTAGGAAACTTTTACAGAATGCATAAAATACACTACTACTATTAAAGGTTTCAAACTAACATAGCAGTCCTTTTTGTTATTATTATTTAAAATGTATTTTATACATTTTATCAATATATTTCTTCACATAAACTTTGTGCTGAATAATTAATGAACCCCGGTTAAGTCAGAAAAGAAATAAAACAAAAAGAGGTTATTGAAAATAGCAAAATACTTCAAGTCCAATAATATAAAAACTATTACTTCTAAGGCTTTAAAAATTTGCTGTAGTACATAGACCCAATTCGAAAGAAAATGCACCAAAATTAAGAATAATTGTGACCAAGGGGGTTCATCATCTAATGTTTTGCATGAAATGACTCTAGTTTATCCTTTAGATTTCCGAGGTCAATAAAATATACCTCATCAGGCTTAGAAATTCAGTAAAGTCAAGATGTGTGACTTAAACTATTTAGTGGTTTTTAAATATTTTTTATCGGAGGAATTTGTATGAATCTTGAAGGTATTTTTTCTAGATCTAGTTGTTACTCTTATTACTATACTCTTATTACTATACTATTTTGCAAACTATTTTATTATAAATTACCTGAAATGTGAGTGATTCACACCATATTGTTAAGAAGCAAAGAGGTTTCGTTTTGCGATAGGGAATAGTGTCGCGCAGTGCACAATATCATTGGATGCGTATTACATAAATTTTATAATTTCAATACACAATATCTGTTCATAAACTGGCGAAGAAATTCTTGTGTGGTGCATACGTATGTATTAGTCACTTACTTACCAACATTCCCCTTGGGTTATGTTTCTCAACGCGTTGACAAGGATCACTTTCTTTATCTAGGTTATGGAGTTCCACATTTTCGTGATATATTTGCTGTTTTCAAGTGTGGCCTTCCTCTTTCGTGACAGGCCGCTGACGTCATATTCCCCCACAGCGGCGTGCATACGCACGAAGTCTAGACACGGTGATTGCCATAAATTTCTGCAATGTTTTAAGTACGCGTCATAAATAATGTCGTAAATGTTTCGTAAGGTGTGTACGAAGTTGTAATAGACTCCAGCTCCCCATTTCTTCTACATATCACACTTTGCTATGAATACAAATATAGTACTTTGAATCCTACGCTTTGGACGTTGTTCTATGAATATAATTAAAAGTATTTTGTTTCCTACTCTTGTGACATTTTTCTATGAATGCAGCTACAAGCTCTTTGAATCCTAACATTTGGTCTATAAATACAACTATTAGTATTTTGAATCCTACTCTTGTAACATTGTTCTATGCATACAACTAAAAGTACTTTGAATCCTATCTTATAATATTGTTCTATCACTCATCCGGGGAGGCCCTCCATGTCCTTGTCTGGTCAAAAAAGTATGCGTGTGATCCATAGATAATCCCTCTCCCGACAGTTGGCGGCCCTGTAAGGCCCGGGCTTAAATGTCTCTAAAAGGGAGAGGTAAAACTAAGGTTAAGATAGATATATAGATAGATTGATGGAGTACAACTACAAATACTATTTCTAGAATACAACAATTTAAGTAAGAAGTGGGGCTGAGTTTCAAAAGTCTGTATTTTTTTGTCAGAATAAAATGTATCTCAAATCAATAATATAGGCTAGAAAGTTTCAGCATGATTGAAATAATATTTTTAATGCTATAAATTTTGGTTGTATAAATTCACAATAAAATTTAAAATAACCAGTCCCATCAACTTTCATTTAATCGTTTTCATATTTTTATTGCTTACTCTGAATCGAGAAGATTAACGTAAAACAGATAACTTATTTAAAGTAATTATGTTTAGTCATCTGCAAATTAAAGCAACATAAAGATCCCGCACGAAATCTGTGCCGATTGCCTACGTCATTGCATTGTTTTCGTGGGGACTGTAGCGTCGATTGGCCTGCTACCTACCTCTCTCGCACAACAGTACCTCCCTTTCTATTTGTGAAGGCCAAGCTACATCTCTCTCTCGCATAATAGCATGTCTCTCTCTAGCGAGAAACGGTCGTCATCGGCACAGATTTCGTGCGAGATCTTTACACATAAATGAATGGTATACAGAACAATATTACATTGATTTATAATACTGTAGATGAAATTTTGTTCTGTGCGGGAATCGAGCCCTAATTTTCAGCTTAGTATACTGATGGCGGAGATTATCCGCCTCCCCAAGTTTGTACCCATTCTCATTCCAAAAAATCCTGTTGACCCTATCGACCTCGCTACATACACACATACAAACGTTGATGCGTAGCCTACGTGTTAACACAATGGGAATGCATCTAACCCAGATGCTTATTTATTTAGGGATTTTAAGTTAATGAAGACGTTTGAATGTACAGATTAGTTAGATAAGACTTATATTTAACTCGTCTTTCTACGATAGTGTTTTTCATCCTTTTCCTGTTCATGCTGCCATTGTGAAAACTCGAATTTCTTACGCCCAATGCCGGTAACACAGCGTACCTGTGACTTGGCTACTACTACATTAGGTGCGTCATTTTATCAAAGCCTGTAACTTTTCATATATGTACAGTATGTACAGAAATTAAGTATTCATTTTGCAGAAAAGAGTTTCTAGGTGTAAGGTGTGTATGGTAGCTCGTTGCAGGTATGTTGTATATATGTTTATTATGTGATTTCTGCTGGAGTTCGTATACTGGCTTTGTGGCAGGAATAAAATTATTTTTTATTGTAAGTGTAAGTGTAAATAAGTGAAAGTGTAGGTGTAGCTGGCTGGCAAATAGCATAAACTCTTAACTGAATAAAGTTCACCTCAAAATTGAAGATCAGAAACAAAGTACAAAATTGAACAAGTTATCACTTATCGAACCTTCTACACTTACAGAATAAGAAGTGAAATGTAAATAGGGGACAAACTTAAATTAATAGAGGGTTCTAGCTTGTGAAACTGTTTATCAGGAAGCTGTTGAAACATGGTACAGCAACTTACATTGATATACAATATACAATAGATTATTTAATGATCTGCACTATACAAATGGTAATATTGACAGTTACTATTGATTGTTATGGAGTTTTGTGTTGAAGTTCGTATCATAGGTGTGATTTATTGAGCTTGATATGTGAAAGATGTACTGTAAGAAAGTACAATGTGTAGATTTGTAAATGATAGGCTCTTGCCTAGTAAAGTATATGCTTCATAGCCAAGAATAAATTAACAGCTATTATGGCTGCTTAATTAGATACGTGGAACCGGCAATTCCAAAATAATTATAAATGCTGAATTGATTGTATAAATATGATCAAGAAAGTATTGCACTATGTGCCTTGTTCTTTCCAGATAAGATTCCTTTTGAGAGTGAATCCGAACTCGTTTAAGAGAACTTTCGTCCAGTTATATGTTGCTTTTATTTTGGACATAGCGTTCGGTATTCAATATTTAGCAATATTTAAGCCATTATATTTTATAACAATTCTAAATTTTTTGCTAATGATATTTGTAAGTTTTTACAACGTAAAAAATATGTACCTTTCACGAGTGCAGTCAAGGGAGGAAGGAAAAGGCGTTGCGGACCGCCCATTGTCTATGAGTAACTAAGAAACGAAGGTGAAAGTTTTCGTGCAGTCAGTGTAGAGGATTATAGAAAAGATACAGACTTCTTATGCAAGCCTATTCTGTCGTTTCCGATCCTGAAGAACTCGCGGCCTTCGAGGTCACTGACATCAACTTGTGGGTTCTCAAAGAATGGAAGACTTGAGTTTGTCGCTGGGGGATGTCGGATATGACGCAGTAGGCAGGCCAAGCGATAGAATTCTGCCCACGTCTTGAAATCTCGGGCGATTGAGGCCGGTTTCTGCACACATAGGAATTCATAGATCTCAGATCGTGCAACTGTCATGATTGTCGGCGATATCAAGTGCAATGCCCTCAATCTTGTATAACTGGACCCCGAGGCTGTACTCACCGCGAATTCAAATCACTAATATTTCAACGTTGGTCAAATAGAGCCGTATTCATGTATTACAATATCTTTTTTTTTTTAATGCAGAAACCCACCTCGTCAACATGAAACAATAAAATTATGTCGTATATATTTCGACTCGTTTGTGGCCATCCTCTGTGAACTCCGTGAAGTTCCAGCCATGATTGTGATTGTGGTTATGAAGCAATGTTGGACTTGTCGGGGTGTGTACTAAAGTTCGCTCATGGCTGGTTGATGTGGTTGAAACTTTTTGTTCGACCATACTGTAATACGCTTATTTCGTGTGACGTAACTGTATCATATTGAACTCGATTTCGAAACAGATTTTCATTATTATCGAACACGGAACGATACTGAAACCTTGATACACTGCCTACAGTGTCTCCGAACTGATTCGAATATAAAGAAAAGAGGACGCGTCTTTATCACTTTGTAGGAGGCGATACAGCAAATTCGATAAATAGCCTTTTTAGTAAATCAAGATTTGTGATTGACTGATTTCAGACTCGTTCTTTTATGTTATTATTCCAAATCGAAAGAAAGACATATTGCGAGTTAAATAGTCTTTTAAAATGCACATAGAAAGTAAATTGATCTATATTAAGAATGGAACACGTCCATACAGGCCGCAGGCTGAGTAGAGATGCCAATAAAGTACCTCGAGCCGTCAGGTGTATGTATGTATGTATGTGCTCTATCACTAGCTTTCTATCGCATCTGGGTCACCGGCACTGACTTCAAATCCCCTTCATATCTTTATTGTGATCCAAAACGCTGCCTCTGCTAATCCAATTACCTTTCCGTTATGTTGAACCTTGCAGTTACTTCTATAACTTTCTGAGCCTGTGCGAATACTTGATTCGCTAAATTCTGCTGCATATGCATATTTATGTATATAGATATTCAAATGTTGCATATTTGCATATTTATATGTGTATGACTATGAAAACATCCACCTTCTTCTTTCGCTCCTGCGAATCCTGATCGGGACAAGGGTGTGTTTTCCGGGGTTTTTCCTCGCCTATGAGACAAATGTCAGGTAACTTCAAGCCCTTTTGGTCTCCAGATATCATCTGGCCATCATCATCACCTTCGTCCCATCCTCGCCTTGTTTAACGTGAATATGTGTGAGAAAGTCGTGTCTCGTCCTGTGTGTTCGTGTTGTCTCGGAAGTCGCCTCGGTCGATCCCTTAACCCGGGGATGCCCTCAATCTCCTTGTCTGGTTAAAAAGTATGTATGCTATATTGCACATGGTCCTCTAGTTTTGCCAGTAGATGTCTTAACGGAAGCTCCTTATAATGGAGTTGACATACTAACCACTGTAAGCAGGGTTGTTTAAATAAACTTCGAGAAGCCATAATACTCCATTTCTTCCAGTATTTTCTATGGTACCGTCACATCCAACGGTTACAATGTTATAAACAGAAATTCCGTTTTATGAGGGTTTCAAGGTCAGAGCGTACCCTCGGGATGAATGAATGGGTAAAATAAAGCTGTGTTATCTCTGTCTTAGTGATATCAAATTGAAACTTTTCCCGCGATATTTGAAATTGATTTTCGGGAGAGACAAAAATTATGTCTCGGGTTTGGCATAAGCTTAAAACGCAGGTTCTATTTCCGCCCACAAACAAATTGACTCTGTTATAAGTCATATAAACCTCTTCGTGATACCTAGCCTACTTTAATGCAAATTTTAAAATAATTATAGAAGTTTGCAAAATATTTTACCTTAAAACTACATTTATTGTCAAAAGAACAAACCCAACCTGCTTAATACTTTTTTCTTAGATTAATAGTATTTTTGCCGCAAGTATAATTTGTTTTTGTCAAGCTTGTCAACCTATCCTAGACGACTATACATCTTGTTGACATCGGCCTCCATGGAAAAACAAATCAGTATGAACGAATTAATAAACAAATGTAAAATAACACAATGTAATTTCTTTTACGAACATAGTATTACTTTAGTAGCATATTTTATAGCAAATTAACATTCCTGAACACAAATATCCATGCTCCCTCACCTTGATTGTTTCCATTGCTCTTAGTTTTGCTTTTTGTAGTGTTTTCTATTTCCTATGGCGTTAAAATTGTCCACATAAAATTGTATCTATAAATTGTGTGCATTCTTGGGTGTCAACACAACGTTAAGTCATTCTTTCGAACCATGACTGAAACTCTTTAGTTCTGGTCTGATTTCTCATTCCTATGCCGAGACAGGAGTTATAAATAGTCCTAACTGCTTTTTCTTTGTTTTTCAGCACAGAAATAACGCTGACAATTCAAAGTAGATCAAGTACGCGGAGCCTGTTAGGGGCGAGGCAGTGCTGTTTAACTTCCTGCCAACGAACTATAATTTATTTTAGTTTTCACGAGTTAGGATTGTTAAAACGTGAGCTTAAGATAGCCGAAGTTTAGTTAATTTATAATGATGACTACACGGGTTATCAGCTGAGTTAGGATTGTTAATACTTGAGCTAAGGACGGCCGGAGTGTAGTTGATTTATAATTATGGCTTCACATATATGGTTGTATAAATAAAACAAAGCCACTGCTACCGTTGCTTATGAGAAGGTTGAGAATATAGCAACGGCTGGCTGTTTGAAATAAATAAAAACTTCCCCTCCCTGCGAAGCCGCGGCTCAGGCTACTGGTAGCAAGTGCTTGAACACCTGCATCCCATACCGCCCGGCACATGGCAGCTGTGTAAACAAACATGCCACTTGACTGTCTGTGACCGATTTAAAATTTAAAGTTGTATAAAAGTATTGAATTCAAAGAAAGAAAAGCTGCTTTGGGAGAAAGGAAAGAGACAAGAGAGTGTGAACATGTCCTCGTAGTTGTTACATCTCTAGGCCTAGTATTAAAAGGTCCTGGGTTCAAGCCCCAGTGTCAGAGGAATTTTTATCCTACAGTATTCTCTAGTATTCATGTTTTATTAGAAAACCTTGATTTTAGGGCACTAAAAATTATGTTTAGGCTTGTAAATTAATGAATTAAGCATTTAACTAAAACAGTAGACAGATATAATTTTACTTAATTTTAATAACAAAAGTTAACATTTTATACTAATAAGCACATTTCGATATTTTGCTTACTTGTACCGTCATAGAAACGTATTATAGTTTAACATTTTAAATAATACTTAACAGAGTAGGCAATTGTCCTAAAATCACAAGTGTACTTAGTACCTATTAGGTAAATAATTAGGATATTTTATAATCTTAGCAGTTTTAATAGTTTGCTCTTGTGCAGACTGTACCACTGAAGAGTCTAAAAGGTGGTGCTCTACCCCGTTTCTTTCATTCCCTCCAAGTATTTATGTTTGTTTGAAGAGGGGGCATAGTCAAATTGATAGCAAGACAAACAAACCCGGATAAGCTTTTAAGGGTGTGAGATTTGTTCAGATCAGCTTATTTTGTCCCACATTAAATAGCTTTGTAAGAGGATGGAGTTTCCATTTTTATTTCAATATGTTTTGCTATTAGTAAAGAAGGTAGGTCTACATATATATGTAGTTCTTTTATTAATATTTAATTATTTTCCATAATTAATTCATAAAATACGTTCGTTTTGAATCTACTTGCTACATAATAGATTTGAAGTTATTTAGTTTACAGCATTACAATTTGAAATAGTGTTAAAAGAATTATTCACGTTTGAAATATTTTAGTTCATATTGATAACAGTAAAATATGAGAATGTGTTAGACTTATAATGATGTATTATTTCATGATTATTATTATTATAATAATAAAGAAAAGTAACAAAGTTAAGTTACACATGTTTTACAATTTTATTGTACAACCGGTTCTTTACATCTGTGCACATCATAATCCATACGTTCCTTATAAATTACTCATATTGGTTAAAAAATCACCCCCATGAACCCCGCCAATACGATTAAAAACTTCACTTGAGCAAGCTGAGTCCGCAAATGAGGTACCTCAGAAAAAAGCAAGCCGCTGCTACCAACAGAGAGCCGCGGCTTAGTTTTATTTATACCAAATCCTAAGCAGCGGCTGAGCTGTCAAGGTCGTTGAGCAACGGCTAGGCAGGTGGTTGAGGAAGCCGCGTTTTATTTATACCAAACCAAGCAGCTGCTATGAATTAGTGAGTTTTGAGCCGCGGCTTGGTCTTATTTATACCACCAATAGTCTACATGCTGCGGTAATTAAACTTTAGGTATTGAGTTCGGTATGTAGTGTAACAAATAAGTTAAACTAAAGTGAATGGTTTCTTTCTCTGAAACGTTGATTTATTCATTTAGTATTCATTTAGAACATATTCATTGAAAGAATATTTTCAGAGGCTGAAGGAACACAAAGTCATAAATAAATTATCTTAAATGTTATATTTCCTACTCTTATTTATTTACTTAGTCCTTTTGGCCATACACTTGAACTCGACCAGTGAAACAATAATACATAAATACAGAGGGCTAAATTAAATTATTTTAAAACCAATTAAATACAAAATTATATATATATATTACATTGTATTAAACATTACATTAAATTAAATTTATATTAAATTGATAATTACAATTGGACCACAATCTGCAGAAAGGAACCAACTTTCAAATTTAAAAAACCGGAGTAGATGCTAAGTTATTGCTACTAAACCACATATCTATGTTGTGCAAACTAACCAACCCTCCTCTTCCATTTCAAAAACACACTGAAAAGATCCACGTGGCTTTTTGTTTAACTTTAAATGCTTTTTTCTCAGTTTAAATATCATGTGGATTAGTTCCTTGGTGCTGAATGCCGTCCAATTTAATATGACAGCACTAGGCATACATCGCTAAGAAAACACTGTCGATAAATTACTTTATTTAAAAAAAAAAAAGACATCTAAATGACATTGGCCGGAATTTTATACCCAAACTCGTAGAATTGAAAGCTCAAACGATAAGAATTTCACGTAAATGTAGGGAATACTCTTCACCTCTATTACGTAATCTACTTTTCAAAGCACAGAAGACTGATAAGGATAATAGGTAAAGGCCAGAACAAGTGAATGATGTAAGAGTTACCGGTAGTTGTGGGAACACGTGAATTTTGGATAAGGCGGCCATTGAACCCACTGCGGTCCGTTCCGCTCCTTCCTCTCTGCTATGTCCAGACCAGCTAACTGGTTAAAATTAGCCACCAGCATTATATCTCCATGATATCCATTCTATAGTGTCAGCCCCGTCACACTTACACAGGAGATGACAATGCAAGCAGATCAGGCAAGGAGATACTCGGACGGTAACCGGGGAAAGCAGGTGGTCAAACCATCAGCCAGTCGTAATATCAAGCAAACCGGCAGTCGTAAGAGGTGAGTTCTTAACTCCGGAGGAATGCCTCCAAAGCGTTCCCTCCTCCCATCTCTTGGGGGGTTTTTCGCCTCTGTGTTGCGTTATTTCTCTTGATCCTTTCCAAATCATATATTTTATAGAGTTTGAAATTTCCGACAATGTTTCCTACGATCTCAGTATCTTTATTGGCATCTCACTTACATATCCACATGTCTTTCTCTTTGCGATCTTAGATACGAATTCTCAATTTATAGTTTTATTTGTGGATGATTATGAGTATTTCATAAGATAAAATTTTCTTCACTACTAAATATTAAATTTGTAACAACCCTCTTTATGGTAGTTGCATATTCCCCTTCTCTTCACTCCTGAATCCCGTCTATCCGCGAACTAACTTATAATGAGTTTTCTGTGTAAATAGACCCTGCCCCATAACTCATAGCTTCCAAATAAATGGAAGGTATCCATCAACAATTTGTTATTTAGTTTTCGGATGAATTTACGCTGTTTTGTCGGCCTCGGTGGTGCAGAGATAGTTCCTGTCTCTGGAAACGAAGGTCGCGGATTCAAACCTGGCCGAGTTCGACGGCTTTTCGGGGTATAAAAATCCTGGCACTAAGTCCTCCGGGAAAGCCCAAAAAACTGTAGCTTTCATACGCGCACGGTCCCTTGTATAGGGTAGACGGTTGTCGGACAGCGACCGGGCCTTCCCACTAAAATACCCGGTGCTGGATCAGTCTAAATGGAGTAGAATGCGCTAGTGGGGTGCACAGCTGAATTGTTGCTTTCAGACGCGCCATGTTTAATGGCCAGTGCAGTCCTTTCGCTACCAACATAAATAGTTATCATGGGGGTTCAGATGTTTATGACCTAAAAAATTGGAAAATATGACTGCATATATGCCCTTAATAATGACTAAATATGATCCAAAAACCCTAAATATGACCTAATAAAATAACGTATTTTCAAAAAATAAATACTCAAATTTAAAACGTTTAAAGACACTAAATTCTTATATCACATGAATTCATTCAGATAACTTTTTAACAATTTTGGTGATTTACAGTTTTACTTGTAATAAACTTCTATTTTTAAAGAATTTTCTCTTGTTTTCTCGCTTCAACAGGTCCGAATACTCCTAATGTCTTGCAGACATTGCGTATCCCTATAAAATATGAACTGCATTAATTTTAAAATTTAAGTTACCTATTAATTTGGCATAAACATTAAATTAAATAAATAAATTTCAAATTTACCTCATCCATGTAGTAGATACACTGTATAATTGTGCTCCTTTACCGAATTTATAACTGAAATATGACGTTAACTTACAAATATGGCCAAAATAGGATGAAAACCACAAAAATAGCCAAAATATGACTATATGCAAAATAAAAACGATCCGTTTAGGATAAGAAGCGTGCAATTCGTATATAATTTGTGTTTGCAGCGAAAACGGAGGTTAGGATAAAAATATGACATGTCATAAACATCCGAACCCTAGTCATCATTGTTGACATTGATACCTTATTTCGTCAATTGAAGCGAGGCCATCTTGAATGTATTTTAGCGGAAGAAGATAATAAATCTTCTAAATGCTTGTGCAGATCATCAAAAGTAGATACACCAATATTGTCATCTTAAAGTTATAGATTTTTTATTTTCTCTCAGCTCCGCAAACAGTACGTAAATTCTTAAAACTCTTTCCTTTCAAATTTATCGGTTGAATTGTTGCAATTCTGTTTATAATTTTTACTTTTTTTCAATCCATGCCATATTATATACTATAGGCTGAGGAGGTACCGTACTCTCAAATTCGATGCAAAATTTTCTGGAAAAAAAGTTTTAAAGTCCCCTGAATCTCAAAATAGCGTGTTCAAGAACATGTGTCTGTTTGTCATTGTGTCTGTGGGTTTCTGTGAACAGCATAGCTCGAGAACGAATAATCGCGGCCAAACGAAATTTTACATTGGGTTAAATATATTTCGGGCATGATTGGCAAACACTTTCTTTTAATTTTATTACCACTTTACATGAAGAAAATAATAGTTTCTGTAATTTCTCGAAAACGCCTATGATGATGATCTTTATATTTTGAAAACGAGATGCTTACACTAAGCGCTAGAACTTTTATTTGAAACATTTTTTTTTCCTTAAAGAATATCTGAGAGCCACTAAACTTTGCACTAACTCAGGCTTAATACCTCCTTTGTTAACAATAGACTATACCTTTGCACGAGGCTGAGACAAATGAATACACACTTCCTGCAATGCGGCTCCTTTCTATATGCAATAACTTACCAGAATGTGAATTGAAAATGTTAAATTGCCCATGCTTTGGGTAGAGTAGGCCTAAGTTTTGTGATGGTATCACAGATTTATTAAGATTTTCTAATTACCGTTGTCATTAGGGAATGCGTTCACTCTCCTCACGAATTGAGCCCGGGTTCGATTCCTGCTGGTAACAAGTTCTCTAGGTGCGGGGTTTTCGGGGTTTTTCCTTACCTGTGAGAAGAATATCAGGAAACTTTAGGCTCTCCTTGTCCCTAGATATCCCCTGATCATTATTATCACCTTCATGCATCCTTGCCTTTTGGAATGAGTGTGTATGTGACGGGTGTGTATTATCCTATGTGTTCGTGTTGCCTCGGAGGTGGCTCCAGCATTGAGTCGATCACCTATCCGGGGAGGCTCTCCATGTCCTTGTCTGGTCAAAAAGTACGTATGTGATCCATTGAAGCTCCCTCCCCCGACGGGTCGTGGTCCTTTAAGGCCAGGGCGACGTCGGCCGCGGGAATGTACCTACAAGGGGGAGGTAAAACCCAAGGAAAGAAGATGATTTATTTGTTCACTAGACAAAATTATATATCTCCTTTAATTACTCGGCTGTTTATGCGAGTAGCTGAATTTCTGTGAGGAATTGTGCATGTGTTTCTAGTGCTCAGATTATTGTCGAAAGTTCAGACACGTTCCCCCCTAAGCTAAAATATTTTGTTTGCGATTCATCAATTAATTTAGTAGTAAACTTGTATTTCGAGTTTTTCGTTGTCTGAAAAAAGATGTCAGTCTCCCTGTCACAATTATTCACTGCCTCGACAGAAGCGCGCGTGTTTGGAAGAAAAGAAGATTGATTAGTCGTGCACACACCCTAGAATGTTTCCAGTCACGAAAGGGGCGGATGTCCCGTGCATTCAAAGAAAATAGCATTACTTGTATCAAAGATGTATAGGCTTTTTAATGTCTATTTCACCTGCAGGCTCTAGATGCTTTGTAGCAGTATATATTTTTATCGGGAGGTCAGTGCAGCCATACATTTTCTTGGCATGTAAGTCAAAGTCACTACGAAAACAGAAGCAGGAAAAAAATGCCATCTTTGCAGTCAAATGATTATTAAAATCTCACTTTTAAGAAACAGGAATATTCGTACATGCGCTTGTCTAAGACACGACATGACCCAAAAACAGATAGTAGCATGCGATATTATAGGGAGGTTACGACTCCCTGCTCCCTTGGCTTCCTGTAGTTTTTGTGACTTCTTAAGTATTTGTTCCATTTCCCCTCATTTCCTGGTTTGCCTCTGCATCTGTCATTAAAATCCTTATGCATTATCGTACATCCGGCATTTGTGCGAACTTCTCTTATGTAGTCAAGTTCACATGAAGCGAAAAAAAGTTATGTTGTTGTAACTCTTTGTCTTAATAGATCTGTGTTCCCATCTCTTCGTCTTATTTTCTCTCATAACATTTTCTGATAGTACATTCGTACGTATGATCTTTTCTTTTTCAGTAATTTAGTGCCTATTTAGTTACGTCTTTTAAATTCTCATTCTTTATATAATTCCTATTTAATTCCCGTCTGAATTTGACTCACATTTCCATTCTTTATATTCCTTTATTTATCTTCAGTTCTTTATTACTTCCTTTCTGTTTTTCTTTCTCTATCCTCCATTCTATACAGTTATTCCTCTCATTTTCATTTCTTAATTTCTTTTGTTTACTTCCTTACCTATTTTCTACTACTGACGTTAAGCTCCGTTGTTCCATTTTTATGTATATTTCTGCATACTTCTCCCTTTTCTTTAGTCATCCTTTCTTCTTTTGGTTATTTTATTTTCTCTCCTTCTCGCAAATATTCTGATAGTATTTTACATTCGCAGGATGTTACGTCTTTCGTTCATTCATTTAGTCAATTACTTTTGTTTCTCATTCTTTTTTCTTTATAATTCCCATTTGCTTACCCTTCTTCTTATATCCTCAGGTCTTATTACTTTCTCTTTGCATCATTCTCTACCTTTATTCCTCTCCTTATTTTAATTTATCCATTTTATTTTGTCTCTATTTCCTCTGCCAATAATCCATCAGTGTTAAGTCAAAAATGTACTGGAATAAAGTTCTAGAAATTTTTTCATTAAGACTGTATAGCTTAGCAATGAATGGTCCTAACATTTTCATAACCGTTTCCCTGAAATCGTTGATAGAACCTAACAGTACATGAAAAGGTACCATTAAAACGGCCACCATCTTAACACAGTATTCAAACAATAAAAATCCTTGTACAGTAGTCATTTTTAATGATTTCAAAGACTATTCATTGTCAAATTAAAAAGATAAAAAAATAAAAAAGACGCGTTTGGCCGTGACTGCATAGCAATCAAATTAACAGGCAGACAAAATGCCGAACGGTCCAGCTAAAACAGGACCTCGCTTCGCTCGGTCAGTTATATCTACAGTAATCCATTCTCTTTTCTTTTCTTTTCATTCTTTCTCTCTTCATCTTTTTCATGATTTTTCTCTTCTTGCTTTTCATTATTTCTCTTTTCAGTTCTCTTTTTTCTTCGTTCCATTATATCTTTTATTTATTTTCCTTTTCGTTCTATTGTGTTCTCCACTCTTCTTTTCTCCCATTTCTTTTTCTCTTTTTTTCTCTCTTTTCTTCTATTTTTTGCAGCATTTCCCCATATTTCATGGTCTATTTCCATTTTATTTCTCCTTTGCATTGTTTTTTTTAAATTATATTTTCTTTTTCTTTTTCCCTCCCTTTATTCTTTATTTCCTTCAATTCTTTACTTTTACTTGTCATTCTTTGTATCGTCTATCGTTTACGTTCTGTTTCATTTTTGTCTTTTATTTATTTATTTATTTATTTACTTACTTATTTCTGCCTTTACATTTCTTTCTACTACATTTAAATGCCTTCTTTATTTCTGCCTTCTTCTTTCTCCTTATGACTTTTCTATCTTTTCCCTCTCCCTCTTTCTCTCTGTGCATCTCTTCCTCTGATAAATTTCATTTCTATTTCCTCTAGTGCTGATAATTATGAAATCTATGAAATTTTCTCAGCCTTGAAGCAGTAGTGACTCTACTGGGTATTGGTTCGATGGGATGCTGACAAAGAGTCTACTTTTAAAAATTTATAAAAGTAAACTAAACTCCGTGGCGCGACATCCCCGAAGGGACAAGGCCTACCACCCGACCAGTAACCTATTTTATTTGTGACTATTGAGAACTTTTACAATTAGATTATCGTCTTCTCATGTATAATGTGAAATTTCTGAGCATCCCATCGAACCAATATCCAATAAAGTCACTAGTGCTTCAAGGCTGAGAAAAATTTCATAATCTATTCGTCTATTCGTTTCCTTTTCTGTTTTTTTCAAGTCCTTAGCGTAAATGGTCGTAAATTCATTTGCACTAATAACTCTTACAGTATTGTCCATCCTCTTTGCCCAGGAGCTAGACTTATGTACTTATAGAAGGATCTCGGGTTCGATCCCCCTATCTATCGAACCCGGGTGTCTGTTTTGATGTTACGTTTAATATATAGGCTATGTAAGTGATAGATAAAGGACTAACAACAAATCCACTTCCGAGGTACATACGGTTTGCTTGTTAGCTACCATTACAAAATAACAATAATTATTCTGTAGAATATATGTCTATATATTTGAATACATGTCATAACTCTCTTTTCTTTGTTTTCAGGTGAGTACCATGTGATGTTAAACCTTGAAGTCCCAACAGTGGGTGAGTTATCTTCAGTAGAGTTTGAATTATGTAGGACATACGCACGTAGGCCTACAGGCCATTCAAACGCTTTCCGTCACATTACTTCATAGTTCATTTACCGAAACTTTAGTTTTTGAAAATGGTTTCCCGAATTACTAGTAAATTTGAATTTTTCACGCTTCTCTCTGGAAGAATGCTGATAGGTCTGTGGTGACTAGTTGCCGTTGGTTTGTTATTCTTAGGTATAGGTCGTACTATCGCTTTCTTCCATTGGTTCGGCTAAGTTGAACTCATAAGGGAGGCATTGAATATGTGCGTCAAGATATCAAATAATTTTGTATAACACAAACACATCTAGTATAACATAAAGGTCGCGAGAAAACAAATTCAATGTAATAATGAGATTTTATTGCATTTACCCATTCAGCGGTTGTTCGAGGACATTATGGTGTGAATAAAAGACGCATGACGTTATGGTCCTGAAAGGTTTGATACATTTTGAATATCGAAAAGAATTCAATATTCTGTCAAAATTTGAACGGAATATCCCCTATGATACCAATGATACTAATTTAAAATCACGTGGCGCAGTAGTAGTAGAGTGCAAAAATGTAACAGAACAGCCAAATCTGAGCACGCAGCATTTTAAAACGCTCCAAAGAATAAGTTCATTTTAGACGGGGGTCCACATCGGGGTTGAGACACAGAGTGCGTAATTGAAATTTCTTAGGGGGTGGAAATCTGTTACCAAATTAGAATTTTATAAGTTTAAAATAAAAACTGTGAAGTTTTAGAAATTCAAAAGGTAATAAACACATAATTACTATTGATAAAAACCTAAATTCTGAATTATAACAACACTTTATTCTCCACTTACTTTCACTTTTAATTACACAGGACTAGTTTCAAGAGCATTTATTCGCTCCCATCATCGGCTGGTGGTCGACTGTTATTCTGGTTGCCATGTTGGTTTGCATATATGCATTGTTCTGTGCTGCCCTCTCGTTCCGTTTTTGTAAGTCGCACTATGTCGTCTATAGGTGGGATTTCAAAGTTCATAACCTTGTCTTCTTTCTTAGTGATGAATATTTTCTCCCATACGTTCAGTTCGGATGGTTTCTTAACGTGTTTTAATAGTTTGATCTCCTTTTTAACACTGTGATTTTTTGTCCAGCAATGGTATGCAACTGCTGATCTTTCGGTCTGCATTAGTTTTATGTTTCTTAAGTGTTCCTTCATTCTTATTTCCAAACTCCTCCTGGTTTGTCCAATGTAGATCTGATCACAATCTGCGCATTCTATTTGGTAGATACCTGATAGTTTAGTTTTTGGTGTACTATTCTTCAGTGGGTGGTTGAGCAAGTTCCTAATGTTCCAAGTGTTGTTATAATTCAGAATTTAGGTTTTTATCAATAGTAATTATCAGTATACTCCACTGTCTATAAAACTTCTTTTTTATTGTGTTAATAAACACGTGTTCAAATTCTTCAAAATATATCATGTAAAAGCAGCCTCATTATTACAGACATAGGATCCGAGGTACCTTATGACTGGACCTAAGTTGATTCGTCATGGAGTTGCGATGACCGTCATCTTAAATTCTTGTGACGTGTCTTCTACCCTAACCATGCAACGAACCTAAGCTGTGGCATAGAGTGGCGGACGGAAGTTGACAATTATATAACGAGCACACACAAATATAGCCTATATCTGTATGTATATACGAGTTTGCGCTATTAATTATGATACATCCTGTGTGTTTGTGTGTTGTGTAGGCTATATATTATTCCGAAAAGCCCCAAGCAGGATATTGGCCCTTAGAGAAATGCACGAATAGCACTACACTTCTTCTTCCCCCAAGCCCAGTACTGACAAGACGGGCACCTTGGTTAAATGTTGTGCTATACTATTACCGCATTAAATAAAACCGAGGGTTCTTGTATAGCGGTAGCTCAGTCCCTCATTTCGAAATAGTTGTTTGAAAGTTTGAAGTTTATAAAGAAAAATTTTAGAGGTATATCAATAGTTATTAAAGAGCATGAAAAATCTAAGTTACATATATCCAAAACCGTTATTAATCGAGCACATCCGGAACCAATAAACCAAAGACGTGAAACAGAAGTTGATAAAAAATATTCGCTAAAAGTGATGCGTGATATAGTAAATAACTTCAAGACAAAACAACAGATATCAGACAAGTAGTCCGTATTATTTATGTACGCAATTAACATCCTGAGATGTCGAACGAACGTTCTCAAAGTACAAAAACTGTTTAAGTGATCGCCGTAGGAAGTTAACGTATCAAAATCTTCCAATGTATTTCGTTGTTAATTGTAATGCTTGAGACGGAAACGAAGAGGATGTAACCTTGCATGCATAAGGTATGTATTTCATTTTCATTCATAACCAGACTCTACCATCTTTGTAATTTGTTATAGTAAAAGCTTTCTTACATTGAAAGCTATAGTACCTCTGATCGTAAGTCTTAAACATGTTTTTCAATCGACACTCTTTTAGTTACAAGTACAGCAATACCTTTTCTTGGGAAGAAGTTTTTAGTAGATATATGCATATGAATTCATGTACCACAGATTGTCTCTGTTGGACATTACATGATAATATCTGCTCGATTAATAACGGTTTTGGATATATGTAATTTAGATTCTTCATGGTCTTTAATAGCTATTGATACTAATAAATAATAAATATTAATAAATAATCAATAATAAATATTAATAAATAATAAATATTAATAAATAATAAATAATAAATAATATATCTATCTGGTGCTGAGTTGGTAAGAGCATTGGCACGGATAGCCAAAGGTCCTGGGTTCAAGTCCCAGTGTCAGAGGAATTTTTCTCCTATAATATTATCAGTTTCAGAGTAGGCCAACTGTTATTCCGCTATTTGTAGGGGGGTTACTTTTCATGCAATTGGAGGGGATGGACACCATCAAAGCTGTGTAGAGTTCTTTCAGTCTTAATTGCTAATAATACTTTTAAAAAATCAAATTTATGCAAAACAAAATCATGCGGTGATAACATAAGAAAGAGTAATTTATTGCTTGAGAGTTTATAATATTCCACGAGGTTTTGAATTGCATCCGTAAATCCGTCACTGCCACTCATCAGATTCCCTGACCCGGTCTGCGAGTATTTGGAAGTTGTCTGCCACGAGATAATTCACGCTCTCCTCCGATATCAACAAGGAGTTTGCTGCTATGTGATCAACTGATGAGTCACTCCCTTTTCGTGACGTAACGGTGACGTAATATAAGCTCTCGCTCGTCCTACATTCTGTGGAACTCGTAATGCGGTAATTGAGTATTACTCCAGAGACCGCACGAGCCACTGCCCATCAATATGGCGGCTCTCTCTGACGTCATTCACTAGTGTGTGTTGCAGTCTAGTAGGTTTCTCTTGAAAATGAACGATTATTGTGTTTGTCAATCACGACCTATACCATTTTGAGGACCTAGTTTTAATTTCGATAGTAGTCGTGGGCAGTGCTAGATTTAATAGTGGGCCCACACCCACTGTAAGGTGTATTGTCATCTCTGAAGCCTCGAGGCCCATGGCAACCTAGATAGGTGTCCCCCACTACTGGACTTTAACCGGCCTGGGGTATTCATAAATTTGTGGAGAAAATCATAGATTTATACCAGTTGTAATTAAAAGTGTTTGTGCAAATAAATTTACTAACTGGATATCGACATTAAGAAAATCGTCAGATGACTGAAATAAAGTAATGTCCTCTTAACACTTTCAGAGCTGGATTTATATTAATATAAGCATTCATCAAGCGATATCAGCGGGTTTGCATTCAATGTAGAAAATCTTAGCGGAAAAGCTGGAAATCCTGATAACGTGAATAAAACTCCTCATTTTGTAACATAAAGCGTAACTCTATTAATTTTACATATCTGCTATTATGATTTTTTTCGGTGACGCATATATACGTCAGTAGCAGTGAAAAGGTTAGACCAATCAATAGTAAATTAGCCTCTACTTCCGATGAGAAGAATTAGTTAAATAAATCACATTGGATTGTCAAGCTAAAATAATCTAAATATATTATTCTATTCCATAATACCCCTCAGATGATTAATGCTTTTTGTCTTCTTGTCAACCATTCTCTTATTATTCAATTTTAAAAATTGCAACTCTTACTTTCCCTATCCCTCTCAAGGAAAAAACTGTTAATCTAAATTCAACAAATTTAAAATAAGAAATTTACTCTGTTTTTTTATAATTACCAGATTAAATAATCTATTCATTAAGAACTACTGTAGGATTAATATGAGTAACATTAATGCAATTTCTACATGAAAAATGAAAAAAAAAATTACGGCTATTAAGAATATTTTGAAATTATTTTTGTAGCTTGTTTAATATGTAGGCTTACCTTAATTCAGTACGACAAATTTAAGTACGTATACAGTGGAAAGTCAGTTATCTGAATTGATTGGGACTGAGGGTGGTTCGTATTTTCGATTTTTCCGGATTATCGCATATGCACAAAAGAACATTTTAAAAATTTGAAGAAATTATAGTAGAAACGAATACCAGTAACAATAGTTACGAAATTTGGCGGAAATAATCACTTGTACCATATCTGAATTTTCTTTCTTTCCTAAACCGAATTTAACTGCATTTGTCATATCCTCAGAAACAGACTGTTGCTTGACTCTGAAATTAATGCCAATAATAAAAGCAAAATGGTCAGTTTGCTGAGGGTTTAGAATTCGTTTCAAAAAGATTCACCTATCAGTAGGCTTCGAATGTTCATACCGGGATTGAAGACTCAAATTTAGTGCAATATGTACCCAACATGACGTCAGTGCGTATGGACACAGCATTAGCAGTGCTCGTCTCGAGAGTTCTACTTCAGTCTACACCAGGCCTGTTGAGTAGTACTCCGAAGGTGTGAAGTCATTCTCTACTTACCCTCCCAACTTTCGCAACTGAACCAGTCGCTACGCTTTGGAGGTCGCGAAAGGAGGGGACAGTACACCATTACGTTCTGGTTATAAGAATGTTTAATGACGGGGATGTACTGCAATTTAGGCGTGTTACTGTCGCCGTTGTGCCGGAATTTTATCCCACACAGGTTCTTTGATGTGCTGTATATCTAGAGACGTGGGTCTGTCACGTTTATGCACTCGTAAATGCCATCGATCTGGGCCGGGTTCTATTTCAAGACGTTCAGCAATGATAATTATTATGAATTCCAGTTTGCTGTTAAACTGAGTAAACATTTGACAGGTTTTCACCTAGTTCTTATTGAAGATATTCCATAGAAGAAAATTTATTTTGAACTGGATTCGAACCCAGGTTTTCAGCTTTGTACCCTGTCCGCAAGAATGTACCCATTTCAAATTTTTTACAGTTTGGAGGTAAGGAAAGTTCCAATGACGTAGGAAGTTATATTTTTCCTGATATGTATTATTGTTGTAAGGTCACGGTGAGGCGGAAACATGCACAAATATAGAGATGTTTTGGGCACGTGTGAAGCACTTAAAATCCTCACAAATGTGCCGTAAATTGAAATTAACTGCTGCGCAACAGAAGGTATAACAGTATTGGGGTGAAGAAGTATGAAGTATCTTCGCAACTATGGATCCTACAAATGAAGCCTTACTAGGTAGAATTTCTTCAGCAGCAAATTAAGTTTTCCGTTGAACTCACTTTTGGCCATTGCTATCCTTTTACAAATATTTTTTTCGTGCGGTGAACAACTCTTTCAGAGATGCTTTCTTGTTATCTAAATTGAGGTGCAATCTCTAATACTCCATTATGTATGAGACTTATCAACATTTATTCTTTTTTCGACTTTTCCGCATTTGTCTCCACTATATACCCGGTATACACACACACATATGGGTGATTCTGAAATTTCGTGGCAAATCATGTCCCTGGCAATTTAAGAAAAAAGTAATTTAAGTATGAGTCAGCTAAATATAATATACTCATTAAGAAGTATCATTTTGCTTTATTCCAACTGAATTTGAGGAAATGTATATGATTAAACATTTTTAAAAAATGTTTAATGTGCTGGATGTCCACCTCCATGGAATGTCCCCACTTGCATTTTAACATAATATTGTACCTGTTGCTTCTAATATAGAAGTGGAAAAACTTAATAAAATAAGTAAAGTTAATCAAGGGAACTTCTTTTATTCTTTATTTGCAAAATGGATTGAAAAATAATAAAATATATTTTGTTATGGACTCAGAAAGTTCTGTCCCGAGATGTATGGTCACCTACATGCACTAGTTTAAAAATTCCATAAAAATCCACTAGGAGGCAGCAGAATCAAGAACACATACATGAGGAGAAGTTGTTGGTAGCCATTTTGATTACTGGTTGTTTGCTGTAAGAGGTAAGCTATCAATTCTTCTAGTTGTAAGACATATAATTGTAAAAATTGCTGGGCACTTTTATTGAATGTCACTTCCATGGCCTCTTTATATCAGTCAGATTTCAAAATAACATATAATTATGTATATGCACAGTTCTTAATCGTGTATATTTATCCCAAATCCAAGCAGCATGGCAATGCTATTTGTAGGTTAGGATTCTTTTAAGTCACACCTCAGATATGTCACCTCCATGGATGTCACCTCCGTGCCAATATTGCAGCATGGTGGTGACAGTAATCCATGGAAGTGACACCTATTGATATATAAACCAACATAAACCATATTTTTATATTTTTCTTATCATCTTAATATTATTAATCTATAAGGCTACTTAATCTACAATAGATTTTTATTTTATTTTCATAGTTGCAATGGCACGAGTGAAAATTAAAAAAGACACAGCTGTTGACAAAACAAGAAAAATTAAGAGGGAATCGGAACAAAGAAGGCGTGACAGGATTAAAGAAAACCCTGAACTGTATGAAGAAATGAAGAGAAAGGAAAGAGATAGATAGGCTACTACAGGAGAAAACAAGAAGGAAAAATAAAAATTGTTTCTGACTTGACTGATAGAGAGAAGCGTGCTCGAAGAAAGAACTGGGTTCAAAAGAAAAGAAAAAGTCGAGAGAAGATGAAAAATCAGAGAAAATTGCAGGAACATCTCTTGAATGCCACACCTCCAGAAAGTGGTGATAATGATTCAGAAATAATTGGCATTCAGAATAATATAGCTATGATAGGAAGAGCAGGAAGCAGTCGGAAGAATATTGGACGCAAGGCTGTAAATAGAAATAAAACAAAGGCATACAAAAGAATAAAATTGCTTGAAAAGGTACTTCATAAAGAGCGACAAGAAAAGTTACATTTCAAAAAAGGAAGGGATAAATATAAAAAAAGACTTCAGCGTTTCATAAATGCAAATAAGAATTTAAACAGTCCAAAACATAAGATACATGCAATGTTGAAAGGGGAAAAAGTTTCACCTAAAGTTAGGAAATTCCTTGAATTTGGCTCAGCATTGACAACTCAGATTGAGGAAAATTTTGAAAAGAATTTCAAATCTAGAAAATCGAAAAGAGCATTTGGATTAGTTCTTTCTGGAAAAATAATAAAGAAATATAAGTGCATGCATAAGGTTCAAATTAAGTCATATTGGAAGAGACTATGTCAAAATGAATCTGAGAATGGCATTTTCGATGCTATTAAAAGATCTACCAAATATATGACACGAAATGAAATGAAAGTGAAAGCTGATGTTATAAGATTTTTGGAGCAAGATGATAATAGTAGAGTTGAACCTGGTGTAAAAGATTTTAAGTCAAAAAACGGAGTAAAGAAGCAAAAGAGAACACTCAATGCAAGTCTAAAGAGTTTACACAAAAAAATTGAAGTAGAGTTCGGTTACAATGTTCCTTATTCTACTTTCTGTGCATCCAGACCATTTTGGGTCTGTTTTTCTGATTACAAAAAGAGAAACACCTGTGTTTGTGAGAAGCATGATAACTTTGATTTGATATTCACAAAGTTAAAACAGCTCAGGATTATCCAGTACCAAGATTCAGATCAGATGATTAAGTCACTTTGCTGTGAAAATGTTGTAAAGACCAAAGAAGAATGCTTGAGAAGAAAATGTGAAAAATGCCTGGAAAAAGTTATCATAATTCAAGAATTCGAAGATAAGGTAACAAATGTAGACCAGTGGGTAAGGAAAAAAATAAGTCTTATTATCAGAGGAAATAAAAAGCAAATGGTTAAGGTTGTCAAAGAGAACAAACAAATGTCAACTAAAGATCTAGTAGGTAAGCTGATTGAGAATATTCCTAAATTTATGCAACACGTATATAATATTGTCCATCAATATAAAGCATTGCGTGACATCAAGAAACAGCTTACAAAAAATGAAATTCTACTACATGTAGATTTAAGCCAAAATTATGACTGCAAATATTCTAGGGAAATACAAAGTGTACACTTTGGAGGATCACACGAACAAGTGACTCTTCATACTGGTGTTGTATACTATAGAGACTCTTCTGAGGATATCAGGGTCTTATCATTCTGTTCTTTGTCAGAGTCTTTACGTCATGATCCAAGTGCAATTTGTGCGCATCTTAAAAAGATACTAACACATGTCCAGACTGTTGTCACAGAAGCACATACTATCCACTTTTTAAGTGACAGTCCTTCAACTCAATATCGTAATAAGACAATGTTTCAATTCATGTTGACTTATCTTCGAAAGTTCTGTACGATGGCATTAACTTGGAACTATTCTGAAAGTGGCCACGGAAAGGGGGCTCCTGATGGAATTGGAGGGACATTAAAGAGAACCGCAAACAGGTTAGTTGGTGAAGGGACAGACATACCAAACTTCAGAGAATTTGTGAAAGTTCTATCAAGGGAAGTTTCAAACGTAAAACTTTTTATAGTAACAAAAGAAGAAATAGAAGAAATTGATGCATTTATTCCACCCAATATTCTGCCATTCACTGGTACAATGCAAGTGCATCAAGCTGTCTGGAGCTGCATTAAGGAAGACAGACTAGAGCTTCGCTGTTTGACTTGCAACGAATGTGCACCAGGTTCAAAATGTGCTCATTTCTACATTGGAGTATTTAAAATTGGCAAGAGTGCTAAGAGTTCTTCAAACAGTATCCTTTTGCATGTTTCAGTTTAAGATTATTATTATTTATTCTATATATCAAGCTAGATTAATAAATTAGTAGTAAATAAAATATTTTAAAAGTCAGTTCTTTTCACACATAAATTTAGAATATATAAAAGTCTTTCAGTTCAATAGTTAGCTAATTTAATGTTGATTAAAAATGTTATTTTAAAATTGCAACTAAATATTTAATTGATTAGACATTAAATTGACAGCCACATTATATATAATTCAACTAATTAGTTATCACCAAACTTTCAGTTTTTCTTTAACAGTATAACAGTTAATGATCGACTAAGTCGAAGGAACTGGGTGAGAACAATATATCCCAGCAGTGAATCAGAAGAAGACATGATGAAAACTTATTCCTGTCCTGGAGATAAAAATATTCTAAGCATGCAACCTGCTAATAAGCACATGAGACACTCAGGCATTCAATTAAACGACTATGTTGTGGTCGAAGTGTTGGGCAAAAAAAAATGTTAAGCAGTATTTGGGAAATGTGACCTCTCTTGAGGAAGACTATTTTCAAGTCAGATTTATGAAAAGGTGCCCTGATTCTAAAAACAAATTCGTTTTCACAGAAGAGTCTGAGGCTGTTGTGGCATATGATGAACTAATTTGTATACTTGAACAACCAAAAGTCAACAATCGTTTCCATTATATTTTTGATGCGATTCCTACTAAATGTAACTTAGTTTAAGGATTGAGCCTATTGAGCTTAATAAACAATTTTTTTCATTTCCATGTAATTTTTATGTAAGCAGATGTATATTTTCAAACCAGCAGCAGATTCCCCTGCATCACCTTTAATAATAATTTATCAATGTGATTAACTCACAAACTTCTCTTGTCAATATCATGAACATGTCAGCTCCATGGAATACTGTGTCACCTCCATGTCGAAAGAAAAAAAAACTTGTTATTTTATATAAAATATTACTAACCTTGACCTTGGTTTTCTGTTTTTATGTATTCAAAGTGTTACAAGGAAACTAAAAATACAACTTTAACTTAACAATTTAAATTTTTGTTTTTTCGAAAGTACACTGCTGAGGTTTCCACATAATTTCAGAATCACCCATATATGTATATATATATATATATATATATATATATATATATATATATCTTCCTTTCTCCATCAGTCTGTCAGACTGTCCTTTGTATTTTTTTCCCATAATTACTACGTCATCTGCGCACTTTGTTATTGATGATGCGACTTCCGACTTTAAAATCCATTCCAGATAAATTCGCTCCTACTGCGCAGTCGCGAATCTATCGATAAGCTCGTCAACTCTCGTGGGATTACCTATGGTAATATAACAGGAACATTTATAAAATCAAATTCGAGGGAATATGTGGAATTGTTCTGCACACTATACTGCACAATTATGTCCCTCGGAAGAATAAAATATGAAATTTATCGACAAAATTAATTTCGCCTATGAAACTAAACGTGCAGTGCTAATTTGAAATCTGTTTTCACTATTTTCCTAACGCATAATATAGTTTTTTATTTATTCGTTATCTTTTTTATTAACAGCTCTTCTTGGTGATTATCCTCAAATGACCATTTTTAAATAACACTGAATCTTCACGCCCCCTTTTAGCCGTTCAATAATTTCTTAAATGCAGACATCGCCTTATCATAGGCTTTCATATCTACTGTTTGAAAAATGAAAAGTTAACAAAAAATAATGATTTTCCAAACATATATTCATAAAAATTACAAATGTCTTCTTTTGCATATTCGTCGCTTATAGTATGCGTTGCAATATAATAAATATATTACAGTTCGCAGAGAACTTTCCTCAAACTTAGCATTTCGTCTTCCTGGCAAGATGATGCAAGTTCCCTGTATATTCCGGGGTTTGAGAGTCTGGATGTCTGTAGAATCGAGGTGGGAGGGCCCAGGTAAAACAAGCGGTGTTTGCACGCCTGGAAGATGTCGGGGCAGAAGGAGCCTCTAGGTAAAAGGTGTTTTACTCTTTAGTTTATTATAAAAAGTATTAATTTTTTCTTGATGCTAAGGGCTTAAACACATTCTTTCTTAAAACTATGCTTTCGCCATTCTAAATGTCTCTCGCGGTTTCCAGTTACTTTCATTTGCGTGAAATTTGCATAAATACAAACCATACACTAACGCAAAATGTAGTGCATGGAATTTTGTTGGATGCTACGTCGTGATGACTCAGAAAAAGATTATAAAAGACAATCATCTGCTGAGTACTTCTAGTCTCCAGTTCTGCTCACAAAAGTATTTAATTTTGCAGTTATAATCATATATATATAACATAATTCGTCTTTCTTTCTGAAATAAATGTAGCCTATAGTTGCATTCATCAAACTTAAATGTAAATGTATTTTTATTAAGGTGATGTATTGTGTGTAATTTTGTTAAGGGAATGTGATGAATGATATTCAACCTATCAACTGAAAACCTGATTAAAGCAAAAGTATCTACAGATAAAAGTTAAAATTTAAAGGAAAAGTACATTAGATATGTTTCTTGGGCCTCCTTATATCATGCTGTTGACTTTTGCTGAGTATTTTTTCCAGCCTTAGCATTGCGTCTTCCAGCCTAAACGACTCCTGAAACTTACGACTAGAAAACGCGCATAGCATATTTGTGAGGGTAAAGATAAAATCATGCAAGGCATGAACGCCTGCAAATCATGACTAGAAAACCCGCATAGCATAGCATATTTGGAAGGGCAAAGCAATATCGTCCATGACATGGGGAATCGAGAACGCCTTTAACTTACGTAAGTGTAAATTTATTTTTATCACGTAAACGTGTTATGTGTAATTTAAAATCTGTACATGGTATGGAAAAACGAAATGCATATCCATAATCTACATGCAAAGTTGGTCTAGAAAAGTATAATTGTATCTTTGGCGATTCAAATTAGTTTTATTTAGTAGACCAGTGTAATATTAATAGTATAGTTTAGTATAGTTCATTCTTGTGTCGTAATATTAACACCCTTGGCGTTACAAAGGTTTTCGCCATAGGATGTACCTCCTACCATTACACACTAATATTAACATAAAAGCCTTGAGTACCTATAAATTATGGTCTTGCTGTATTTGCCTAACTTGTGAACAAAGCAAAAAGGATTAACACACTTGCTCACTTAATTTTAGAATTCGTTTTTCCCATTTTATTTTAACAATGTATAAAAAGTTCCCCATTTCCTTTAAAGTCTTCATATTCTTTGTCGTTGTTAATTTCTTATATGCTATTTCTACGTTAATTCCTAGGAATTTTCTATTAAAAAATACTTTAGTAGACCAGTGTAATATTAATAACAATATTAATAATAATGAAAAATGTACTCAATATCCATGTTAGTCACTTATCCTATTAAAAAAACAGAAATGCTTATGAACTTAATCAACCAGTAACATTGTCAACGGAACAGCCAAGCCACCCAATGCGGCTGTTATTAGAATTAGAAAAAGCCACTGAATCCTTTTCAGGCAAGGGCCTCCTACTCTCGGTAGGGCTAGCTCAGTTTGTACACACGGGGTGAGCTATTTCCTGTGTGCATGCTCGGATTTGAGCTTTTACTTTAACTGTTAGTTACTGTGTGTAGTTTGTGTTCCATTTTGAGTCTAGAATGATTGTCCTGTACTTTTCCCTAATTCACTTCACTTCACTTTTAATTTCTAAATTATGTCAACATTTTATTCTAAACCTAAAATTGTGATTTTCCACTCCCTCCTATCCCTTGCTATTCGTGACCATTGAGGTCCTATCACTTCTATGAAGTCCTGAGCCCATCTCCTTCTCGGTCTCCCTCTTCTTCTTCTCCCTCTTCTTGGGTCCCAGATCGTGGTGGCATAGGCCCATCTGTCTGCAGGTAGTCTGGCCACATGTCCTCCCCACCTCCATTTGAGCTCTCTTGCCTGTTTATGTGCCTCTTCGATACCACTTCTTAGTCTCAGTTCTTCGTTTCTTACTTTGTCTACTAGTTTACCTAATGAATTTAGATACGGTTATTTTCATGTAAACATCAAAGTGACAAGTGGTAAACCAATTTACTTGACTGCTATCTCGGAGGAGGCTCAAGTATTATTAGGACATGGAAGTTCCTGAAAATTTCGTCAAAATCCTGTAATTTCGACGTTGGGTTCTTTACCGTTCCGTGTCTATGACAAAAGACTCAAGGCTTATATTCTCTATTGGATGATTTAGTGCGCAGGAATTTTACGTCTGACTGTTGAACTCGGTGGAATATGAACCCGCAAACCTCGGATCCAGAAGTAAGCACGCTGCCTCTGCACCACCAGTATTGCTATATAAATATAATACTCACCATTAAACGTAATATTTGTTATTGGCCTCACCAAAGAGCTTGAGTTAGCCCTAGTATTAGATATTGTAATATAGCCTGCTTTTCGGACAAATTAACAACTGTATAAATTAGTTAAGGTAAGCTTAGGTTTCGTACTAATATCGTGTTTTAATTAAATAAGTTTACTACGCTAAATATCTACTTATCTTTCTGAATGTTATGAAAAGACTTACCTCAAGTTTCCACTGTCTTCATACTTAAAGAGCAGTGATGACAAGTCATGGTAACATCAAAACCTATTTTAAAGGTTTTAAAATTAATGCAAGTGCAATGAACGTTTGTTGAGCTGGTGAGTAGATTACATGATATTCGACTGTGTTAAATTAAAACAAGAAACAGAAACTTTAATGAAAATGGTAAAAGTCAAATAGGCAAAAGGTATATGAAGAGTTTTACAATATTTGCAAATAATATTGCATTTGAAAACCTCAAATAATTGTATTAATATGCAAAGTAAGCAGGTACGATAACATGTTATGTAATTACAACTCAGACATGACCAGGGTTGCCAGGTATTAAAGATGAAAATAAGGGGCATAGTCGCAGTAACCCTAAAATTGCAATTGCTACCATGACAACGAAAATTATGCCGTATTTAAACATATCGAAAATAGTGTTTGAGCTTGGAGGTCACATAATATTGATAAAAAAAATGAAGTTAAAGTCCAGGCTTGGATGCAGTCGGGAGGAAAATTTGGTTTTAAAATACGGGACAATAAATTGAATGTTACGGGACAATGGACATTCCAACAAATAAGGGAGTGCCCTTGAAATCCAGGATGCCTGGCAAGTCTGGACATGGCTTATATGTTGCATATAAGAGAAGCCGTTATCATCTTGCAGCAAAGTTGTGTACAGGTAAGGGAAAAAAAAGCGGACCGACTCTTGTAGCTGATGGGGGAAGGATTTCTTCAAATATGAGGATATTTACAAATAATTGTGACGGTATAGCTCAAATTACGACCCTCTTACATTACCTCTATTGGGTTTCGAAATGGGCTAAGTCAACAGTCGACACTAGAACAAATTTCAATACATTCGCTGCTATCCTGTGAATGCCGCTAGGTATGCGCAGTGGCTCATATCGGCAACTTAGATATTTTAGTCGGTCCGCTTTTTTTCCCTACCTGTACATCAGGCATGCAAAGGTACACACATAAGCAATAATTTGGCCATCATGTATACCTATTAGGAAATTCATAAAACTATAATCTCGAAAAATTACAATTAATGTTTAAATATATTTTATATAATTCGTAAGTTACTTTTTTATGAATCTATTTGTACTTGTATATATTTTATAATTATGAAACAAGTTTATGTAGACTGTTATCTACTCTTTCTAGCTATAAGCTATCATTTGTCTTGTTACACTTGTATTGTAATTTGTTATAGACAGACAGCAATGAACCTTGTAGACCTGTATTAGTCTATTAGGTGAAGTGTTAATGTAAATTAAGAACAACATAGAACAATTACTGAAGTTAAACTTAGCATGTGGTATTACATAGAAATGTAATTGAACATGCTGTGAAATAAAGCTATTAAAAAATTGCTTAAGCCCTGAACAGTTTTCTTACCAGAGCCGTCACCGAATTCACCTCAGTTCTTTCTTTTGTCTGCTCTCATAATGTTTGCTCATCAGTGCAGTCACTATGATGTGTTAATAGGAATGTCCAGCGAGATCCCGCTCCTTCTGTATTACATTATTTTGTAACAATGACAGAATCGATAGAATCTTGGTTACAGTTTCCATGCTCTACTTACTGCAGGTGTGTGAATTTTGTGCTTTGTCTTCTAACTTTAAATTTTATAGTCCCCTACGAAGAATAACGGTATACACAGAGTTAAGAGTGTTGCCCGAATGTTTCCAGAAATCAGAACGTAAGATGGGAAAATTTACGCGGCGGATAAGAATCAATGCCTCGCGTTAGAATGGAGAACTCGTATCTGCGACTGTGCTGAATAGTTATTTGATACAAGCATTAAAGCAAGATTTTTTCTGTGAGTAAGAAACGAGCGTAGCGAAGAGAGCAGAATAAACTTACTTTCAACATGCGAGGAATACACTATTTTTTATACAGTCATCAATATTTATAGAAAAATTATTGATTCTGAATTACGGTAGATTCTTTTTACCTATTTCGTATTCGTGATGCTCAGCTCGACTGTGATGGTCACTTGCTTCTTCTTCGCGCATAAAAAATAGTTCCACATCAATAGTTAACTTGAACTATACACACATAACTACTGATATACACTACTGATACACACACATAACCTGATGAAACCAATTTAAATAAAGATGAATTAAATATTAAAATATCTAATTTTTATTCATATTTCACACGAATATTAATGGACCGTCTAAAAATAGTGTATGATACACAAGGTAAAATGATTTTATTTTGTTCGTAGGATTAGATTTACAACAGTTGACTGTGTAGGTAGAATTTGTGAGGCAATGTAAGTTGGTAACCTCGGAGTTTTATCAGTTTATACCACTCAGTGACATATCATCTACCGTTAAAAGCACTTCTTTTACCGTCGACTTTTTAAATTTATATATATAATCTGAGAATTCAAGGAAAATTGTTACCAGCCTGTATTCGTCATCATTAGAGGGCGAATATTAGCCAGTGAAATTTATTTAAGTTTTGTTGATTATGATAATTCTAAAAATAATCCACAACGACATATGTTTATCTTGAGTAGTTAGTAAGCAATTTACACTCCATGGATAAATGAATTTAGTAAGTAAATATTACGCCGAGTAGACTACACGAACGAAACGGTTTAAATATACGAGTTGCATTTGTAGTGAAGTTCAGGCATTTGATTTGGTTAAAATAGGTAGGCCTAACAAAAAAGCACTTAAAATACCGAAAGTAGGCAGTAATATAATTACAATATACATTTATTAAAAGTCAAAACAGAGAGTAATCCCACTCTTTATTAATGAGAAAAGCCACCTAAGATGCTTAATAATTTATTACATACCGTACTTACTATTACTATTCTGCTGTTTAAAGAGCTTATTGCATTGTTTGAGGAGGTAACTTTTCGAGGCTGTTTGAAAATAAATAAATGCGTTTACAGGGAACAAGATCCTCAATAAATATGTTTGTAACGTGAATGTGTCATTTCAATATTGGTGTAACATTTTTTAGTGTCATACATTCAAATTCTTTATGTGCTTTTTAAAATATGCAAATAATCACAGTAAAAAGCCATAACGGTCCAAATCAGGCGAAAAGATTTTAAAATAGGCTACAGAAGCTGAAACAGGCAAAAAAAGGGAAAATAAAACTGAATCTACCGTCCCCAAGTGTACGGAAACGTGTTTATCTGTATTTAACTCTTATACATCCACCTAAGTAGAAAGGAATTTTGCCTAGCTTCCGGGTGCTAGTATTGACTATTTAACATATAAAATGTAATAAATAATAAAAATACATTTTTATTAGCAAATATAATTAAGTTAATTCATTATTACTTACATAAGTTATTAGTTATAAAACCGTCAAGTGTAAGAATGTGTGAGACATAAACCAGTCCTACTCCTGCTTCATTCAAACTTGGTTAAAATGTTGGTTTAAATATAAATATGATAAAGACATGACCACAATAACACGAATGAAATAAATTTGTTCCCGTCTGAAAATTTTTTTTTCGAGAATCAGAACTTACACAGATAGATAGATAGATAGATAGATAGATAGATAGATAGATAGATAGATAGATAGATAGATAGATAGATAGATAGATAGATATAGATTTTTTAAATGCTGTAAACGTTTAACATCTATAGCCACGCCACATTAGTAATATTACACAATAGCTTACCAATTATTAAAATCTTAAAATTCATGTGGGTACATTGTCAGTATAGCCTTGACCGTCTCCCTAAAACCTAAACGTTTCAAAGGAAAGATTTCTAATTTGTAAAGAAAGGAAGACTGTTCAACAACTCGAGACATATGTATTCAAAGCTAGCTTTTACTGTACTATACCGGCATTTCTTTATGTACATGTTTGAATTATATCGTATAGGATAAGCATAAGGTAGGCTATAATTGTCATAATTCTTCTTAACGTAGAGGAGGGCTGCCATAGCAAACATCGATGTTAGGGTAAATAATCCTAATTCCCTAAAACGTTGTTTACAATGTGCTTTAGACGGAGTCCCGCAAAACAATCTTACTGCCCTCTTTTGCAAAAAAAAAAAAAAAAAAAAAAAAATTGTTGAATGGTGATTCCCCCAGAAAAAATCACATAATTAAAATGAACATGTATATGAGCATAGTAAACAGTTAATAAAACTTGAGTCCTGACATAACAATTTAAAACACTCAACATAAAAATGTCATTGTTAACTTGACTCGTTTTCTTCTTGTTACTGTGAAGGCATTCATAAAGACAGAGGGTTCCAATTTGCTCTGAAATACGCTGGATATGCAACTAACATCTGACATAAGTGATATGAACTTCCTGTAAATTCACCGTGATTTTATAGATGGTGTGCCCCTATTTCTTATCCAGGACAATAATTACTGAATATTGTTTTAGCACAGTAGTGAAATAATGTAAATGATTACACTGTACAGCATGAAAAATGTCCTTTAGATGAAAATATGATCCTTGTTGTATATTTTTGGCTGAAAATAAGGAATCTGTAACCACTTACCATTTCCCCAAAAATCCATGTCATATGTCATTAAAACTACACTTTTTGGACAGTGGCCTCCAAGAAAAAAAATCATTCCTGGTACCAAAAACATATCACATAAACCATTTGTGAATCCGCAATGTGTCTTTCTTCCATCATTGCACATTAAACTCGGTTTGATCAAAATATTTATAAAAGCTCTGGACAGAGAAGGAGTGGCTTTCTTGCATCTAAGGAACAAATTCAAACATTTAAGTGAGGCAAAGGTAAAAGAAGAGGTTTTTATTGGCCCACAAATTAAAGCAGTCTTTCGTGATGATGAGTTTGTGAAAATAAACTGTCAGAAGCAGAAAAGGCAGTCTGGTTGGCATTCAAATTAGTGTACTCACGTTTCCTTGGAAATAAGAAAGCTGAAAACTATGAAGATCTTGTTGGTGATATGATAAAATGCTTTCGTGTTATAGGTTGCAATATGTCATTAAAACTACACTTTTTGGACGCCCATAACCTTGGCGCAACTAGTGACGAGCATGGTGAAAGATTTCACCAGGACTTCTCTGTGTTTGAAAAGCGTTTCAGTGGACGATGGAATAGAAGTTGGTTGGTTGATATATGGTTATATAATGACGGGGATGTACTGCAACTTAGGCATGTGACCGTCGCCGGTGTGCCGGAATTTTGTCCCGTAGGAGTTTTTACATGCCAGTAAATCTACTGACATGGGCCTGTCACATTTAAATGGAATAGAAGTATGCTAGCTAAATATTGCTAGTCTGTTATCAGGGATACACCATCAGATGCCTACAAGAGGTAACTTTCTATATAAATCAAGCCTCTGTTACATTTCTCTGTAACCAATTTGTATAAATTTGAGAAGTGTCTCTCCTACAAAAACGGCCGTGATGGACTATTTTGGTTTAGATGTATGAATCAAGAACCATCAGATATACAGACCCACATAGTTTCATATAAAGGACAGAAAAAAGTTAAAATTTGTTGTGCAGTGTTATCAGTCATCTGATCTACAAGTTTGTAATCTGTGGTCATAATAAAATATCTTGAGATTACTCCTCTCGAGTTACTGATTTCTTTGTCTTTAGTGATAAGATTGCAATACCCATTATTGTTGGTGACAAAGTGCTTTCTCTGTTGCAGAGTCGCAGCCCGCTGCTCCCCATGACCCGAAGATAAGGTCGGTGCAGGCAATCGGTATGTACAACTCTTTAACCTAATTTTTCGGTAGACAAACTACACGGCAGACAGGCCCCTCTCCCATTTTCTGTCACCTTGGGACTGCCGACAAAATAATGTTAGATGTGAATCAAAATCTGACGTAGTTTCTTGCTAAGTAAAGGCTTGTTTTCAATTACTGTGGATGGGGGAGGGGGCTTGGAATATCCCCACAAAACGGGGGGGGGGGGGGGGGTTGGACGACTATCCCGGAAATAAAAAAGTGCATAATGATAAGTTTTTAAGCCTTCTGGGTGATTCCTCCAGGTTTCTTAGGAGACTAATACTTTTCTTGCCCAAAATTTTAGTTCTGTTGAGAAATCTATTAGTTTTATATATTACCAGTGCTTTAGTTGGGCCGGTACGCACCAGTACTGCGTACCGGTATAAAATTATTTTCCTTCTACCATACCGGGAAAAATATGTGCTCCGGTACGTCGTACTGGCAGTACAGGAACGATATTGTCCTGAAATACTTATTAAATGTCCAATTCACGAGAGTGTATTTGTTAATAATGACAAACGCTATTAAATTCGCAATAGATATGCGTTCTATGGAAGGTGAGTACCCCCATAAAATATTTTCCAACTAAAGCACTGTATATTACATATTAATTTTAATCATTAATTAAATATCAGACCTTTTATCTTTCACTTTGAGTGCTGGTCTGAAATAGTTCACAAGAAGTCAATCATACGTAATATTAATTAAAGATAATTAACTCGAACTGCTGTCTTCTGGGTTGTCACAACTGGTCTACGCATTAGTCTACGCGTCTAGAATATAAAAAGGCACTACTCTTCAACTTGAATTTTACAATTGTCAGATTGAAATTGGGCGAGTACATAAATGCTTTCATTTTGTTTTGTATTTCATTAAATTTAATTGTTATTTTATTAGGTAGGCTAATTATTAATTAAAAAAAAAAGTAAAAGTAAGAGGAGCGCAACCCCTACGCCCCCCCCCCCCGGATCTGCCACTGGTTGATTGATGTTTGCCCCCTTCTGAACAGAATTACTGTGGAGTTAGATGCATGTATCTGTTGTACAGATTTCAATTACGTAATGGTGGTGAGAGGCGAGCAAAGCAGTCGAGTCCCAAACATACCATAATGCACAATGTATGTCAAAAGTCTGATTTTATTTATTCTCCTATTGTCCACGTAAAAGAACTCCAAGCCTAAATTAGAGCCTCTGGACAAAATTTCTCGGCCCTTCCACGTCCAAGCAATACTTAGTCCAGAGGGGGGGGGGTTGCGAGGCGATGGGCTTACCACCTGTCCCTCTACCCTCTCTCGGAAAATAAGCATATCAAAATTAGTATAGGTAATGAAACCTCCATTGGAGGCCCCTTCGCCCCACCTGGGATCATAGGGTACCAGATAGACAGATAGATCAAATCATAAAGTATTACATTTCAAGTTATTTGACCGTAACTGTCGAAGTTCTTAGTTACATCCAACTTAGGCCTACGCCATTTGGCCTAAAGGAAAGGAAACAAGTTCACATGTTAGCAAGTCATTCTCGGAGGATTTCAGTAAAAGGGAAAGGTTTTCATATGGTACGGTTGCAATTTAAATAAAATTTAAATAAAGTTAAATTTTATTCAACACATACACATCATACACAATACCCGAATAAGCAAAGCTCGTGCACGGGGAGTTTAATAATAATGATATAAATTATTATTTGTAGATGAAATTAGAATATTAAAAGATATCAGTATCATGAAGCTTGAAATACAAATTGAGATCAAAGAAATATTAAAAAGTAGAAATTGTATATAGGTCTGAACTAAAGCTATTATACAACGAATTTAACTTTTTTCTTCAATCTCTTATCTTAAGTTGCTAAAATTGAGTTATTTTTAACCTGTTTGGACCCATTTCATGTGTATAGCATGCAAAACATTAATTATTAATAATTACGTCTTAATCTTAGGAGGTATAGGCTATATACTTGGATTCAGTACACTTCCTCAGTCTTTAATAACAATGTAATTTATTGTTCATTTCTTATTGTCCCGCCGAATCTCCGTTGTTGAAGATACGTGCATGAAAATTACGTCATTTTGGGAGATAAGTGTAAAGTGTAGTCTATATAATTGTTAATTATGACTTAGGCCTTCCAGTATGGGAATAGAAATTGTATTTTGTATACTATTACTCTATAAGGATAAATTATCCCACTTAAATTTACTCTGAAGTAATAAACTGCCCTGTAGCCATAAGAGGTGGAATTATATCATGCTGTCATATCATAGGACATTGGGACCAAAAGTAGCCTATACATTTTCTGGTTTTCTTTTTATGTGTTATTCATTGATTTCATTGAATCAAACACTTATTCTTGCTGCATTCTAGAGCTCAAACGTAATGTTTTGTCGTCGGTGGAAGCTTAAATGTAAACATTGACTGAAGCAGACCTAAAAATGCCTCTTTGGAGACAATTTCACTCAGTTCCTGATGAGGCTAGTTATAACATAAACATTGACGATAATCTAATTAAAATTCTTTAACATTACAGTAGCAGAACTGATGAAATGCAGGAATTATTGAACTTAATTTTGAATATCTCTATGCACTATGGCCCTGGGGTCGACTCAGCCTCCAACAGAAATGAGCACCAGGAGCAATCCTGGGGGTAAAGGCGTCCGGTGCGTATGGCTCACATTCTTACCACCTTCACGTCCCGAATGTCTAAAATCTGGGAACCTCAACCTCCTGGAACCCTCTGGGCCTTCATGGCCTATATAGGGAATACTTTACTTTTACTATGTAGAAAGTGTTGTGTAGCGCCAATCTAAGGGTGCCGAAACCAATGTTTTAGTCAATGCCTGCATAAAACCATACAGTAAATGAAAAGTGGAGTGATATCTCTGACTTCATAAAGAGAGATTTTGAGAAAAATATCCGTGGGGACAATGTGCAATGGTGTTTCCCGTTGTCCACGTGCATCATCTGCTAATTCCTATCGATCGGGATTTGCTGGAAGCTGTATAAGGTTGATGAACTCAGGTAACATGATTTGTTGATATTCCACATACAGTATTTTGAAAAATCTGTTGTTTGTAGTATCAAAAATGTGATTTATGGCTTTGTTCTTACATTCTTACTAGGTAATCAAATAAATAGCTCTAAGTGACTAAACATATAATAGTGAAGTTTGATGCTTGCTCGCATTTTTACTGGCCATTTAGTACTATTTTCTACACTTCGAATATTTTTTTAACATAACTGATATTGAGTAGAGCTAGGGATGGTGTATCCATTATCTTAGAATGTAATGTATGAATTACCTTTGCAATTTCGGTAGAAATGATATGTTTGGTAGTTATTTGTTTAAGCAACAATATTTTCAGCTTACGATCGCCATGTCCTATGAATAGGACAATCTGTTTCCACCTATATTGGCAATCTATCATTTTTCGGTTCTTGTGTTCTAATATGCCCCATTTTATCACATTAATCTACAGATAAAACATTTTGAATGTTTTCATCTTATTGTGGGTCTGAATGTTTTAACAGAAGAATTCCATATCTTGCATTGTTTCAGTTCAACTTTAGTAGACATAAAGTATTTTCGTTCAGGAAGAGGATTAAAATTATTTCTGGCGTTACAACCGTGTGAGTCAGACCTAAATTTAATTTTGTTTTTATGAACATGTGTTAATATAATTTACGTATTTGTAAATTAGTCAATATTGAACACATTTAATTCAACAGAATTAAGAAAATAAGAAATAAGAATTTGTAAAATTAATTTTATAAGGAAAAATAAACAGCAAATTTTCAGCGTTACTGAAAAAGTAGTCATCTGCTAACATTGTTATGGGATTATTAACGAAGAGTGAAGAGATTGTTTACTGTAGCAAGAAGTTTTCTAATAGTCCGTAGCCTAAATGGACGAACTTAAAATTCTGGTCATATACGCTTGTGTTGTTTAATTTGTCTTTATTAAGTGAACAGTGGCACACTATCTATTGTGCTCATTACATAATGCTTTGTACGCAATAAGTACCGGTATACAAAGAAACGTTTCGCAACGAAGAAACTATGATAATCAATTTACAAAACTCTATAAATACGACGAAATTATTTCAACCTTGTCACGTACTTGCGACGAATTTTTCCTTATACATAAGTTATATTGAATGTCGTGAACTGAATATAATTTTCACTAAACATGTCTATACTTGAGATCGTTACAAGTGGAGGAAAAGTCTTATATTACAACCACATTTTGTATAATTTGAATTCAGCCTAACCATTGTTCCTAAAAGTGGACTATATTGATCAGCAAATGTTCGCGATAGGCTATTGAACGATTCGACCAAAAACAATCGGATTATTGCGTTGAAATTAGCAGGAAAACTTATTTAGCATTCAGTTTTAAAGAAAAATTTACGAAACGTACTAAAAATAACGTAGTGTACGGAAGGAAGGCAGTGCATCCAAAAAGAAAAATTACGAATTTCTTTCAAGCTACAAGTTCGTAAAACATAACAGTTTCCTGAACACCGTAATGTGTATTACACAATATTTTACTGAACAGTGAATCCTTTTGTATTTGTTGATAATTGTCTTGTACAATGTTTCTTTAATTACTTAATCATTTGACAGTAAATATAGTTGCTGTTCTTGTATTATAGTGTGTATTTTGCATTGTCTGTGTTTTTTAATTTTCCGTGTTTGTTGTCTCCGACGGATAATCGAGAGGCGAAGAGTTCAATCTAAAAATCAAACAGTAGATTTCCAGAACGAAAAGTGTTGTTAATAACACTGGTAAACAAAAATCAACTTTTTTTTTTGTGACATGGATAAAACAAGGCGTACCTTATGTAAAATTTCACCAGAAAGCAGAAAATGACCTTGGATTTTCTCTATCACCCACTATTTGTTTGCTACAAAGTGTTTTGTGTTATACTGAAATATATTATTTTCGGTATGTTCTTAATATTATATTTAATTCAAAATTTTACTATAACATTTTTTTAGCGATATTTTGTCACTGCGGCATCTCGGATTGATGTCTAGCAGTAATCAGCAAGCAAACTAGGACTCCATTTGCCTTGGTATCGCTTTTCCATAGTTGCAACGTCCTGGTGGAATTGTTCCCCATGTTCGTCGCTTACGGCGCCCAAATTTTCAGGAATGAAATCGAGGTGAGCATCCAGAAAGTGAAGTTTTAATGACATGTTACATCCTATTTCGCTCTAGGCACTAAGTAATTCAGTCACAAGGTCTTGGTAGTTTTCAGCTTTGAAATATCCAAGAAAATTGGTCACAACTGTTTTAAAAGCTTTCCATGCTCTTAGTTCAGCTTCATTCAGCATGTTGTCATATTTGCCATCTTTCAAAACTTCTCGTACTTGCAGTCCCACAAATATGCCCTCTTTAATTTTTGCCTCACTAACTCTCGGAAATTTCTGTTTCAGATACAAGAACCCCCTTCCGTTCCGATCTAATGTTTTTAAGCTAAGTTTAGAAGAATCAATAAATAGGCGCAAATTGCTTGGTTCATGATCCTGCCCCAATGCATCAAATAAGTTGTCAACATCCGTGCAGCGAAATAATGTGTAAGACCTTTTTGATGATTTCGAAAGTCAGTTATATGTACGTCACCTTCGAGGAGATTCATCCTTTTAATCTGGATGCTAGGAGTTCTGACTGTGATTTTGCTAGTTTTAAATCTCGAACTAAATCATTCAGTTCAGCGTTTGAAATCAGATGTGGCTTTGTTCAACATTTTGGTGCTTGAAAGTCTGGATCATTGTCGATTTCCTGTGCGAATTGCACAACATCAGATGGATCACCTTCGTCCAAACTCCACGGTTCTGGTGGGTTTGGAATAGGAAGTTCTTCACTATGTTTGACGGGCCAGGCTGATGGTAAATTGGGATATTGCACAGCATCCTTGAACTTCAGTCCAATGCCCTGTATTTTAGTGAGGCAAAAGTAACAATCTGATGGACGGTCTTTTGGTTCTCTCCACACCATTGGTACTGCAAATCCAATATTACGTTTTTGACCTTTCAATCAACCTGTTAACATTTTTACACAAGTCTTGCAACATATGTGAGGGGCCCATGACTTATCTTGATCTCCTACTTTAACTCCGAAATAAAGTTTGCAAGCTCTTCGCACAAGCTGGGTGAAATTACGTTTTTGCGATTTAAAAATTATTTCTTCACACTCATAACAAAAACTGTTGACATTATTTACACACTGCCTAGGCATTGTATTGACTTGTTAATTCACAGTCAATCACAGTACAATAATAAAAATTAACCAAGTATGTAGAACACAAACACGTTATTTAAGACGACATAGGGAATGCAGTAACTTCATATGCGGGTAAATGTCTACTAATGCACAATCTCATTTGGGTGCGTACTTCTTGCATTTAATATACTGGAATGAACTTGTCTTAACACACTGTTGATACATACATTACACGAAGTGGTACAATATGCATAAAGTGACTCACTAAACTGTTGAAATGATTGCTGTTTTTTTGTTATATTAAAAAAAAACGCTTGTTACTAAAAATCCTTGGGTGATAGGCAATTTCTGTTTTTAGATTTGTTATTAGGGTGCCTCAATACATCGGAAACACCAAAAAATTTCCGTGTCACAAAATGTGTGTTTAACAGTGTAACCAATCCAGCGCAACCATTGCTGTAATATATCGATTGTCTCGCCATTGGCTATCCATGTCTCTGTGGTTTCGCTTACAGTGATACTAATAGTGTTGTGTTTTATTAATTTTTGTCGTTTTAATCCATGTGTGGATTATCTAGAGTTCTCGTTATATTACCTACCATACTATAAGATGGGGATTGGGAAACCGAGAGGAATGCACATGTAACATTTCATAAAATATCAAAGAGATCTTTGAAATCTGAATAGGAGGAAAATATAATTCTTTCTCACAATTGCCACTTGACGGGAAGACCTTATGCTGTGAAACACCCATGGCACATGTACGAGAAAAGGGCACTGTTGCTAGTTATTAAATTGGAAGAACTTCAGTGGCGAAATAAATTCTTATTATTGAAATCTTTTGGCAAAAAGCCTGGAGCTATAATCACTACCAGAGCCTTAAAACAAGGTCACGGGAATATTTTTACACCGTAAGGTTATTTAACACTGTAAAATAAACTAGATCTGTATACAGAAGTGTCATTTGTGTTCTAAAATAATACCTTGCTTCATATAGGAGGGAGTTCATTTAGCACAATAATGTAGTTTTCTGGAATATGTAAATATTTGAGGAACATGATTTGGCACTCGCTCAGTTAATGTCTATTTCTAGATCTCCTAGAATTTCTCCCTCTTCCTCTCCCGTCTAGACTAAATGTTAGCACTTATTATCTTTCCAGCCATTCCATTACCATTACACCGTTTGAATTTGTGTTTCCCAGGAACGTAGGCAGCAGACCTTGACTCATTTATTGAAAAAGTTTTGTCCTGCTCACCATTGCGGTATACATTGTCATGTGAAATGTCTTCTGCGCTTGCATCGCTAGAATACCAGTATTTTGAATGAGTGCCGTCTTCAGCAGAGGTCGCTAGTTGAGTATGTTTACTTCTTCAGACAGGAGTGAGAACAGAAAGAGGATAGAAATGCCACGGTTGCTCTTGTTGGTACAGATGGAACACCCGGTGGGGATCCAGGGGGCCCACAGCTTAGAAAAGTATTTACTAACTTACATGATGATATTCACTGAATGTTATCTTTTCAACTATTTTACAAAACGTTGGCATAGTTCTTTATGAAAAACAATAAAAATAGCATTTTCATGAAATTCCGCCTTATGTATTCCCTTAAGGGGGCCACTCGAGTGCACGGAAAATTTCCGAGCTTCTGATTTCTTCTAGTGTTTTCTTTATTTCAAATTGGCATTGAATCTCCTAATCATTTGTGCTCCACTCCAGCCCAATCTCTTATTGGTGTGAGTTCAAATCCGACCACATGCTTTATAGCTTACGAACAACGCCCATTTCTTGGTGAGAAAGGGGATGGAGTTTCGTTCGAGTAACTGTAAGGCGTCCATCACAACGAATTTCTAGACCAGCCCTGGATGAGTCCGACTCTTTTTAAGTGGAGGGCTGAAGAAATTCCTTTATAAATAGTTTCTTCTGTACCATAAGTACAGCAATATGGAGAAGTTCCGCCTAATAAACCAGTAAAAAAATTCAATTACAGCTGCAAGTAGAAGGAGGGAGCACTCAGGAATATAATACGGAATAGTCAAGTCTGCTAAGTTTAAAAGGAATAATATTATTTTGTCTGTTCAATTACAATCTTGTTTGTTTATTGGATTAAAATATTCCTTGATCAAATAATAAATATAGGATACGATTAAAATGTGTATTATAAATTATGACCCGTTATAAAAATATGCCTAAGATTCCGTGCACTCGAGTGTGCATCTTAAGTGCCACAAATGCTTTTGTTTTATTATTTGTAAGGTATTTCAGTTTTACGTTAGATATATTTACCCCATGCGAAATTCCACTTTCGAACTATATCTTCTGCTGCATATTCAAATTCCCATAACCTCTTTTCTTCTTGATCTCTTCTATTATCTTATCTCTTCTTCTGCCAAGTTTTCTTGTCCCTTTCATTTTTCCTGCTGTGGCATTTAGCGGAAGTCCTCTTCTTGTCTTGAAATGTTCTAACCAGCTGGATTTTCTTTTCGTTGCATCTTCCAAAATACATAAAACCTATTCATCTTCTTTAAACCCCTTTATTCGTTATTCTATCTCTTCAATAAAACAAAAAATTCAATCGCTTCATTTCGTCTTCGTCTAATAATTTGATACCAAAAGTTGCCTGATAACTTATAAAAATACTTCTCTAATTACACAAATATTTCTGCATCGTTAATATGATATTTAAAATATAAAATACGTTTTTAATTATATGCGGAGAAAATCCGCCTTATTCATAGTTCACACAATTTTCAATCTTTAAAAAATATTTCGCTTTATTTTTTCAAGAACTGTAAACTTTCCAATTTGTATTCGTCTTGAAAAGAATTGAAAAAGGAGGTAAAATAATGATAACAGATATAAGATAATAGATAAAGTTTAAATAATGAATAACAGATGATAATAGTGATATTAAGTCTGCCTTTTATCAATTGTTTAAGCAAAGTTTGCTATTCAGTTTAATCCATGCAATCACGTTCCATTATAACTCCAAAACGTATTAGAGATATTTTGGTATTCTTTCCTGTAAACTGATAAAATTGAAACAGAAAAAAAATAAAAAAATAAAAAATAAAAGAACTTTTACCCTTCATGATGTAAAAGAACCCTAAAATTTTTTCACACGAATCACTGCATTGTTTAGCGGTTAAATCGAATTATATATTTTGTCTTGACCTTATTTGTCGTAAATTGTGCATTATAGTCTCTTAAATTACGTATGACGAACTTTTCCCGTTCCATCTCCTATGTAAGAACATGCTATGACTGGAACTAGAGCTGTGTTGCTATAAATATCGCGTGGCGTGATGAACCTTTATGCTACTATAGCATGCATAATCATCTTGAGGTTTTATAGTTCTGTAATACAGAAATGGAGCCGTTAGCTGTACATTCCTTCTATCACGAAACAGTCTAATTGTGTATTGCATGTGACAGTCTGTAACGTACTGAAACGAGTGCAGAATTGCTTGATTTTCTAAGAAAATGACGATAGTAGTTTGAATTAGTGTTTTTATAAAACGCCTACATATGCAGAATAAAATATGCACGTTGACCTAAAAATTACAAGAATTTTCTCTAAGTTATAACATAAAAAAATATGCCTTGTGTTTTTCTGTATTTAGAATTTACTTTGGAGATGTTAGGCCTATCTAATAGAAAATGATTAACAAAAAAGAAAACATAAAATTTTAAGAATTTCCAGACACTAAAATTTGATTTGAACACAAAATGCTGCAATATTTTCACTTAAGTTACTTGTTAAACTGTACCTATTATATCAGACCTAAGATGTAATATACAGGTAATACCTTGTGAAAGTTTCAAACTAAAATGATAGTCTTTTAACAGCTTACAAAGAAAGGAAAGTTTCTAAATAGTCTTTCTGTTTCTACTGATACGATGGGAGCAAATTAAAACCGAACAGTGTCATTTGACTCTAACTCTGAGTTATCAAAGAAAAATATATATCCTGTTAAAACCTTTGAATTGGAGCACAATGTATAATACCCCGCGATTTCTGTCTCACTTCATTAAAGTACTGTATACTCACTTCAGCGTTTAAGATGGTTCAGTTACTCACATGTACTCACAGAGAACTGTAGTTCGAGCCTCTGGGGAACAGTTTTCATGTGTCCTTACTACAGAGAAAGTTTTTTTTTCTTCTTCTTCTTCTTCTTCGAAATTTCAGAGATGGCACTCAATCCCTTTCTCAACCTGTTCTTGAAGAGAATAAAAAACTTATACTTTTGTCGCTCCATTTTAAGATTCAAGCCTATTTCTTGCATTCTATACAAAAGAGGAAGTAATTTTACAGTTTCCTAGGAAAAATTAAAGTGCATTCTCTTAAGAAATTCAAAGAAGGAAGGAAATTCACCTTGGATTCTGATAAGAGTGTGAAAATACTCGATAATGTAAAAATATAATGAATATTACCGAAAACTTATGAAAATACGCTCTATACTGGCAATATGCTGTAACAATTTACTTTAATTTTATTGATTTTTAATCAAATGAATTTCCATGTATTTTAGAGACTAATCATACAAATCCTAGCTTTAGTGATTACTCACACAATGAAAACTGAATTAAACGACAATTCATGGTTCCATGCAAAAAAAAAAAAAAAATCTAGAAGTGGTACTTAGTTGAGGTAGGCTTTTTATTAGAGGACAACTTGTGTTACTAGGCTGTCATATAATAATACCTTGGAATACATGATTATGAATTTTTGAACTTTTCAAGCGTCGACTTGTCGATGTTCCCTGTCGTTTCAACTTCGTATCGTGGTTTTCCTTGGAATTCCACATACACTTAAAATCTATTACATGGGTTTAACAATTCAATTAGAGATTTTCCATTTCTACAGGTCATTTTGACTTGATAACGTTAGTCTCCCCATACTTGACATGTCTGAGGAACAGACACGTCAGAGGAAGAACATTATGTGGTTAGACCTGCAGTGGTCATAACTATTTTCTTACTCAAAATGTCCACATTCCATATAAAAGTTATCCCTATACAGACCATGGAGGCCCAGATGGTTCCAGGAGGCTGAGGCTCCCAGATTTTGGACATTCGGCACTTGAAGGGGATATATATATATATATATATATATTTATATACACACACACAAACACAAACACACAGAGTCCCTCTAGACCCGGACTATAGGTATATGGGAAAGTCCGGAATTAAACGGAATTTGCCTTAAAATGCACGTACTGTACAGTAACACAAGTTTCGGATGGGCAAAACTTTAATAAAAATGTAGGCCTATGTATTTTATAAATATATAGCTTTTCCTACAATTTAATTTTAGTTTTAATACTACTCTATATGTAGACCTTAGTTTTTAACCTACGAACTGAAGTAGGATTAACAAAACAAAGCATTTTTGTGATTAAAATTCAGAATTTATTGATTGTTCGTCCGTCCGGATTAACCGGTTGTCCGAACGAGCGGGGTCCGGACTAGCGGGACTCTACGGTATACGGAATCCTTTCTGATCCATGTTTTAACTGTGGGTGAAGCCTCTAAAACCGAGTGTCAATTCCATTTTAGATGGATTAAATTTTTTTAAAATATTCTAAGCAAGCAAGGAAATATTTAAATTCCTAGTCCAGCAATATTTTCCTAAAATGTAATCAGCAATATCTAAGTATTTAAATAGTTTTCAAATTAACTAATTAATACCACAGTTCGATTTTTAAATTGTACTTATAGGCCTAATTGGATTAGCGTAATATGTTTCGAATATTGGATTAGTCTAATATGTTTCGAATAGACATAATATATTATTTTTGCGATTGTTTAATTTGTCATTACATTATTTTATCTTGAAATGAAGTCTGATTATTAAAAAAATGTTTTGTCTCTTACTGTTAGGACTACAAGAGAATCTCAGTCAAATAGTAGCTACCTCAATAGTTTGTTAGTTTTGCAATTAAGAGGTTGTTTGCATTGTTTCATATTTATTTAACGACGTTAACTATAGCTTAGGCCTGTGACTATAGGCGGGCGCAGGACTTCAGTAGTTGAAGTGCCAGATCACCCATGCCACCCCACCTTCCTGAGAACTTAAGCAAATTCTACGTGAAGTTAAGCAACATAATAAATTGTGGTTTTCTTTAAATCATTTATACTAAGTTTGTTTAGAAAAAAAGTTCAAGTAATTCTGCCACTAAGAAACGAAATTGACTGGTGGTGGCGGCAAAGGCACCTGTGGCACATGCATAGCGCAGGGCCTGTGCCTTTGACCGTCGAAGGTGTACCGAACGTCGTTTTTATGCATACAAGAAATGTTATAGATCTAGGTCTGTGTTGAACACGCGACTTTGGAACAGAAAGCCAGTCACATATAGGTTGCGCCACCCAGGCCTACTGCAAGGAAAACGGTAAATAAGTGAATTAATAATGGTTTCGCGGGCTGTAAGCCGAATGGAGGGATATAAAACATCGACAGCACGCGAAACCATCACTAATCAGCGCTGAGAAAGCCTCTTGTTAGAAACCTTTAGGCCTACTATAATTGACTACAGTATACAGATGTCTTCGATGTTCCTCGACATAATGACACGTGTGCAAGTTTATAAACACGCACTAATATAAACACAGAATGAAAAGGGGTCAAGAGAACATCTGTTTAACAATCGCTAGTGTTGTTCATACGTGTTCATTATTAGAGCGGCATCGTGAAAGGCACAGCTTAGAGGAGGTAGCCATCTTACATGTCAACTCGTCGCGAGCGCTATGACTTGTGACTTGTGTCGACAAATGTAAGTGAACTAGAAACTCTGACCCCTTGTCGGTATTCGATGAAGAGTACAGGTCATAAAGTTACTTTCCCCCTAGTCTTCCGTTTTCATCTCTCTTAATATCCTAATTGTTTTTCCAAACGCCGTGTTCTCGACCTCAAAAATTTATTTAAAAAAGAAAAAAAGAACATATGCCATAAACTTGATAATCAGTGCATTAAAAACATTTTTCTATAATTATATTTTCATTCCTTAACAATGAGTTTTCTTTATGTGTGAAGTTGTTATTTTTATTAACATAATGTTATGATTTGTCCTCTATGGCAGTCCCACCTGAAAGATATTCTTGATTTAAAGCAAATACAATGACAAAAAGTTCTCTAGACCTCCTTAGGTTAAGTTCGTCCACTGTGTGGTTGAGGGTCTAAATTTAAACAATTCCGGCGAGTTTCTCAAACGAAGAGCAAAACTTGTTTCAGGCTGCGCTTGTATATTTGTAGCACTTAAAAGGTAACAGTTTGCGGGTTCCAACCCCAGTGAGCTCATCAAGTTTTTCCAATCGACCTAGTCCTTCTAAGTGGCACATTGGCCCTGGGGGTCGACTCTGCTTCCAACATAAATGGCCACCAAGCGCAATTCTGGGGGTAATTGCTGTCGGGACGTAAATCTGACTATCTTGCCACTTTCCTGTGCTGGTTGTCTAAAACCTGGACACACTAATTTACTTTCATGCACAGAAGGTCGTTGCTTGCTGCTATGCTTGGGTTAATAATTACTGTTATTATTATTATGATTATTATTAAATATATGAAATATTAGTTGACGGTTCTCTGCGTCAGTATCATTTCTATACGAGCTGATAAATTGGCATTCCTTCTATCAAATAACGTAGATTACATACTGTTGAATGGTTCGTACATTATCGTATATTACTTCCTGTAGGTTGTAGACAGAGATGGAAGATAGGAAGTAAATGGGACCGATAGATTAGATATCTATACCCGTTATCACAGGTGTTTGTGAAACTTTCCTTCGATGAGTTTTATAAAAATAATTTGTTATAAGTGTGTGGATTTTAAGGGAATAGTCTGCTGAAAAATTGGGTAAAATAATGAAAACTTTAAAAATATTTACAAATGCTGTCGAAGGACGATCTTGACATTCGGTATGTATAAGTGATGTTGTGAACAAAGTGAAGGAATAAATTCAAGGGCTTGTTTTCAAAGCAAATTTCCTGCATGAGATGTAAATGTACACAAAAATGAATTTAAAGTAACGCATTGTGGTGTCAATATGCAAACTTAATATTTGAAACAAACTTTTTTATTCATTGAAAATTTAAGAGATATAAGTAAAATTACAGAGCCATAGGACTAGTTGACCTGACGTCATATGACTAAAATTTACTTAATTTTGCTACTAAACACGGCTGTAGTTTTCACTGTATCAAAGGAATTCAATGTGCATAGGCCTATTTATTTAAATAAAGTATATTATAATATGAGATCGTAGGCTTCCGCGGCCCGAGTTGACAATAAAGTCTTCTTGGCTTCCGGGTATCTGCCGCGTATATTATAGTTCAACTGCTATGGCAAAATTAAATAACAAATAGAAAGGATATTTGAACGACAGGTGAAGGCGGAAGGAAAGTAAGAAATGGAGATATTAGTGGAAAAGTCATGAAGATTTGGAATAGTGAAGCAAAGTTGTGGTATCTCGTAAGTAACAGTGTTTTTTAGAACGCAGATCAATTTTGATATTTAGGAAGCCTTATTACAAGAGATTCCCACTGCAAGAAATAAATCGAGGAAAGGCAAGAACTGCTTTCAACAAAAAGAGGACTCTGCTGACCAGAAAGCTGTATATTAAATGCTACATATGGAGTGTTGCTTTACATATTCTGAAACATGGATGCTGGAAGGAAATTTTTTTAGATATATTTGAGATGGGATGTTTGATTCTGTGAACAGACTGAATAACGAGTCACATCATTGAGACGAACAGGACTTCTGAAGGATGTAAACTAAGAAATAAATAAATAGAACAAGAAAATGTGATAGAAGAATTTAGATCTGAATGACATAAGAACAGAAGCCGTGGAGAGTTAAAACATGCAGCGGAAGATGGAGTTTGAGAATGTGATAGTATAGAGCTGCCTAAGGCAGTATTAAACTGTTACAATGTGACAATATGACCATAATCTACACATACTGAATATTGCATTTTCCATTTAATACAGTAAAATTGTATACGAGATGTTTGATCATAATCAATTTGACTGAAATCTTACTCGTATGATCCCTATTTAATTAGTTCTATGGGTTTCAAAATATTTAAAATTAAATCTCGAAATTTTAAAACATTAATGGGGGTAGAGAGTGATACTCGTTAAATTTTGTACATGTACTCATGGTTTAATACGTGATATTGTGGACAAGTCCTATCAGTTTATTAGTTTTTGAAATTTTAAAAAGTAATTTAAAAATATTTCCAACGATTTTTTACTAAAATATCTTATTTTCTTAAATATAATCAGTGGCATATTCTGGTAAAAAAGTCACACATTAGTTTTTTATACCTTGAGGAGAAAAATATGTATTGCATATCGCAAATTTACAATAAAATTCATGGTCACCACACTTTTTTTAGTATTTGTTGAAAAAATATGATTTATAATCTTGGCCTTACCCCATAGCTTTTACAATAAAATGTCCTCGCATTATATTTGTAGAACTTACTTTGTTTTGAATATATAAAAGTGCAGTCAAAATGACTTGGCGTTTGCATGCCTCCGTAGGCCAATGTGTAGGACTACGTACTGAAATGCGTAGTCGTTCACTGTAGAATTAAAAAGGACATTTATGTTTCCAGGAAGACATTCCTGTGTAAAATTTGTGTATACTTGAAACTTTATTCATTTTAAAGAAGAATTTACTTAATTTTTGTCTAAGGAATGGCATATATATATATATATAACATATATATATATATATATATATATATATATATATATATATATATATAACATATATATATATAACACAAGAAATAGCAGCCACATTCATATAGTTTTAACCAGATTATCTAAAACTAAATCGACGCATGTATTTATAGTAATATCCGTTTTTAGAGAACTTCATGATAATATAAAATGGATAATTCCAGACAGTTCATATTCAAAATCCAGACCGGGTTTAAAAAATAATCCCTTTTATAGTCTCGATGAATCATTTGATTTTAATAATGCTAATAATGATGTGTCATCATTGTATTCTGTGTTGTATTTAAAAACACTTATTTCGAGTACGCGTAATTGTGTAATCAAATATATTAACCTCATAATGGCGTACCGTATTGTATTTTATACTTAAAGGCGATTAGGAAAATTTTAAAATTGTGGAAATGTCACTTTGATACACTCTTCAATTTGGAGTTGGAGTAAGCAGCCTAAACAAAACTCGAAAGGGGGTGTAAAAACAAAGTGGAGCTTAAGTCATGTATTATACATAACTGAGGGAGTAAACCATATTCAACTTCAGGCACTGACAAACTTACTATGTCATTTTTTTATTGTCATTTCACTTTCTTCGTGAAATGTGATTGAAATAAGATCTTGTGAACCGCGCTTTTCACTTGTTACGTCTCTTGTATACTCCCGCTCTACAGACACCAAGAATTTACTATTAGATAAAATCTGTTTGCATTTTTGACTGATCAATAATAAACCCTTCATTATTTTGAGGTGTTGCGTACGTGGCAATCACGTGTGTATATCATTAGCTTCATGTTTGTTCATACTTCATTGACGTCATCAGATCTCTGCTTCCTATCTCCCTTCATTCCACCACTGCAGTAAGGGCACACTTAATTACATAAGTAACACCTTAAGTGGCAGACGTGTTTATACACTCCTTGATTGCTAGTTCCTGAGAACATTGTTCGCTGCAAGAATTCCTTTTAAAAAAGACTATCTAGCTCATGAATCAGTGACCAAACCATTTCAAGAATATGTGGAATTTTAACCAATCTTTTTTTTATTATTATTATTTTTATAATTCACAAGGAAGAACTATATATATATATATATATACACACACATACATATACATACATACACACATACACACAGAGAACGCCGCTTAATGTAATTGCGGATAATGTTATCAATCGGATGATATCATTTTTATGAAGTCCCGTCCGGATTAATACTGATACATTGAAAAAATTCTGTTTATTGTGATCAAAGATTTTGTTTATGTTATCACATTTTCCTTTTTTACGACTTTATTTCCAAGTGCTGTACGTCATTCAAAATTTCACTTTTAAGGGTTTCGTTTCTAACTGAACTGTATTATGTTGTATTGGTGGCATTCCGTAACTTTCTCTTTTAAGCAATAAAACATGTTTCACCCACAGTTAAGCTGCAGGTTTTGATTTATGAAGATAACAGTGTTGACATGCAGTGATGGCTAGTGTAAAATTAAAAGACGAACAGACAGACGTTAGGTGTTTTGCTACGCGGTGTTCACCACAGATCAGTAGTCTTCCAAAAACACACGTAACTCGTAACCGAGTAGTCTACTGTATGTACTTTCTTTTGTGATATTGTCTTTAAGTTCTTCTTATGTATGGGAAATTGACCTATACCCTTTATTTTTCAAGTTTCCCCATAAATAATATTTACATACTGTTAGAAGAACTTAAAGACAATATCACATAGGCCTATCACAAGAGAAAGTAACTCTGTCTCGGAAGCTGAACTTATGCGCATGAAAGAAAATTTCATAAAAAGGTGCCAGTATTGTGTGGATTCAAGAGGAGAACATTTCCAACATCACTTGTGATGAGGTACGTGGTTATTTTCATTGTAATTTTAACTGTAAATGTGAGAACCTGAATCATTATACCGACCGCGGCATTATTTACGTAGATATTTCACCCGATCGCTCGGGAGTTGGAGCTGTTCCAGCAGCGACGCAGAAACCCGCGTCATTGGCCAACTCTTGCGTGGGAATCACTGTAGAAACGTTTTTATAAATGTCCGCGGAAAGACAAAACCGGTTCAGTGCTGTTTCAACAGAACGGATGCCGAAGAGTGCCTAGCGATAAAAGAAATAGAAATATCTTTTACGTTGTCTGATTATTATTTCTTTAAAAACTGAAGCCCCATAAACGCAAACTGTTGTTACAAGGTGCCTAAAAATAAGAATATTTCCGAATTGTTTTTATTTGTAACGCAATATTGATGTGTAGAATACCGCACACAATACTCTTTATTTTAGAAAAGTGTGTTGAAACTTCATGTCCCTTAGAAAAGAAAATGATGTAGAAATTTGGATTTAAATAGAACAGGTATTGGATTATTATTGATATCTGTAGAGCGGAAGTAATTAGAGGTAAATGATCTTGTTATCGTTTGTTAGGCGCAGCAGAATGCATTCTGTGCATGGTAGTTGATATCTGTGTTGGTTAGTAAAATTGTAACATCTAACATTTGAAATAAAATGATTAAACTATGTAGCAGAGTCCACGCGGAGTGATTAACCTCTTCAGTCCCGAGACCGAATTAGTACAGTTGTATTTATATTTTTGTGCGTAATGTGTTTGTATAAGGCGAAATTAAAAAATAATGCGTTTATGGGGCTGGGGCTTTTGGGGGGTGTTAAATGAGATTTAGACAGCTATAAATCTTATTTTGTGGATTTACGTATGTTAGTAATGACTAATGACCAAATGAACACGGATATTCAAGAGATCAAATTTTGAATTTGTTTTGAGGGGGGGGGGTTAGGGATGATAAATGATAAATTGGGTCTATATTTATGTTCTTACGGGTTTTTAATTCAACCACCGATACATGGCAAACAGTGCTAGAAAAAAAATGTCTGCAATGCAGAATGTATCATATACGATACCACCGCCGATCGTCATTTTGACTCTTTCGTAGAGCGAGAAAAAAATATCCAAAACCTGACGCATCGTGTATGAAACCCTTTAAGTGAGAAGAAAATGAAATTGTTCTTTTACATTTTCCATACATTTTTAGGACTTATAGAGCAATATTGATTTCATAACGTGAGTTAGCTTTATGCCTAGATTGAGTTGCATGGAATAGTTCTGTACATTAGAAATAAAAAGAAAGTGCGCAGAAAACATATTCTTTTCCGAAGAGGTGAACTTTTCTGTTGAACTTTTCATCTTGAGCAATATCACCTAACCTAATTTTGCAGGAATGACCACAAGCATGAACTAGAAACTAGTATATCCTTCAATGTACCGTTGGAAAGAGTCAACTTTAGTGAATGAAATGCAACAAAAAACGAAAAATTAAAATTGACAATATTAAAAGTCTTTAGTCCCGCGCCTACATGTGTCTGAATGAACATTGTTCAGCAGGAGCTTTGTCCTCTCGGTAGCAAGTTAGAGGAATTCTACATATAATTAGATGTGCAATGTTGCCAAGATGTTGAGCTTGCATTGTTGACTGCGCCGGCTCAAACTAGAAAAGTTTTTATAAATGTCCGCGGGAAGACAAAACCGGCACAGTGCTGTTTCAACAGAACGGACGCCGAAGAGTGCTGTTTTAATAGCGATAAAAGAAAATAGAAATATCTTTTACATTGTCTGATTATTATTTCTTTAAAAAACTGAAGAAAGAGGTTATTTTTGGGGAGTGTTTGCAGCACTGTTCATTGCCAAGGATTCTTCAGCTACAGGTCGTTCACACACTGTTCCACACTTGTCAAAAATTCTTATACTGTTACAAATGCCTTTCTTGTAACAACATTCCAGAGGATTTGTAGATCCAGCCCTAAGTAGAACTAACACACACTTTCTCACTTAAATTTGAGACTTCTTCGTGTTTGTTCCACAGTTTCTACTACTGTACTCACTTTATAGGCCTAATGTTTGAAACGAGTTCACTCCGTAATCGATCACGCAGATTATGTTACCAAGCGAAAATCTATTAGGAAGGGAAATGTTTGTACATTTCTGCGTATTTCTGAGAAAATAGTTGAAAACTGTTGTTTGTTAATTCCAGATTACGTTTGTACCAAAGATATGCCCTAGTAGTTTTGTTGTAAACTTTAATAGTAGACAGTGGAGTGATGCCCATAGAGGTTTACAGCTTCATCAAGTTATAATACTATTATTTTCTTACTGCATGCGAATAGGAATCAACACAGGAATGTCCAAATTGGTGAGAATATCGCAAGAGGGAGGACCGTTGCAAATCATCATGAGAAATCGAGAATTGGAGGATGTTGGGTCATTTCAAGAACTTAGAAAATCTGATGACGGACACCGCTTCCTGCAACAAGGAAATCAGGCCAGGAATTGTCATGGCCAAGACGGCATCCACAAAAAAGAGATCGCTGTTGACTAGGAATTTGAACTTGACTTTGAGGAAGAAATTGATCAAGTGCTACATGTGGAGGATTGCTTTATACGTAAAGGAAACGTGGACACTTAAGAAAAGTTCAGAAGTACCTGGAAAATTGTGAAATGTGGTGCTGGAGAGGATTGTGAAAAAAACAGAATGGATGGACAAAGCGAGAATTCAAAAAGCTGAGAAGAGTGAAAGAGAATATATCAATCCTGAGCGCAGTTCGTCGTGGAAAAATAAACTTGATAGGTAGCATCTTGAGAATAAATTTTCTGCTGCATGATGCTATCGAAGGAGAGTTGGAACTATCTGTAGGTGTTAAGAAGAATAATCCAGCTGCTGCAAGATTTAAAGGAGAAAGCAAATACTGGTTCTTAAAGAGAAAGCCAAAGGTAGGAGAAGATGGAGAACGAAATTCGCAGACCAAGACCGCAGACCAAGGACCTGCCCGAAATAGAAGCCCATTTTCTTAATGAAGACAGAATGTATCCCATTTTTAGCATTTTAGGAAACATTTCCATGTGGTGCTTATTTGTGTCATAGTTACTATGTGTTCATGACTTAGCAGTGTTAGTTAGCGATGTTGAATAGTACTGCTCTTCTTTAGTGTTCCATAAATAACAGTGGCACTTTGTATATTTTTACAAAATAAGATCCGTTTGAGTTTATCAAAATATGGCCTACATTTTCGCGATAAAGATACTTTTTTTAGTGTGATTTTTTCAGGAATTTGCTTAGGTCTGGGAAGGGGTGAAGATGTCCCGTTACACAGTTCCGAAGAACATTTTTACCCCTTCTTACTCACCTTTTTTTTTCAGTATGACACCAGCGGGTAGCAATAGTTTACATAATTTGTGTAAACTGCATAGCAGACCATCGAGCTAGTTTCCATCCACTTCTCTCTTCATATCCTTGTCCTCGTAAAGGATGATTTTTCTACCCTCCAATATTTATAAATTTAATAGGTGCCTTCTCTAGTTAATTTCTAGTTACCTAAAACCCAAGGCAAATATTTCGGTAGTCGGGGACTCACCTTGACGATATGTGCGATAAAAACTAATTCCTTTGTTAATCGGTGTTTACCCACCTACAGGTTTATGATACGTGTCGCCTTCATATCAGTGCTAGAAAGAAAGTTGTAATCAATTCAGCGATGCACCATACTGTAATATCAGGGTCAAACTTGTAACTGGTATTCTCATAATCAGGGTAGGGTTTATAGGCTATGTAACAAAAATGGCTAAACATGTACAGGTAGGGGAAAAAAAGCGGACCGACTAAAATATCTAAGTTGCCTATATGAGCCACTGCGCATGCCTAGCGGCATTCACAGGATAGCAGGAAATGTATTGAAATTTGTTCTAGTGTCGACTGTTGACTTATGTCACGTAATTTGCATTGCTTGTGAAAACAAACGTTTCCGTTACATCTCTTACATTTATTTTCTATCACAAAGCTCTGAAATCAGCTTTTTCCCCCCTACCTGTACATACATATGTGTTAAAATTTCTATGGAGTAAAATATGGAGTATTTTTTCCCCCATAAAATGGTGCAAATATATATAAAGAATATCTGTTTGCTTATGTTATTAACCTTGAATGCTTATAAAAGGAGTACAATTAAACATTTATTGCTTAAACATGAATGAATAGGATAGGTTGAATAATAGCTGAATAGTTGCTGTATCTGTTGGAATATATATGCCCAAGAAATTGTGTTTTGTTTCTGTAAACGGCCCCAGGAAAACTTACTTTATTGACGCGCCTCGAGCATCTGTCTTTCAAAGGTGGATTCTGGAATTTCTATAGAATGTTAAAAACAAGATATAGAACTAGATTTAGACCCTGAAGTTGTTGCAAGACTCAGAATGGTTCGAGCTATTAGTTCTTCATATGTTCAGCAGAGTTTTAGTGAGTACAAAGCAATTTTAAGAGACGCAGTTTCAGTTTTGAACATTTAAAAATATATTTGGTAACCCATTGCTTCGCAAATAAGCAGTTGTCATTAAAAGCTATATGTGTCCCCCCCCCCAAACACCTCCTAGCAAGTCTCCTGCAGAAGTTCGGCTGGGAGGTCTTTAAACATCCACCCTACAGCCCGGACCTCACTCCCAGTGATTTCCATATTTTCCTACACCTCAAGAAATGACAGAGAATGACAGAGAGGAGGAGATGTTTGTCACATTGTGGTTCAAATCCCTGGCGGCAGACTAGTACGACACAGGTATTGAAAAGTTGGTTCGTCGGTATGACAGATGTATAAAAAAAAAAAATGTATCAATTTTGGTGGAAAATATGTTGAATAATAGTTGAATACTTGCTGTATCTTTTGGAATATATGTGCCCAAGAAATTGTTTTGTTTCTGTAAACGGCCCCAGGGAAACTTACTTTATGGACGCGCCTCGTAAAATAAGGTTTAAATGCTTATCTGACAAGAATAACTTTGAAACCATAAAATATTGAACGTACTTAAAACGTTCAATTGTGTAAAGATATGAGAGGTTTTCTGAAATATTTAAACATATGTACTGGAAAAATGGATAAATATGGGAAATCAAATGTCTTAAATCACTGCAAATATTCTAATCCGTAAACATATAGGCCTAAGGAAATGTTAGCTTTAAAACTAATGCAAAAATTATGTATTTACTTGGAAATCCTAGCCCTGGTCATAATATTCTTTTAATTGAACTCTATATTTGTATTTTACAGTGTGTAGTAAGTAGTGTAAAAACATGGGACTTCTTGCTGACGTAACACATTAATTTCCTGTGAGAAGCATTGTGGTTTTCTGGTAATGACAGCATGGTATACAAATTCATAACCACAGTACGACATTTCAGTTTTGATAACCCTAAATTATCATATCGCTACATTCCAACCTCAATGATAACGTGTATACTTGATTGATGTAATAATTTTTTTTATTCATTAAATAATATTACATATTGTTACCTATTACGTAATGAAAACCTTTTAAACTTTTAAAATGGCCTCAATTGAAAGCCCTCAGATGAACAAAGCTTGAGTTTAAGGGCTGCAATTGAAACATCCAATAATAAGAGATAACAAAGAGAAATACAAATATGTACAAAAATACACATGTAAACAAAAATATAAGTAGTTCAAAACTGCAAAACCAGATAATAGCAATAATAATAACAGTAACAAAATACTATTGGTAATCAGCAAAGAAATGTATTATCGCGTTTACTTTTTAATTTCGCTTTTAAGTATGCCATTAGGAAAGTTTAGAAAACAAAGTAGGCCTAGAATTAAGTGGCAATCATCCGATTTTAGCTTACACAGATGGGCAGTGACATGAACACAGTCGATACCTGGAGGAATATTGAATTCAAATTAATACAGAAAAAACTAAGTATATGGTCAAGAAACGTCAAAATAATGCGCTACAAAACATTAGAATAAGCGATAAGCATTAGAACAAGTGGAGGTATTTCAATAAATGAAAGCAATTTATTACAAATACACACGATAATAAAGCAGAATTTAAGTGTCGATTAGTTATTATGTAATTCAGAAACTTTTGTTTTCTCGTGTTCTGTCCAGAAATCTGAAAATAAAAATGTAGCCTATAAGACAATAAAATTATCCTGCCGGTTGTATTATAGGCCTATAACTGTGATACATGGTCCCTTCTCTTCGGGAAGAACGTAATCTGAGTGTGTTCGAAAACAGGGTGCATCGGAAAATATTCGGACCTAAGTGTAGACCTATATTTAGGCAGCTTCATCACACTGTCCCATTATTTTTGTCTGTTTATTTATTCATTTATTTATCTGTCAATTTATTTTATTAGTTTGTCCAAACTATTCTCGGGGCGTCAAGGTTGCGCATGCCACATGACGGATTAAGTAGTTTGGGTGTTTAAACCAAGAAACCGTCGTACACGTTTAATTAAAATTGGGCTTGCGCGAGGCAATTAAGCGCGTTGTGTTATTGTTGTGATCTTAGGTAGCGTTCACCAACTGCTGATATAATGACGACAGGGCATGAGTTGTGTATGCGGACGGCATAGTTAGGGTGGGATGTATACCGAATGCTCCCGTGTAACCCTGTGTAATGAGGATACTACACCTATATTCCAAATAACTGAATTCCGTGTTTCTCTAGCTCGAGTTATCAAATTTAAATTGCATTGATTCTAAGAAGAACAAAACTTCGTCGTTTTATAACAATTGAATTTGAATTTGATATAAATAAGCCACCTATCTATGTAAAGTTTATTTATCCATTATTTAAAGTGATAATTAATCAGTAATATGTTTGCTTATGCATATGGAAACAAAATTATTCTTGATTTGCATTTAAAATAAATGGGTAAATTACTATACAATTTTAAACATGTTTCTCTTAAAGTAAAAATGCTTTTTTTTTTTTTAATTTTGCTTGGCTCAGTACAACCCTCATAATATATCGTAGTCCTATAATATGTCCTAGGTCTATTATGTAGCTGTTATGATTTTGAGAAAATTGATTTTACTGCACTATAAGTACCACAAACTTTTTCGATTTTATAGGTTTCTTTCTTTTTCATTGCAAAGAGTAACTTGCAGGTGTTATTTAAAAGTCAAAATTAATTACTGATAAATGTTATATTTGAGACATCCAGTAAGGGGCAGAGGAGATTTTATACGTCCAAGCGCTCACATATAAATCAATCACGTAAACTAAAATTTTTTTTCGAAAGAATAAACATAAAACAATTTTTGTTGGAAAAATGAAGAAAATCATGCATTTCATTTAAAAAAATGCATTTTCAGTTTAGAGTCCCCTTAAATATATTATGTGAATATTTTGAAGCACTAATAAGCTAATACACCCATAAGCTATAGAACGTATTATTTATGAATAACACTAACTTAAGAGAAAAATAATTTTGGAGAGGAAGTAACAACGTCCACGTCATGCCTGCTACCCGTGCACTAAATTTCACTGCAAAGCTAGTTAACTAAATTAGATAAGGAGCTGTCGTGCTTCAACAATATTCGGAATAATTTGCTAAATAGTGTTCAGCGTCTTTGACATGTGTTCGTAGATCCTGTGATTTTTTATAAATTGTCTTCCTCCATTCAATTATGAAAACATTTCATTTCCATCGTGTTTAAAACTCGCTCCTCAATATAGTGTCATACATTATTTGTTTATTACATTACTAATTTTGAAACTTGAAAAATTTCATTTTGAAATGTGTAACGAAGAGCTTTTAAAGATTCATTCTGAAGTTTACAAATACAGTTTTTCCTCATACATATAAATAGAACAGGAAGCTGTAACAAATTAAATTAAATATCTGCACTTCATACATACGTACGTATGCATAACATACGTATGCATAACATACATACCTAGGTGCGTACGTACATACATACATACATACATACATACATGCATACATATATAAGTTACATAACAAAATAAGCGATGAAATACGTGAAATGTTCATTGCACTCTTAAAAAACCTTTTCTTGTATTACTGGTTAGTTTTTTTAATAGACATCTTAAATATTCTTTCAAGATATGAAGCTAAAATGTTATATAATCACTAAGATGTAGCCTATGCAGCCCCTTAAACCCCTGATTTCGTATTATATCGACCTCAGAGAAGTGAAGCCGAGTCCCTGCCAGTAAGTACAATGGTATGTAAAACAGTACACTCTGTACACTGTTAATTAAATTTTTGGCGCGTAACATGTAGAAGAACCCATGAACGTGGTTATATTACAGTACACCAGACACGAACAATAGTTGCCTACTTTTTCGATTGCCCTATTTAGCTAATCGGTACGTTATGGGTTGGTTGAGTTGCAGCTTGTTTAAATGTTGTGTACATGTTCGGATAACATAGCAACCCATTTTTCGAATGACCTTTTTAGTTTAATGAGTACCACATTGAAAGACTGATACCGTACGACAAATTTAGACCTAAACATTTTGATGTTCTTATTTACTGCTTTCCCTATTCTCGCGTTGCCATACGATCGTTAGATGAGGACATTTAAGATTTCATGTACAACGTTACGCTGTGACTTCTTCATATACGTGTACTGATACCCTGACACGTGCCGGAAAGAACACTAATATTGACAAACGATGTGTATCTGTCATATTAGTTTAAATTAAAGAGGCAAGCAAGATTTCAAGTGGAGACTGAATACGACAGCACCAGCAGAGTCTTTGTTATTGTACTTGGACTCTAGATTAAGTTTGCATTTATCGTTTTTCTTTTTAAGAATGTTGTAGTATATGCGACGTTTCTGTATTATAGGAGACACCTATTATATGAATATACATTAGGAAGCAATAATAATTCGTTATGGTATTAACAACATTACTTTATAGATTTATTTACAAGCTGATTCTGAAAGATATTCGTAACAAGAAGCCCCCCCCCCAAAAAAAAATAAACTACGATCCAGCGTAAGTGGTATAACTACAGAATAGTTACCGAATTCTATTCGAGGAACGGGGTTTGTAAATACCTTCCTAACTATAGATTAGATAAAATCAAGGATGCAAATTATGACATAAACCTGAAACCACTCTTTCGTCGGCAACGTGTAAACTGTGATTTGTTTAAGGTTACCACACCTCGCGGTTTCAGAGGGACAGTCCCAGAATTTAACTTTGTGTGCCCGGACAAAGTTCTCCCCCGAAGGTGCCTAATTTTCTGTGGATTTACAAATTTTACACAGCTTCCATAGCCTTGAATCTTGGAAATGTAATGAGTGAACACGGTGTTATCTTTGGATATGAAGTGTTTGCCCTCGAAATCTATTGTCTTTTGAAGTGGTAATGTGATTGTTTAAACACCTCCCAGTCGAACTTCTGCAGAAGACTTGCTGGGAGTGTTTAAAAATCCACCCTACAGCCCGGATCTCGCTCCCATTGATTTCCATCTTTTCCTACCTCAAGAAATGAGAGATAATGATATAGAGGCGTACATAATTGCCACACAATTGTTCAAATCCCAGGCTGCAGACTTGTCCGACGCAGGTATTCAAACATTAGTCCCACGGAATGAAAAATGTCTAAATTCTGGTGGCGAATATGTTGACAAATAGCTGAACACTTGCTGTACCTCTTGCAATAAACATTTTCACGAGATTGTGTTTTGTTTCTGTAAACGGCCCCAGAGAAACATTTTATGGACGGCCCTCCTATATAAATCAAAAAATTTTAGTACGCGGAGAATGAAAAGTAGAGGAACGTTCAAGAGCCAATTACAGCAAATGCGAATTAAGAAAGAGAGATCGTGTTATCACGTGGTTTTGTTTACACCTGCTTCATTCTTAGTTGAATGGTATGTAGGTCTTGGAACGTGTGCAAATCTACAGACATACACACTTAAATACATTTCCCAAACACTCAAGAGTTTTACATTTTTTGCCACTCGATAACTTAGATGAGGTATGTTTAATTAAAAATAAAAAATTAGATGTTTGGATTGATTATAAACAGTTGAGACATTTGAGTAATAAGTTTGGGCTATTTTCTATGCCTTCCGAAAGTGAAAGAGATTGTCCGAAGTCTGTGTTGGTTTAAAATAAAAATGGGTCCAGTATGGTTATTAATCCATATTTTTTATATTAAAGTTAGATGATGATGATGATGATGATAATCATCATAATAATAGTAATGACAGTCCGAGACCGAAGAACATTGAATAGGGCTTTGTCACTATTTTGGGCAGAAAATTGGCAACAATTAAAACAGTTAAAAATTAATTTCTACAAAGAATTCTTCAGTAGAATAAAAGGACCGTACGGCGAGCCAATGGTATAATCTTCTTTTCAGCAACACTTCCGGAGAGTCATCTGGTGATGGTATGAGTCAAATGTCCTTTAAAGGCATTTAAGACAAAATTGAAAGATATCTTCTTGTTGGACGATGAAACTATTTATAGGAAGTTTCGTATTTTTCACTTTATCTTTCATTTTATTATATTATGACCTTTATGCTATGAACTAGAGTAAATTAGGTTAGGTGTACATTTCTACAGACAGCTGACCCATGGACCCTTACTATATCACAATTTGTGTAACCACACAAATATGCGTTTAGACAATATGCAGATTCATGAATTCTAGGAAGCGTGAATCACAGTGTTAACTACAAGGACGATGAAATGACAGCATTTCTCGTACGAAAAAAATATCGGTTCTCGAGCTCTTGCGTCATAAGAGGGAGTCACAAGTGCCTGACGTCAGATGCAAGCAACGTCATATTGAGATGACCACGGTTAAGGAGTTTGAATGTGAGAGATGATGGAAGTTGGCTGGAATGCTGTGTAGCCACGCCTCAGACTCCACAATTCTCTTAAAATGCAGTTTCTCGTCTAAAGACAAGAGCTGTGAAATCTTTATATTGACTACATTTTATTGTAGTATAATGCTCATTTCAGATCAAATTCAAAATAATGTCTGAGCAAACCCACTTTTTAATTAAATCATTTCGCTTTGACTGAACAGATTTTAATAAAATTTTGCACGATCATTATACATTGTAGTAATTTTAATTCGGTGCATGTCATTGCCGTCGTGTAATTTATACGGTCCAGCGGCCTGGAAGCAAGTCGTCGGCCGGTAAAGATGCTCCAGTGCCACTCGCAAAAATGTCTTTTTAATTAAAGAATTTTTGGATGGTTGCATCAGCGCCACTCTATGGTAGCCGCAGACAGCAACGCGAATGGGAAATACCCGGCGCAGCCGGTTCTTAGTTCATTGGGTCTCCCTGTTTTATTTTTACTTTTAATTACAATTTCCATGGCTCTGAAGAACACAACTAGGCTATAGGAACGCTTTTTTGCTTAATTTTCAACAGTTCATAGTTTATACAACACAATTACTTTAGAATTAACCTGGCATTTCCAACTCTTTATCACATAAACTAAACAAGAATGTAATTCAATTAATTAGTGAACCATGTTTTCGGCATCTTGTACGTAATTGCTTATTAATATTATCAACACCATCATAATCAATATTAATTAGATTTATATATACTTTTTCAGCTATGTGTGATTATGAATATTTCTTTTAAATTAAGAAATGTATTCCAAACGAGTTAAGAGTCTCTCCATTTAAAATACTTTCCAATTTCTTATTCCAGATCATAAGAAATATGAAGACAATAATAACATTTATCTCAAATATCTGGTGCAATACTAGAACATCCCAAAAAATTATGCTCTCTATGTACAGTAACTAAATTCTTATTACCCAGCACAAGACAGTTATCTGAGACATATAACATATCCAAAATTTCCCTTAATTACAGCGTATGAACTAAATATATAAAAGTTTTTTTCTCAGAGCAGCAAATTTTAAGATGTATTGAACTAGGGCAACGAAATATTCGATAAACCAAGTCATTTTTTTTAATTGGGAGGTATATCAGTGATATAAGTGCAAGTAATAAAAAACATGTTTTTTCAATAAAAATAAAAATGATCTAATGCATAGAGATGTTCTTATAATTTTTTGCCACAGTATGAGCCTATTTGAATTTAAGACACTTAATGTATTTTTTATATTTTATTTCAACATAAAAATAACTATTTTGGGGCCCAGTAATTTATATCAGTCAGTCAGTCTGATGATATTTAGAGCACCCTTGATATAAGTAGGTTAAGAAGATCGTGATTCACCAATTCATCTTACCCTACAGGCAAGTGTTAACAGTCAACTGGTGAAAATGACTAAAATCTACAATATGAAAGGCCTAAAATCAAAGGTAATTTCAGTCCTTTTTTGGACGAATATACAATATTTTTTGACCACATGAGACGTAAATGTACTTGGCATAAATGCATAATAGCACCGAAATTAATCCAACTTTCGTACCGAAAATTAACATTTTTTTTTTCAACATAAAATAGAATCCCTAACTGTGTAATTTATTTCACTCTCTGAAATTTTAATATTAATTAATTATGGTTTATATAATCTGTAGGCTTAAATATTCACCTATTCTGAATGTACTACTATCTTAATGGTGAATAATATTAATAATAAATAAATAAATAAACAAATATTTTTGGGGAACTTATTTCCCTGGGATGTCCCGTTTTCAACTCAAAATATTATGGTCACCATGACAAAAATCTGCATTTTTTCAAAAAATGCTAAACCGATTTCCTAAAAGAAATTAAAGTATTTTTTTCTGATCTTTAGCTCATTGTTTTGACAAATAAATAATTTTTGTCTATGATTCATAAAAATGTTAATGCGGTAAGGCGTCCGCACACAATGCAGTAGGTAGATTCAGCATGCAACGCCTTCAGCTCCACTCAAGGTTGTGATACACCGCTTCCCAATATGGCTCCCTGTGCAGTTGATGGGTTAGGCCTCACCCGTTACTTCTGAAAGACCTTGAACTGTTCTTGGAAATTTTAAATGCCCATTTTCGTTTAATTTCCATCTCCTTACGTCGCTTCGTCCGATAGCTATGAGTCTCCATTTGGGATACGCCAAATTAATTTTTTAATCTATTACTCTTAAAATATAGAATATATGGATACGGCATTTCGTATGGATGTAGTTGACATACGGAAGTATTTTAAACCAAAGTACAGTATTTAAAAAATCTATTATTTTTATTTACGTCTCTTCGTCCGGAAGGCGACGATACATTGACGATGTCTATAGCAGGGACACACTGCTCTTTGACAATCTTATTATTATTATTATTATTATTATTATTATTATTATTATTATTATTATTATTATTATTATTATTATTATTATTATTATTATTAACTGGAAAAGTATGTACTCGATTGCGTTTGTGTCTGCATTTTCCGGAAAAGTGTGTAGATGTACAGGCATGTGAAAGAACTTCTGCGGGACAAGATTCGATAAACCAAGTAATTTTTTTTTTATTGGGAGGTATATCAGTGATATAAGTGCAAGTAATAAAAAATATGTTTTTTTCAATTAAAATAAAAATGATCTAATGTATAGAGATGTTCTTATAATTTTTTGCCACAGTATGAGCCTATTTGAATTTGAGACACTTAATTTATTTTATTTTATATGACCGTCGATGGTCACATACCTTAGTAGCAGTACACCTCCGAGGCTAGATAACCATAAACCAACCCGTTCCAAAGAGAATCCCATTCTAGAACAAACACTTAATCTCCAAATGACCATCATTACATTTCGAAATTACTTTGCAAGATATAAAGTTAAGCAAGCTATGTGTAATTGTAAACCCAGAAAGATTAAGGTAATTCGTGAAACAATCCGGGAGCTGTCCCCGGGAAATGGGGAACGGTAAGTCCCGATAGCTCTTCTAGTCCCACGGTTCTCTTTTTTTAAATATACTTCTCAAAATTTTATTGTTATTAAAAGGGAACATACAGGTTTGGGTACTGAGAAATGGGTGAAATTCATTATTTTTTCTACACCTTGTAATTTGGCAAGCTCTTTATTGACTACTTTTACAATTGGATATTATTTTCAGAATTAATCAAATTATTACAGTTACGGGTAATTATCGTTACAAAATCACAGCCACGTTTCGTACACTGAAATTCCGTTCCATGATAATTTCCACAAATGTCAATATTTCTGAGTGATTCTTCTTTCTATCTATTTCTTAATGTCAAATGAAAAAGACCGTCTGCACTCATTGCTTTAACATTTATAGTTTATTTTTAAATAGTTTATTATAATGTAAAAGAACATGTAAAAACTCCTTCATGGATTTAAAAAAAATACTTATACTGTAGGTATCCAAATAACGTAGATGATGATACAAAATTAGAAAAAATAATTACTCAAATATTGGCATTTCTGGAAGTTATCACAGAAACTGCATTTCAGTGCACGAAACATTTTGTAATGATAACTAGGCTACCCGTGACTAACAGTTTAATTCTGAAAATAGTATGTAATTTTATAAGTAGGCTTAGTCAATAAAGAGCATGTCAGATTACAAGGTTTCAGAACAATTCACTGGTGAAAAAATATTGATTTTCACCTATTTCTCATGACCCAAACCTGTATGTCCACCCTTAAGATGTTCATTATACGTTCAAGGAAGGCCTTCGTAATGGGTTTCTTACCTAAACTCAGTATCTTGAAAACAAAAAGTGGAAACAGTCTGGAAATACACTATGCCACTGTAAAGGGTGTAATAGTTAATTATGCATCGATCCTCTAAACGGATTGATTAAGATACGTGTGTCCTAATTACCATTATAGACAAGTTGCATACGGCTGGTTTCAACTATAATTAAATGTTTAAGTTTTAAGATTTTAGATACAGGTACATCAAATATACGGAAACGGCTGACTTCGTAAATCAGCTGTTATAAAGTTCTCGTCGTTCTCAACTTTTGCGATAGATGGCAGCTGGTGGCGTGGTCTAGTCGAAGTTTCTTCTGGACCGTAACAGAATTGATTTTATTTTAAATACAGGTTGTTTATTACGCAGTTTCATTTGTTGCTCCCAAGGCTCCAAGATCGTTTCGTGTTTGATATTAATCTGTTCTAATGAAATTCTGCAATTTCGTGGATGCCATTGAAATGCTGTTACGTTATATAATAAGCGTATTACAGCATGGTCAAACAAAAATAGACTAACCGGATCGGTTGAGAGGGAGAGAGTATTCACTTCATTGCTTTGCATGGAGATATGGACCGCTGCACGTTGAATGCACATGCATTGAATGTAGCATTCATGCGAAACATCTGTTCATCTTTTCACATTTCATGCTACCTATACGAGCTACGAAACAAGAATGCAGACCAATCAGCGTGCAGAGGTGACGTTGGTTGCCACATAGTGCACCCGGTAGAAAGAGAGCGCTCAGGAGAGCTAGAAAGAGAGGGCAAATACGCGCGCCTTGTTATAGCAGCTGATGAGTGTTACGAGCAAGATCAGCAGTTTACACGTAGTATTTAATAAACAAAATTTGTATAATGTAAGCAGGGAGCAACGAACAGTAATGGTCCTTTGCTTCTACTTCTCACGTGTAGTCCAGAGTTCGATCCCTAGAAAAAAATATTCCATTTCAATCTTCATCGGATCAGGGGCTGAATCCACATCTCGGTCGAGTGACCCTCAAAAAAGAAGCATGTCCATGCCCTGACAGCGTATCCGCAGATCTGGGTTCGATTCCTGGTACTTCCTGGAATCTTTGTGAGGTAAGGGAGTCTGGACACCAACTGAGGAGCTACCTGATAAAGAAGTAGCGGCTCAGGTACAGAAAGCCATTAATAACGGTCATCTGCCTATGACAGATGATGCAGCGGTAGAATGGTAGGTCAAGTCCCACAAAGGGAGATAAGTTTATCACTAAATAATACGTATCAAGGGTGGTCAAGATTATTTAAAAATGGTTTAAAGCAGTCTTTTTATTATTTCAAGTGCAATATAAAAATACAAATTTGAGGCAAGCACTTAGGTTGGCCGAAACAAACAGAAAAGCTGAAATGGGTTTTCCCCAGTAGGCCTATATGTTACTGGTACCGGTACTTTGTAATGAAACAGGTCAACACACAAAATAATTTCATTAAGGATGAACCGGATATAGCCCTATGATAGAAATGTGTAATAAATTAATAACTAATTAATTCCCTTGTACAATATCAATTGAATTTTAGTTAACAAAGATTTATTTGCATTTAGCCATATTATTACTGTATACTATATACTTTATTGGAGTACGCCGTGGCGTAGTGGTTGGCCTAATTCTTCTGATGGCGCTATGGCCCTGAGGTCGACTCAGCCTCTAACAGAAAAGATTACCAGGTGTATTCCTGGGGGGTAAAAAGCGGCCGGTGCTGACAACCATACCACCTTCTTGTGCCAATGTCTCAATCTGGGAGCCTCAACCTTGCGAAAACCCTACGAGTCTCCACGGCACATACCGGAATCACTTTACCTTTTTATATATACTTTATTCTTAATTTAATAAACAATCATATATTATTATAACGATTTTATTATAATTTTTAATGTCGTCGTTTGTCAATATAGGCAAATATTTTAAGAAAAATTGTCAGGTTATTTAAAGTATGTAAAAGAGACATAAAGAAGACATAGGATCCACTACAAACATTCTATTCAAATTAACGATGAAAAAAATGAGGGGAAGAATTCCGATAAAAATAATAAACTTCAGAACTATTTCGCTTAAAAGGAATATGTTGAATTTATCAATAATAATAATAATAATAATAATAATAATAATAATAGGCTAATAATAATAATAATAATAATAATAATAATCAGGGCCCAGATTCTAATGACATTTTTTTATTGATGCTGTCTAGACATTGCCAACTTGTAGATAAATCCTAATCATGGCTGTTCTTGAACTTTTTTTTTACCTTCTTTCACTATTTGCGAAACGGTGCGGACACTTACGTTACAGGCTCTGGCTGTTAATTCCTGCACTTTGAAAAGTTTGTTTTAGCACGTATTTCGTCGTCCGAAAACTCTTTAAACAACCTATGCACATCGTAGACCATGGCTCTAGCTTGCTTGTGTATTACTCTCCCCTTTTCCCCCCTGTCTTGTTCTCCGCTGGCGCTAGGTTTACTAAGAGACATTGTTAATAATTTATTATACAACTTGCACTACTTTATAATTATAATTACCTATGAATCTATGCACTACTATTTACACTAACTTCTAAAATACCGAGTAAGATAGTCTACTTTCACAGACGCACTGATTAAAAGCTATGCGTATGGTTATAATACAGTCAAATATGATTACATACTGAAGCCTCATTCATGACCAGGAACATGTATAATCAGGAAATTTTGGTTTGGATAATTATTTAGGGGGACAGTCAGCATTTTTAATGCTTTACCAGCCTTGTTTATTCTCGGCGCGATAACTCGAGAACTACTGGGGCTAGAAACTTGGCTCTTAGACAGCCGCATTCAAAATGTTATCCCCTTTAAGAATATGCAAACACAAATTCCCTATTTGCAATATTTTCCATGGGCGCAATGAAATAGTGAACATGAAATCTCGTAGTGGGCTGAAGCGGCGCGCCAACTGGGCAACACTGCCTTGTTGTCATAGGCTACACACTTTGATACGAGTGTGGGAGGCGCCGCCCGAAATGCGTTCTTGTTTCGTAGCTCGTATAACATCAAACAATAAGTCGGGCAGGCTTTATATTCTGCTCAAAGCAGGAGAATGTGAAAGCTTATAACCAAGGCCCGGAAGTTAATGTTCTATTGGAAGACAAAATATGCAAGCAAATATGCTCTAAAATTCTTAAAATATGCTCTGGAACCAATGAAGTATTCTGTCATTTAAGCAATTTTATACTTTACGTTCTCCTCTTAGCAGAATTATACTATACGTTACAAAAATAATTTAAAAAAACCACGGTTAATGCAACAAATTTTAGTACATTGAAAACTAATGAAGTGAAACGTTGATTTAAAATCATATATGAAATCAGTTCTGAAAACGTTATGCTATGTACTGTCAATCATTGCACAGTTGATTGTCAAAACATTCAGTTAAATATTTGAGTCAACAAAGATATGCATAATATTTCAAATCTGTCAGTAATATGCCCTAAAATGTGACAAATTATAGAAATAAGTATAATATTTTGATATCAAGCAAATATGATGCATTATTTCAAAACTATAAAACATGCAACAATATGTAAAATAAAACCATAAGCTTTCCGTTACTTATTTCAGGCCTTGTATACATTTTAATACTAGCATGTAATTGAGTGCATTATTAAAAATATGATTTTCCATTAACTTCCGGGCCATGTTGACAGAGAAGCCACGTAGAGCACCGGTGGGGTGAGAATAAAAAACTATCAATAAACAAAGCTACGATATCAAAACTGTGAGTAAATACCGGTAGTTATTTTCTTAGAATGGTTAACAATTCGCGGCATTTAATAAAGAATAAACAAACTTTGCAGTGAATGAAATATTGAGATGACGTAAATTTGACAGTTTCTTGCAATAGGGTAGTAAGTCACACTTTTCACATTGTGCCTGAGAATTTTTTTTTAGCCATTTATTTCTTGTTAATTTTTTTCTGGTAATACTCTTTATTGGCAGGCCTGTATTTATACTGGTAAAGAACTCTTTGGGTAACCTCATAATTATTTTCTCGTTTTCAGGTGAGTACATATACCGTAATGTTGGTCTTCTTTGTTATCCGACGAGTGGGTGAGTGTAGCATACTTCATTGATACTCAAAATAGCAATTTTTTTATTATTATGAAGAATTGGTCAGCTGAGTAATGGAGTGTAGGCCTACTAACTCCATTTTTTGAGAAAAATAAGAATGTCTAATACGAACTCTTCGTTCAGGTGCTCATCTTACGCATGTACTGCTAAACCAACGTGGTCTTTCACTTCGTTATATTCCGGTCAGTTTTCAGAGTGTCTGAATTCCACTTCAACCTCGTCGTTATCCCTTAAACTCTTACGTTAATAGTAATTTCAAAATCTCTTATATATTCGTTCATTACATAGGCCTACCTCCTTCGCTGCGACTGCCTCACTTCACTTGGAATTGTACCTTGTATGCTACCAGTGTGAAATAGGAGCGAAGTGTCGAAAACTCCGATATCCAATTATTTCAAGGAATTTGTTCGCGTTATTTCAGCAAGCCTGAGGTTCTCAAGAATACATAGACCTATATTGTTTCGAGGAACATACACAAATGTTACTTAATTTAGGTTGTGTAGGTTATTAGGCCCGTAGCGTAGTGGTTGAAGCGCTGCGCTACAAAGTGGAAGGTCGCGGGTTCGATCCCCGATGAGTTCGTTGGAGTTTTTCAATTGGCCTAATCCTTCTGGTGGCACTATGGCCCTGAGGTCGACTCAGCCTCTAACAGAGACGAGTACCAAGAGCAATCCTGGGGGTAAAGGCGGCCGGTGCGTAAGGCTTCACGTGCCGAATGTCCAAAATCTTGGAGCCTCAACCTCCTGGAACCCTCTGAGCACTTTACTTTTACTAGATTATTAGGCTAATATTCTGACACAATATAACAGGAAATATTAACTGATGTTCAGACTTAAAATGGATCCCTGAAATTAATATGTTTTACATTAGCGGTAAACTTATCAATAAAATAAAATTTTTCACTTGTCTCGAATCATCAGTTTCGCACACTTGGCTCAGTGGATATCATAAAATTGCTTCCTTATGTGTTCCACATGAGCACAGACTGGAAATGGTAGTACGGTACATGTTGTGTTGCCTTTCGGGAAAACTTCTCGTGCACTATTTTAACTCTCGGTCCATACGTAAAGTAACTTGGAAAATACCAAAAACTCTTAATGACACGAGAATATTTAGCCACAGTAGGCTACACCTCACAGCTTACCACGAGGCAAGGGGGGAGGGACCAGTGGCCTCCCAACTTCTGTGATCGGGATAACTGATAAAAAGAAAGTTTCGTTCTAACGAGAGTTTTAAGCGATGGTACATTCTATTGACAACAAATTTAAAACATAAGCACAAGACCAGGTAGTGACGGAGACGGATTTTTATTTTCGGAAATGTTCCAAAAATAAAATTCCAAGTTCATCCCATGTGAAGTGTGTGGAGAAGTCGGATTTAGAGTCTGTACGACCACCCCCCGATAAAATGTTTCTGCCAGAAAGGGAACTTATCTTGAAGATGGCCAAGAATTGCGTACTACAAACTCCCGACAATAACTACCTGGATGGTCAACTTTTAGTTAAGCTATCGAGAGGATAAACTACCAACTGCCAGATAGGAAGACTAGGTGGAAACAAAATGGTGCCCGCTGGAGCTTCCTAGCTACCTGAATTTTATTCCGGAATTGATTAAGCAAGGTTTAACTTGTACAGTAATACCGTTCCAGGTTCGCATTTGAACGATATAGAATTGCACAAGTTGATAAATGTACTTAATACTGTATGTTCTGATGTAATTTAACTGTACAAATAGAGAAGTACACTACGATGGAGATGCCATATCTAGCGGAGGCTGCTCGATCTCAAAGAAACATACGTACATCAGTGCTCACCGGTCTACTAAAAAGTTATGAAATTTTACTGCACTTTTCTCCATAACAGTTCGGTGGTGGTATTACAAGACATCTTCGAGTTAAACTAATCGGCAGTTACGTATCGGGAGGTGGTAATACAGGCCCTTAATGTACTGTAGAAAACTACTCCTTAAATAATGTTCATAGAAATAATACAGCTGTATTGATATTGAGAGAAGTATCGAAATTTAATTTTAAGAAATCTTTAGAGCCTTTTTTGAAACCACACTCAGATCGGCTGATGTAAAAACCCTAATAACAACATTCGCCAAAAATGACCAAATTGGCTATAAGAAAAATGTTTGAAATTTTTTACCAATAATAGGTAATTATATAGTAGGTATAATTATACATATAATTATATAATTATATAATCATGTATATATAATTATATAATTGTTATGTAATTATGTTATTTAATTACATGTAATTAAATTATTTAAATTTAATGTTTAAATGAATTAAATGTTTAATAAACGCTTAAACTTAGTTAAATAAATAAATTTAATGTAATTAAATAATTTTAATTTTATCCAATAAATATAATTATATTACACAGGAAAAATATTTTAAAATTATGACATAAATCCACAAGGGTTATTGATATTTTTCTTCTTTGTTTAGTCAAAATAACGAAGTAGGCTACTATTTTAATTATAAAAACATGAATTATTGTTGATAGCAGTTAAACGCGCTAATAAAATTGCTGTAAAGATGAAATAAATATGAATGAGGAGCGATATTTCTAATGAAGTAAATCTTCCCAATACTTCGGTTTAACGTAAGTACCTGAATACAGTTAAAAGTTATTATAATTTGTTATTGACCGTTGGAAAAGCTCATGACGATGCTGTAAACATGACCCTGTGCTTACGTCATACCGAACCAATTGTCGGGACTTTTACGTGGGAGTTGTTTTTAAACTTCGGAAATCGATTTCATCCTACTTCCCGTTGAAAAAAAAAATCCTTTGAAAATGTGTGGGTTGTGAAGCTCAGGCTATGTATTCCATTACTAGCGACTATGCAAAATGTCCAATAAATAAAAACTTCAGGTCTTGTATTTCACTATCTAAACTTCTCTCTTCTGCCAGCAAATTTGCATCGTTTGCATTAAGATTGCAACAATTATGCGTTGTCACTTTGCTGGATGGTCACCTCTTTTCTTTCTGCTAGGTAGTAGGCCTACTTAGAGGGATCTCAGTTGTTAAGCGTAATGTCCCATTCACGTCAAAAATTAATCGTAAATATACATACTTACTTACTTACTTACTTACTTACTTACTGTGTGGCGATAGATAATTCCTCAGCAAGCTAAAGGAATATTATCTATTTATGGAACCCGAAGATTCATTGCTGCGCTTACCTGAGCACGCCATACAACCCTATTCTGCGCTAACTCTATCCAACCATCCCTCGCAAATCCTACTTCCCTTAAATCTATTCTAATATTGTCCTCCCACCTACGTCTAGGTCTTCCAAGTGGTCTTTTCCCTTCGGGTCTCCCATTCAATACTTTGGAGATATGTCATTCCTCTCCCATGCGTGCAACATGTCCAACCCATTTCATAATCCGTGATTTAATCACCCTTACTATATCCGGTGACGAGTACAGCAGTATTCTCCAGTTCCCATTTTCATCTCTCTTTGGCCCAAATATTTTCCTAACCACCCTGTTTTCGAATACTCCCAGATTATGTTCTTCCCGAAGAGTAAGCGACCACGTCTCAATCCATATTAGTACAACCGGCAGGATAAAAGTATTATAAATTTTTATTTTTAGGTTTCTCCACAGAAGACGAGAGTTTCTGAACTGCATAAAAACTTATTTTAGTCGACACTTAACTTCTGCCTTAATATTATTTGTTTCTGTAGGCTATTATTGCTCCCAGATCTTTGAATTTCTCCACTTGTTCAAACGATTTACCGGCTATTCCGATGTTTTGTAAGGCATTACTTTTACGTTTCATGACCATATACTTAGTTTTTTTTAATGCATTAACCGTAAACATAAGAACATAAACCTTCACGCAAACTTTAGCAAGGCGTCGAGCATTCACAACAATAGTAACAATCAATCACAAATGAGAACGTGAACAGCGGATAAAGTGGCTGCAGAGACGAAACAGAAATAGTTTTCTATGTGTTCATTAAATAGCTGTATAGAAATTCAAGTCATACAAGTTTATGGTATGTACACATAGGTTATAGGTCTACACAAAATCAACAGTACCGGTATAAAAGGACTTTATTTACTACAATAGTTTCTGTTCATTTATTTTTTCAATTACTTTGAATAAAGGGTTGCTTTTGTCATACAGACAGGGATATTCAAGTTTCGCATCCATAGACGCCATCTTTCTCCTGTCATATATTTAACAATTGAACAGACAGTTTTGATTAGTTGTTTCGTTACGTTTCGCATAAACTTATCGTAAAAGCTTGGAGTTTGCAAGGTTTTAAGTTAACATTTAATTTTACATTAATTTTAAAGTTTGTGATTCATTTCAAATGGTCACATTGAAAAACATGGCCCCAAAGTTTTAAGTTTACGTTATGTTTACGGTTATTTCCGCGGTCGTGTGGTAGGTCTTAACCCACAAGGAATTCAGGGCCACGCAGTTTAGTTTAGTTTAGTTTAATTTAGAGTATTATAGGTAGCTGTTCATTGGTATTTGGACCTTGTAATTTGGGTATAGTCACGAGCTATTAAAGTCGTAACTGGGATTTCAGAGCAAACTTACGTGTACGACAAGCCCAAGTACATGTGAGTGCCGGACTATAACTCTTCTCACTAAATAAATACAATATTTATTAGTTGTATATTGTATATTTTTTCCTGGTCGGCCTGGGTGTAACAATGAGTTTTAAGCTAGTGGGTTCGGTTCGGTTCCGGTCCAGGTCGATGACATTTGTGTGTACACATAAATGCAAGTGCCGGCCTGTGTATCAGTATACATCCGTCGTTAAATAAAAGTAATTCAATAACTAGAATACCCAGATAATTGTATTCACCGGGAGAAAATTGTGTTGCTTAAGTAACAAGTTACGGTACTACAAAATAATTCCTGAGTAATTAAAAAAATATATACTATATTTAAAATTTATAATAATTTTTTCTTAATAGCATTTATAGTAAATTCACTAGCATCTCATGTTACTACTAGTTTCTGAACAAAGAATAGCGTTATTTATATTTTTAGAAGATGTCTTCTGTGATAGGACTAACTAACTAAATCTGTGGCGCTAACATCCCAGAAGGGACAAGGCCTACCACCCGACCGCTGCGTCATCTGCCACAGGCAGATGGCAGGATTGAGGGGCGTTTGGTCAGCATGCCGACACCCACGGCCGTTAATGGTAGTTTCCATGACCGGTGTGTTAGGACTACTGTACGTTAATATTTGTTTAATTTCTCTCTCTATAACAGTTTATCATGAAATCTGTTTCATGCATATTTTATAGGCCAGATAGCTGACAAACATCAAAAAAAGGAAACGAGTGAACTACCACCCAAGTAATTTTAATAGAAGTTTGTATATACTAGGCATTATCTTGAAAGTGGCCTAGGATGGAATATAGGCTACACACAAATTATCAAGCTGAAAAAAAATAAGTAAAGGGCTCTATAGCCTATGCTAAGAACACTTAAAGAAAGCGCTACTTCAAGCACTTTGATTACAGTGTATTACGCATTTATACATAGCCACTTGAGTCATGGAACAATATTATGGGGAGAGCATGTCTTTTCTAATAAACGTTTTGTATTGCAAAAGAGAGCTTTGAGGATTATACGTGGAGCTCAGCCAAGAGAGCATTGTAAACCACTTTTTATTGAAACAAACATTCTCAGCCTACCATTAGTGTTTGTCCTGACCTGTCTCCTCTATGCCAGAAATAATCTAAATAATTTCACAATTTGTACTGATATGCATAGTTCTTCCAGAAGAACAAATTCCAACATATATATATATATATATATATATATAATATACAGCAAGTCAAAAGTTTTCACTACGTATCTATGAAACTTTTCAATAGTCTCCCAATAAGAATAAGGAATTTTCCTACACCGACATTCAGGAGAACAGTCCGGAACAAACTGATGATTTATAATTTAAATAAATTTTATAGTTTTACTGGATGGTAATTCATTTTACTACTTTGACGATGCCATACTTGTACTTGTCTACGGCCGAATTTATCTGTCTATCTATCTATCTACTGTAGTTGTATATTACGCATTGTTAGAAGATGTGAATTGTTTGAATCAAAACCATTAGGGCCTTTTTAAAATTAGGATTCTGAAAAATATTTTCATGAAAACTGCCCGTCTTAGTTTAGTTAAAAAAACACACACAAACCCTAGGTCGTACAATAAGAGTGAAGGTTCATAATTCAAAATTAAAATTAAATTCAGCCTACCGCTACGCCCAACAGATGGACAGATTCATAATTCCAAAAACACTTCTTTCGACTACTAAGCGCCAAGAAACGTATTTCCCAGTGTTATCTCGATTTATGTTTTTCAGTCTCACTATTATTTGTGTATTAGGTACCTTTCTTCTTCCTTTATCCGATTTACCTCCTCTTTCAATTCCCATAGGGGAGTGATCAATTCTTTAGATCACACATATTATAATCAGGAAGGGCATAGCGACTTCAAGGTATTGGATCAACACGATGCAATCCCTCCCCTACTACAACACAAACATATACAGACAATCTACAGGGAACGTTTGGGGTATGTTTTTAATTAAATCGGATCCGGCATTCGTCTTTGCGAGTAATAAGAACCTGTGACTTCTAGGAGTCCGCGACGTTACTACCGTGGTCACGCCGGTCGGTGTACTGTATACGGTACATATGCGAGAGAGTAATAATTCACATCTGCGAAACATATGATAATTATTATTATTAGTGTTTTGTAAACGTAGGCCTATCACTCTCATTTAAAGCACGGAATTGACAATCACAATTAAATGTCTGTTATTATGATGAGAGGTAAATCTGTATTGAAGCACTTTATACTGCATGTGTACTTTAATCGACTGTCAACTTGGTTAATTCCATAAAAGTCCACTTCCCTAGGAATGAGGAGAGTTAATTAAATTGGTAGCTGTATTGAATAACAAGTAATTTACTCTTAAACTGGAATGATTTGTTTGAGAATATGAGGAATGAGAAGGAAAATGGATTTTGATTTTAAAACTTAACATTATTTAAACATGTACATTCATTGCAGATAGCTGCATCTTAATGAGGTGCCAAACGGCTAACTGGCTACCAATTTAAAGTGTCTGTGCGTCTGGAAAATTAACGCTGTACTGAATTTCTTTCTCCATTTATCCATGGAATGTCTACATTTTCAAGTGGATCGAAGGATTGAAAGTTCATAGTAGTCTGTTTTTAATTTCAGATACTTCATGTTTTTAAAATCTGAAATTAATAATTTATATCAGTTCCAGGAAAATATTTTCCTATGAAATCAGTTTGCTTTTCGTATCCTGACAATTTGAAAAAGGGTAGCTGGACCAATTATATTTTAAAACCCTTCAGTTAACTCATAATATTGAATACAGCTTCATGGCATCCTTATATTGTCCATAACCAGTTCTAACGCAAGGTATTTGCACATTTACATTACTTACTTACTTACTTACTCAATCGCAATGGACAATTCCTAAGCAAGCTAAAGGAATATTATCTATTTTATGGAAACCAAAGGTTCATTGCCGCGCTTACCTGAGCCCGTAATTCAACCCTATTCTGTGCTAACTCCATCGAACCATCTCTCTCAATCCTACTTCTCTTAAATCAATCTTAATATAGTCCTTCCACCTACGTATTGGTCTTCCAAGTGGTCTTTTCCCTTCGGGTATCCCAGTCAATATTTTTGAGATATGTCTTTCCTCCCCCATGCGCGTGATTTCATCCTGCGTGATTTAAATACCCTTACTATATAAGGTGACGAGTAGGGAGCCCGGGTCTAGTTGGCACAGATTTTAAACTTTTATTTTTATGAGCTATAATATAGTTAACATTATTATGTAAATTTATCTGTTGAATAGTTTAATTATTCAGGTAGGTTTATAAAATAAAATATAACAATATTTCATAAGGGTAACTAAGAAATTGCAATTTATTTGAACCTCGACACGTGTGTCAACTTACCCCATCGTCGGGGTATGTTGGCACAAGTTAAACAATAAATTGTTGTAACAAAGATAACACAAAATCTAAACTCAATGAAGCAGTAACTCAAACATATAAAAAAGGTAATGTCATTTGCATTCAATCTACACAGCCTATAGTAACAGGTATCACAAACATCACTTAAATATCTTAATCTGATATGTCAGAATTGCAATTCAAACAAATAAAGTTCTACTTGACACCACGTGTGTTATTGGCATATTTATAGCTTCTAAAATACGGATAAACAATTAAATAAACCTCTTGTTGGAAAATGTTAGACATTTTAATGGCAAGGCTAGTTGGCTCATTGAATCAACTTACCCCGTAATGAATGTGCCAACTTACCCCAACGTATGCTGTTGAAAATATGGTTCGGTTTTGTGCCAGAAAAAAACACCAATATAAACTTTAAACTGCTCAGACATGTAGTTACTAATCTTCGCTACTCACCGACACCACAGAAGCAATTATTTCTCAGGACCGGATGTTGTAAACTTTCATTTTACAGAAGGATAAATATTTACTTGCAGGTACTCTGGGAGTACAAAAGCACACTGCAGGAACAGAAAAGCTCCAAATACAATAGAAATTTGTAACAAAGGCTAACAGTAGATGACCAAATAGATATGTAAGTGTCCTTGCACAAAAACGCAGGGTTGCCAAGTTATTAACAGTGTGCCAACTAAACCCTGTAGCCAACTAGACCCGAGCTCCCCCTACAGGTTATGAAGCTCGTCGTTATGCAGTTAATAATAAAAATTATTATTAGTGTCATTATTATTAATACTATTATTATTATTATTATTATTATTAAAATAAAGTTCTTGAACTATTTCAGGACTACATTTCTGCTATTATAACAATTGTGATATTATTTCAATTGCCATTTTATTTTTGAGTACCATAGAGAGGGTATTAGTTACATCACTTGCACGTAAGTTGGGCGATAGCGATAAATGAATAGTTCCAGTCAGGTGCTCATTGTTCTGTTGTTCTTATCCATTTCTATGCAATTGCTGGTCTCGTATGCCGAACAACGTGCAAATGAATTCGCACTATGAATAGTATCACGTCTAATAGGCTACTGCTTGATAATGCTAATTCTGTTAGCAACTTACTCCTGCTAAACGCCGTTCCTAGTAGTTATAGGCCTAATAATTATGAAGTACAATAATGACAATAATTGTGAATTTATTATAAAATAATAAATACCAAATATCGTGATACCAACCTTATGTAAACTAACGTAGAAATAAATTAGTAAGAGACAACCGTATCTCTCCCAATGTATATGTCTCTGCCTCCAAACATGTCCATATTGTCAGAGAAATGTAACTTAAGTTGAAATAAGGTCATCTAACATAATGATAGAACAGATAGAAAATACATAGATTTGGTTATGTCTGTCTTCAAAACTGTGGAAGGTGGACATACCATCGCCTGATATATTATAGCTTAGACCTTGGGTAAACTAAAAGTGAACTTACTCAAAATCTCCATTTTTGTATATACGGTCCTTTGACACTAAGCTCTCGAATTATAAACTGAATTATTTTAATTGCTCGTTTCAGTAAAATAAGGTTCGTACCTAATTTTCTACTGCAGCTCTTGGCGAAACTCAATTACTAATTATTTTTGATTGTCCAAACATAAGAAACAATTCGGTGCAAAATGCCTATAATGAACATTATTAAGATAGGAGTATGTTTATGAAACGAGAAAAGCTAGAGCAATTTTCATACGAGCATCCTAATAATCATTTATAGGCAATTTGTCTACGACTACTTTTGTTCGACCATAACTAAAAGTTTAAGTTTTGAGATTTTAGATTCCCTCAGACAGACTGCTATGGCTGCTCTTCGCAACCAGCTGTTCTCGTAGTTCTTGCCTTCTGCGACAGATAGCAGCTCATGTGGTCCGGTCAAGTCGAAACTTGTTCTTGTTCGTTTTCTTGAAAACAGCGGATTTTGACAACACGAAATGAATTCAGTGCAGTATAATTTTAAAACACGAACATAATTTATTTTATTTTAACTACAGGTTGTTTATTACGCAGTTTCAATTGCTACTCTCGAGGTTTCAAGATCATCCCGTGTTCGATAATAATCGATACCACACCAATGTTATAATGAAGAGTTGTTTCGAAATGAATGCCATTTCGTTACGCTTAATAAGTGTATTATAGTATGATCGAACAAAAGTAATACTATTTTCTGGGTTTGTTGAAAGCAGGCCTAAGTAAGTATTTCCTTTTAAAAATTGTTAAATAGAGGTATATAATTATACACAATAAGTATTTTGTTTTTAAGTAATTAACACAGTCTGACTGTAAAATGTACCACCTTAGACCACAAGTTAATAATACAGAGAGTTTATGTTCTGATACAAGGTTGCTATTTATTGTTTTTGTTTAACTGCCGTATTAAGAATTACGATGAATATTCAAATGGCCGGTATCAAGTGCATTTATATAAATTTTATATAATGTTCCTGGTTGTATAATTATAAATTAAATATATGTGTATATTTGACACTAGTTATAAATTAAATACTTAATTGTCAGTGTTTACAAATTATTTATAGAAAGCTATTAAAACCCTTAAAAACAATTACAATTTCACAACATGCATATAGAATATAACATACAGTACACCATTAAATGTATGGAAGTCAGTACATAATGTTTCCCTTGTAGTTCTAATATAAGACCAGTGAATGTCAATCTTAATATTAAAACTGTGTTAAATTAAAATTAAAAGACTATAGTGTCTATTCCTTTTGGTATGCACTTGCTGTTTCTTAAATTGGCAGTCCTATTGATGGTGGATGTTATCACTTAGCACCCGTGTATCAGTCAAACAATCTGGATACTGTTGTAATGGATATGCGCATTTCGGCACATAACTATGCCATCTTCAGTCCTGGGTAATATAGAGAGATGTACTTAAACATCCAGCCACTTCGAGTACTAAACTGGTACTCTGGTGCTTCACAATATTTTTTCTTATTGCTTTTAATATAAGAATATTTTCATATAGCCATAAAAAGTGCTAATTATCCACATTTAATATGTTTGGGGTTAAAAAAGAACCCCGATAAGAGTAACATGCAATTATTAGGCCTAATCTAGATCAGGTAAGTTGCAAGTTTAACCCTGTCCGTGCATTTAAATATCTCCTGAGAGGGAGAAGTAATAAATAGGATTATCTTAGCATACCCTTAAGAAATTAAAATTTGTCTGTTTTAATGACGTGATCGACATGATGTTAGGTAAAAGGGAGAGTTCATTTTGTTTGGCTGCTAAGTCTAGTTGAGTGACTGCAGATTCTAAATTAAACTTTCGTTTCGAATTGGGAATAGGGTAAATATGTAAACGTTTAAAGCAAGTGGAGAGGAAGACCTTTTGTTAGGTTGTTTTGGATTAAAGTCTCGTCGGACTTGGCCCTTGCTGAGTTATTTTCAGGCCATGTATTTTTAGTGCTGTACATGTTATGATGGACCGGCGAGTATGTTACTCTGCTGCTCAAGGGTGTAACACCAATATTATCACACATGTTGCACCAACTTTCCCACATTATAAATGTTCAGATTAACGTTATTGACTTTTGTTAGGTGAATGAAATTTATGACTATTAAAGAAAATATATTTAAAATAAGAGTCATACATCTCTTTACATTAGTCATCTGAATGTGGAATTCTTGATCATCTCACGTCAAGGACTGCCGGTCACTAGCAATCTTCAAATTCCAGTTAACAGCATATGTACCTAATTTTAATAAGCAATTTCAACTTTCAGTAATTTCACATTTAATAATAATATAATAGTAATTATTATTACTGAATTTCTAAATGTGCAGAACGCTGTTTTACCAAATGGCATATTAGGGTTATAGATGAAATATATATAGCCCATAGAATATACAATGCACAGCATTATACAGTACATATTACCATTTCGCAAATACACTATTAATGCTACTTGAAAAATCCTTATAACTTTCCTTATTTATGAAGAGACGACTGATTGCTGTAGTAAAAGCAACACAAAAAAATTAAATACAGTATGTATTAACTGATAATGCTCATGCATAAAATATAAGGAACAATGAAATAAGAGAGGTGTGCTAACATTATGACTTTTCTTTTCACATCTACATTTTGCAGAGGTGGAAGTTTTAAGCTTGCCTTCTTAAGAAATGTGTCATACCGTTTGGAGTCGAAAGTGTACAAGCTATTCCATCTCGGACTCTTGGGAAAAACAAATATTTCGTAGTGCTACCGTAATTGCTTTATTTAATAATAGATTTTGTTATTGTACGTGGCCGTTTCAGTGTCGTTAAGTATCAATAAATAAAAAAATAATTGATGTGTCTTAACGGGTTTGAGGATATTTTTAATATAACAAATAGATTTTCTAAAATTTTAGTGTTGTATTCCGTTAAACTCCACTACGTTTTGAGTGTTAAAATTATGAACATTCTACGGTATTTTCGAAAACCAAGTGAAACTGCTGTAATGAAATATTAAATAACGATGAGTTGTAGATTTCATTTTGTAATTAATTAACTTTGTTAGGCTAAACTTGTAAGCTTATTTGCTTTTAACCCATTGATACACTTACGCCCGGAACTACCAAAAATGCCATTATCAAAATTTGATGATTGCTAAGTGATTACAGTGTTATGAGTGACTCTACAAAGCAGTTAGATCAAGTCAAAAAAGTGAAGTACGAGTAGGCCTAAAACCGTCACTTATGTATTTTCTTAACAAACGATGATAGCGTTGTGAAGGCGACCCAAGTGATAACGTGCGGCTGGTATTTAATAATTTTCCACTCGGAGGTATATTCACTGATTAAGTTCTGTTGTAGAACTTGTCATACAAAGTGTTCTTACTAACATACTGTCATTCCAGCATTGAAATTCGTAAGTAATAACTTTTAGGATGATATGTCATTATTTTCCCTACTTAGGTATGTTCACGAATAAATTCTGTTGTAGAACTTGGTCACACAAAGTGCTCTTAACAACGGCTAGCATTGGAATGTCTCTTTTTGAAAATGAATTTCCACAAGGACAGTTTTCAATGCTACATGAACAACTCTTTGAAGAAGAAGTAAAGGCTGTTTATTATAAAAATAAAAATGAATTGTTTTGCTTAGATAAAAGGCATTGTGAGTATTATAGACAGTATTTTTTACATAGTTGTTTTTCTTCTTTATTATGCATATGTTGGAAAACTTAAGATATTTACAAATGAGGTTACCAAGACTAGAGTTGCGTTGTGTATAATTTACCCTTTGTACATACACGTAGTTAGACCTGAAATCTCCTAAGTAGCATAAGTCATATTTGTTATTAGAAAGGTTTATTGGATGCATTGAAACAGTAATTCCCTCTGTTCCCTCTGTATTTTCTTTCATGTTGTTATAATAACTAAATTGATTAGCCCAATAAAAGAATTAAAATGTTATTGTCATTTTTCGGTTGCATAAACTTGTCTGCATCCCAATTTAATTCAAACCATATTGTCAACATGGTACACAAATTATACCATGAGTTCCACAAACCTACTTTGATTTTATTGTATACAATTTATAATAAATAAAAAATTAGGCCATTATTTATGTCAGCTATAATGACCATAGTTTACTTTCGGAGGTCAGTAAGAACCCAGTAAGCAATAACTGCAACTGCAATGTATTTTTTTAAATCTTTCGTTCCTATAAATTTTATATAACAAAAGATTACCCGAATGAGCAAGTCATCGTGTTCGGGCAGTTCAGTTATTTACATTACAAAATTAATACACAATTAAATAAAAATACATAAAACAACATATACATCTAACTTGACATCATTAACTAGAAAAAAATTAAAAAGAGAGGAAAAAAACAGAAAAGATACAAAGTGGAAAGAACAAAATAGTGATCCTAAGTTATAAATAATAAAATGGTTCCTTAAATATCTACTTAGATATCTGGTTTTCTGGTTTGAGCGGAAAATTATAGACTACTATAGGCCTATAAACTCGTAAATTGGGAATGCTTTATGACTCCTGTTCTGTTCACACCGTGATTTCGAAAAATTATAAATTGTAATTTAATTTTTCCTCTTCCACTAAACTTCATCCCTAAGCATTAATGCAACTTGTAAATAATGGTCATTCAGAAACTCGTATGAGAATTATGAAACGAGCAAAGCGAGTTTCATAAACATTTCCTATCTTAGTAAACGCCATTATAAGCACTTTGCATAATGAACAATAGTAAAATAGTATATTTCACTTATACCGAACAATGTCAATGTCAATGTGCTACACTTTCAGAGTTTTTAAACTTTTCAGGAAGGTATGAAAAGAAGGCAGGTTTCCCCAAAATCGCCGATTAAACTGAAAGGGTATTTAGGTCAGCTTATGTATCGGCCTACCAGGCCGCATGTTTGACATACGTACTCTAGGTGGTAGAGTGATAGGTGGCAGACCCATCGATCCCACATCTCTCTAGGTAATTTTTTTTTTAAACTTTACTTACTAGGACGTTAAAAGTTCGAGAAAAATTGTCCACAGGTCATGAAGTTATTTAACGTACCGACTAACGGTTTAAAGTCTCTCCCTACGTCCTAAAAAAATCCGTCGTCCTGGCCGGTATTGAACCCGGGAACTTCGGATCCAGAGACAGCACCCTACCTCTATATTACAGAGGTCGAATGGATTATTTTACTTGCGTGTAAATCTACACGTAATCCCATTGGCTAGGACTGGGTACAAACTCATAAACTTGGAACAAAAAGGTCGAGGTTTTATTATACAGTGTGTGTATAAACTTTAGGATCATGGTAAATAATGTTTTTGCTACGGAACTCAAGCGTGGTGTCCTGTTCCTGTAAACCGGCAAAGCACTCTTGTGATTTTCGCTTTGCGCAGCATCTCCTATTATCTCCTATTATCTCTTATCTCGTAGAGCAATGACTTTCAATCTTATCTGATCAAGCAAATACTTCATCAGTTCGACTCCCGCCCACGAGTAGAGTTCAAAGGTCAACCGTGCTTAAAGTACTTAAGTCTGTTTCTAAACCACCTATTTCCCTAGGGTGTGTGGCGTGCTTGGTATTAAACTTATTAGAACTCACGCCACGCTACACTGGATGAATTTTCACCCCTTAAATATTTATATATTTTCCTGTTTTATTGAGATTTTTGTATAGGCTGATTGAGATTCTACATGTAGGATAAACTTGTATTGTTTCAAATTAAATAAAAGCTTTCTGATAGGCATGAATTTAAAATAAACTAATATTATGTCATATCTCATAAATTTCAAAGAATCAGTTTTATTTGTTTTGTCCTTTCAAAGAAAGTGTTGCTTTGAGAGGAAATACAAATACTTAAGACTTCAATTCAATATGTACAGGCCACAATCACAGTCTATAATGTCATCATAAACCAAGTCCTCACACGAATATTCCTGCTTTTATCCATATATCCGAGACACCATCGTCGATTTCACGGTTATTAACAATCTGCCAAATCGTCCGGTGTAATTTCTTTATGTTCATAGTAGTACGTACTAAAATTACCTCCATGGCGTTACATCCCTGGATGGACTAGGCCTACCATCCGACCTCTGCTATATCTACCATAGGTTGATGGCAGGATGGGGCCATGTGGTCATGCAATGCATGAGGCCGGGAACATGCTCAGCATTGCTGGCTACAGATCCGCAAGCCCGGGTTCGAACCTCCTCGGACTTTTCTGAGGGAGGTCTGGAACGGAGTGCACTCAGTATTTCGAAAGCGATATGCCACAAGATATAAATATTAGCATATATTATAAAAAGGTATTGCTGGCAACTCGTGTCATCAACATAACCTTCAAATGAAAAAAAATACGATTAGGCCTAATTTCCTTGTCATTTAGATATTTCTCAAATATTGCTACAAAACATTTATATAAAATTAATATACTAATGCCATTATAGAATTTTTTATGATTTAATCTTCGAAACTCACGCTTTCCCTCTAGCCATGTATACAGAGAAAACTGGTTTTGGTCAAAGCTGTTGGATGCAGTGTAATAGCGCATCTTTGATTCAAATATCGCCTGACAAGTTCTTGGTGAAGCTCTTGTCCAATGAACTGGATAATAGAATACCGGCCTCTGCAACACAAACCAATGAGTCTCTTTTCAAATTGTATGTGAGGAACGAATGTAGTTAACTTTAAATACGCAGTAACCCCTGATTAACTATGGTGGTTAGATACTTTCCACTTGTTTGTTACTACGTAAGCATTAACTCCACTTGGTGTAACTGATACCGTTATAATGGCCTTGACTACATGAGTAGTTTTCTGAGGGCTGGAAAAACCAACCCCCAACTCTTGCAGACCAGTAGCCATGTGCTCTTATGCAGGGTATTATGTATGTAGAAATCTAACAAAACCAACTAACAAGGTTGATTTTAAGTAATAGGCCATAATTTTATAGGAATATTCCGAGTAATATCGAAATTTTATTTTTTGAAGAAAAGAAATATGTGCCGGTACTGCGTACCGTTGCGTACTGTCACGAAAAAGCACTGGTTACACTTTTTTTCCCTGTAGAGGACGATGATAGGATCCTGTACAATAGTATAAGATAAGAGTTTTGCAAAAAGGAGTTGGCTTCTGATTGCCTGGGTAGTATTGATATTCAGTTATACAATATTATTATGCATGTGTCTGGCAGACGAAGCTTGGAATTGGATCATTTATTGAATTAGAAGGCTTGGCTTTTATTCATTACATTTATTTACAACTGAAATAAGTAGAGCCCGGAAGTTTATAAAAAATCACTTTTTAAAAATAATGCACTCTAGTACGTGGTAATGTTAAAATGTGTACTTGACCTGAAAGAAATAACAAGAAAATTGGTTTCATTTTGCTCATGGTTGCATATTTTGTTAGTTTGGTGATAGTGCACCATATTTGCATGATATTAAAATATTTGTGCATATTTTATTAATTTGTCATATTTCTCAAAACATATTTCTGACAGATTTTAAATATTCTGCATATCTTCATTCCAACATTTACAGCATATTTGGCTAAGTGCATGTTTTGAGAATTGTCTGTACAATAATTGGCAGTAGGCCTACATAATTTTTCGGAACATATAGTATAATATTACAGTGACGTTTCACTTCATTAGTTTTCAATCTACAAAAATCTGTTCCATTAACTTTTTTTTAAGTTTTGTAATTTAATTTTTGCAAATTCTATTTTCGTAATTTATAATGTAATTCAGCTATCAAGAGAAATTACTTAAATTATCATGCAGGCCTATCGACTCGACAGCCCTCTAGGAGAAACTAAGTGGGACGTGAAAGATTCTGGAAATTAATTTTGGCTTGGAGTTCTGTAAAATCTACGACATGGGACCCACAGTTTATAGTCCATTAGTGGCAAACATTTTCGCGTTTTGAAAAGTCCCGTCAGCGGCAGGATTTGAACCCCGAGGCCTACGATCCAGAAGCAAGCACGCTACCTCTGTCTGCACCAACGAGGTCGACAGCCATTAGCCTATTTACTATCTAGTGAATTTAACTTCAGTATATTAAAGTGGAATATGATTTTCTTTGTACTACGTTAGTTGGATTCCTGATGCTTTGTAGTTGAAAGTATTTTTGGGTTCCTTCACGTCCTCTACAATTATAAGATTTAAGGGGTGAGCCTGCAGAGCCGGATCGCTACAGTCTGCTCCCCTATCCACACGTAATGCAAGTCCGACTGCGTATAGGCTTTCCTGAAACATGAAATGTCTTAATAAATTACGTATATCTTATATCGACTGAATACAGAGTTCAGTAATATCATTGTAATATTTTTGAAAAATGAAATTCCTCATTTTGAACCAATCATAGTTTATTATGATATCGTTACCACATGCTAAATATAACATGCAGGGACGTAGCCAGGGAAAGGGCCCGAGGCCCCCCCCCCTCGGAGGAAAATACAATTGATTACGGTAAATATTTAATTTCAGAAATAGGACTGTTAAGTTGAAAATTTTTCCATTGTTCAAAACAATCAACAACATTAGAATTTAACACTGTGCAGTGTGTCAATTTATAGTGTAGCTATGTAATGGGAGCTAGGCGGCCCTGAGCGTTGGCGATAAAATGTGTCATAAATCATAATTTAAGTTCATTGCCCAAGTTAATTATTAAAATAAGTTTATTTTTCCCCACTTAATTGTTTAATTGTATAAAGTTAAGCTTACAACAATTATTCTGCTATTTTGTATAAGACTGTTCTAGATAAGTAAATATTTTGAAAAGTTAAACGTCTTTATTTAGTCATTATGTATACACTGTTTCACTTTTAAAGGAGGTATTATATTCAAGCTAAATGTATAATAATAACTACTTGTTATTTCTATTAAAATGTACCTCTCATTTAGTATTCTTAAATAATTTGTTTTACCTTTATAGTTTTTTATACCAGACTAACAGTATTTAACAGTTGTAAAATTAAGCCATCAAATTTCATTTTAGTACCCTTTTTCCAAAATATTATTTTGGAACAGTAAAAAGTGTGGGATGTGTTTTAGAAAAGCCATTTTGTTTGTAACTTAAAAAATACGTTAAAAATGAAATCTGAATGCTTAGTTTTACCCAAAAACTCGGAAAAGTATCCCCAGACCTCTGGTGGGCCCCTCCCGGACCAAAATCCTGACTACGTCCCTGATTACATGGAAGATTTCAGGTCTCTGAACCCATCCCTACCTTCAGACACCTGTAAACAACGCCAACGCTCAGGATCTAAGTACGATGTAGATTTCTGTTATATATTTTTAAACTAATAAAATTGTCATACGTATAGATTTTGGCTCGTTTTCAGTTTGTCTCGCTGAAGAGAGATGCATTAGCCTATAATCCACAGAGGAGATCGTCTGGACAGGTCGGGAACCCAGCTGAGCATTTCAATAATAATTATTAGGGCAAGGCATTTAATGCCCATACAATAGTGAAAAATTGCAAAATAAAAAAAACTCATTTATGACCTAAAATTTTAGTGAAAAATTGACCCAAAATTAAAAAAGGACCAATAAAGTTACCATTATTACATGTAATTAGTTTTTTAAGTAACGAATTGCTAAAAACAATTTAATGGATGTAATTGCGTTATATATTAATTTAATTATAGAACTTACTTAATTTATTACTAAAGAAGTAAGTATACTATTGGACACCCTTAGCGAAAAAGAAATTCTTTCTGAACTGGCATTACCATCAAATTGCCCCTAACAAATATGTGCCGTTTAAAAAGACAGAAGAAATATTTAATTATACAAACTGCTATGATGTTTACAATAAACCTAAATGAAAATTAACTAGGGCGGAGATTCTAAAATAAAAACGATTGTCTGTTGTCTGAAAGTAACGATTTGTACATAGAAAAGCTCCTCTCTACCTCCACTGAAACATGACATAAAAATGCCGAAAATGACCTTAAAATTGCCAAAATATAACCTATCTCTTGATAATGAAAAATGCAAAATAAAGCAAAAAAGTGCAAAAAACAAATTGCCCATATTTAATCAATTACTTCATGATACACATTTACATATATTCGAGCTATCTATTAACCTTCATATAAAAAGATGCAAAATCAACAAATGCCTTGCCTTAATAATTATATAGGTATTCATAATATTTGAATATACATCGAGAAAAAGGTATTATTGCAAATTGCTGTGGAGTCTAAGCTCAGAATTAGCAAGTAAATATTCCCAAGATATTGTTTTCTTGACTTCATTCTTATGCCATGCTTTTTACTGTTTCAGGTGAGTGAAATGCAGTATTCAACACTTTATCGATCATCCAGTTAATGTAAGTACCTCGAGTCATAACCTAATATTCTGAATACTTGTGTTGACCTATGGCGAAAACCAGATTAAATGAATTAATTTCCTGTCATTTTCACATCAAATTGTTATTAAAGCCAGTAAAACCACTCAACGTGGATGAAAGACCTAACAAACTACTTTCAAGGATAAACATTTCTCGTTCCTTCTAATGTGACCTATTTCTTCTACTAGGCCTACTGTTAAACTTACACTGGAATTTGTGGACTAGGGAATCCAGGAAATGGGCATCTCTTGTATTGCATAGCCTATTTCTAGGAGTCGATAATTACCTGTAACAGGCTGCAGTACCCCTTCGATATAAAAATTTCAGGAATTTGGTGGACAAACTTTCAGTTACCAGAGAAGAAAATTACAAATATATTTCATTTGGAACTTCTGATGAAATATGGTCAACAGCTGAACTAACCAGTAATACCGTTTCGGATAATAGACTTTTCGCGGAGGTTCTCATGAATGCATAATGGAAATTCTGTTCTCAGGTAATAGTTACAATGAAATTTACCTGAAGAATATATTTTACTACCCTTCCCAGTTGATAATGTGTAAACCTACCTTATGAAGCAATTGAGCATCTATCTCAATAGCAAAATATTTAGGTCTAGTGCAGAAAAGATAGATACAAATCTACGTAGCCCTTTTCTTGTGTGTGTGAAGTGATACAAAATTATATTATACCTTAAACGAAAAATTTACGAAAGTACTCTGAAAAAAAATTAGGACCTTATTTTGTTTGGGGGGCATTCAAGAGGAGAAGAGAAAAAACCTCAATGAAAGGCATTTCCATTGTCTTGTTTTAGCACAAAGAGTATATATATATATATATATATATATATGTGTGTGTGTGTGTGTGTGTGTGTGTGTGTGTGTGTGTGTGCGTGTGTGTGCGTGCGTGTGCATGTCTACCATGGTACACCATGACTTTACGGACACACGTTATATCACTGTCAAGTTTACTAGTTATTTATAATGAAAGTGGTTAAAACGTGATTTTATTTTGCGATAGGTATTTTACGAAACGAGCTCGTAGGGGTGAGTATGTGTATTTGCCATTAATATTTATGAAAGAATATTTTCGTTGAATACGATGCAGCCGTTTTGGGAAACTTCCAGCTGTCCTGCCATGTAGTATTGCACATGCGCAGACGGAGGTTTTTCTCGTACATGACTGCCAACGTAACGCGGATGGAGTGACAACTCGTTTCAGACACAAACTGTGACTATTGTTTTGCCAAGCTTAATGATTTACTTAATTTTTATAATCATTTTATTATATGAATGTCTGTTGTGAACTGAATAAGCCTAAAGTTTCCCGATATTCGTCTCACAGGTGAGTTAAACCCAACCTAGGAAACTTGTTCCGATCAGGAATGGAACCCGGTCCTGCTGCGTGAGGAATTCGAACGAATCCCCTTCGCCACAGCGGTGGAACACAGTACTATTTAGTATTGTTATTAATTAGATTACTGCATTCGTAATATTTTTACAATATGATATTTTATTATCTAATGAAAATAAAAATAGAATTGAAATGAATTTGGCCGTGACCCCTTCCTGCGGACCTCATAAAATATAAATGACGTGCCGCATGCAAGACATCTAAATTTGGATCACGAAGAGATAAAATCAATGATATTGAAACACTGAATTACTGTATTGATTGCTATGAAAAGTAAAGTGTGCCGTTGCGTGGATCAGGTGATGGAAAGATGTGTATGTTTCAGTCCAATGTGGGAAAGAGTTGTACATGTTCCCCGGTTCTTATAAGAACTCCGAAAAAATCAGGTAAGCGTCTCTGATGCATGTATACAGTAGTGTAGTCGATGATATACGCCATATAACTTCACGGTAACCTTACTCATTAGCGTATATCTTGTTTATTGCGTAGGCCTATATCTTCTGCTTTGGCTGTTTTATTTATTTATTTATTTATTTGGTTATTTCTTTGCGTATTTGACAATTGAAAGTATTTTACCACTTGGCTCGAAGACCAATGCGAGAGTAGCCTGTGTAGAAAGGTTCTGATGATCCATTAAAATAAGTTCTGTAGGCTTTTTATTACGTAGTTGGAATCAAATCATGACTATTTTATCTTTGAATCAAAATAGTTATCAAACTAATTTTTATTATAAGCCCTTGTGTAGAAATGTAATCCATAAAATGTGTTTCATCTTTTGAAATCTCAAATCTCCATATTTATCCTGATAAGGCTTATTTTATGCCAAATTATAGGTGTAGGTGTAGCATTGTTACTGCCTCATTTTGAAATCATTGAAATATTTTGAATATTTTGCATAAATTAAATTTTTATTAGCAGTGCCTCGTATTAACTGCTTATATGCAGTCCAGAAATCCAGTTAAAATATTTCATTTCCACTAAAATTTCCCTGAAACTTTAGAATATGCCCTGGGCAAATTTTGGGACTACAGCACTGCATATGTATTGATAATATTCCTCAAACCACGTAAAAAGTGAAACTACGTAAAAGTGCGAAAATCAGCTGAAAATTTTATTTTATGCTTTTAAGGGCACCCGGAAGGTGAAAAGTGATTTTTTTAAAATGTGTTATATAAATATAGACTTTCCTCTTTCAAGTGCCATAGTGTCAGACGATTTTGCCATATGATGCAGTCTTTTAAAACCTTGTCATGGTCATGGATAGGCCTCTGCTTCTCCTTCCTATTTACAATCTCGTTTCAATCTCCTTTCTATCTCACGAATGCATAGCCAAAATCTACTGCTTATTCCCTGACATAAAACATCATTCTGTTCTTCATCTTTTAGTGTGTTATTCCCTAGCTTTTGGAATTTGTTGCCTTGTCATATCGGAGACCGTCGAAAGGTCGAAATTAAATATAATTTGTGCATCACCAAAGCTAGTAAGGTATTTAAGGAATAAGTCGAAGTAAAACTTGAAGCAGCTTTCTCTCCATTTTGCATGTATCTTATTACTAATTCCACTTCACAAAATGTTTTAAACTCCTTCAAAAATGATTTAGAAATCTGAGTTTTGTGTGGTATGACTGTACATGTTTTGAAATTGTGTAGAGTAAAAGTTTTCCTGGTGAACTTTTACTTCCGGAAGGATCTTTCTTTAAGAGGAATATTATATAGAGCAAAGGCAAAAAAATATCAGGTTGTGTTAGTGAAATCATCTGTAGCCTTGTGTAAACTTAACGAAATCATGGTTAATAGGCTGTGTATCTGAACTGAAAAAATAATAAAATTCTTGCCGTAGTTTGAAAACTGTTAGCAGTATCAATCTGAGATACATTGGCTACTATATAATCCGTTACTACATGTATGAGAAACGGTGTCAAATTAACGTTGGTGTAGAATTCATTACAATTATAAAATTTCACCTCGCTACCCCTCCCCTCAACGGGGTGAAAGGTGAAATTTCTGTTTTCTATTCTTAAAGCTGCATACTTCTTGCTTTGTACACATACTCGTGGTGTAACAGGTAACGTTGTGAAGAAATTTTTCCCGTCAGTTTATTAGTTTTTGAGTTATTCAAAAATTAATATTGAAAAATACGCATACTTCAAAAATTAAACCTGTCACACAATGTTTCAGTTAAATGAATCTTTTTTAATATGACCAATGGACTAACAATAGGAACAATTTAGAAAAAAAATCACGCTTTTGTTTCCTTCTATCTTTATAACAAAAAGATAAACTATAATATTCAGCGCTTGTCTCAAATGTAAGAAATGATTGTCATCAAACTTTTTTTCCTGATTATTGATACTAGGCTATCTAAATTAGGTTAACTATTACTTATAGTCAGTACTGGTTAAAGTCTGATAACTCATTCGTGTCATAATCATTATTTTAGTATGCCGTGATCTCGTAGCTGACAGAATAGTGATTTTAAATTTATCAAATGTTATTCATGAAATAGTCTTAATAAATCCCACTCGAGATTACATATGTTAACAATCTTCTTTTAACGTATCATACGTAATTCTGTAGTTGAAGAAATATGGACTAGCAGGGTGTGCTGCCAATACTGGAGACCAGTGGCGGACGCAGAAATTTTTTTCGGGGGGGGATTTGAATAGGTAGAAAGAATACTAAAAAAAATTAATCAACTTACATATACAATTAGTTTATAAAACTGGCCACTTAGAGTACTTTTTTCAAATTTCGGGGGGGGATGTAACCCCCCTATCCCCCCCCCTGCGTCCGCCACTGCTGGAGACACATTCCGCGTGAAGATGAATCAGAGTGACACAAGAATGGAAATAAATCCTATCATATTGTGATGATGTTGACTATGAAGAACTCATACAAGAGGCTTGGCAGCCGGATGACATTTACTGCCCTTTCTTTTTACTTCTTTCTGTTGAAATGCAAAGACTGCCTTTACATCTGTTTAAACGCCCACTGGAAAAAAAAAATGACTCCTGAGATTTTCAAGTTTAAATTTCTCCATTCCCAAGTACCGGAATTATGTTTAGTGTTTTTCTAGTGTACACCGCAATCTCTACTTGACTAGTGTGATATTTAAAAGCCCAGCCTTTATTATAACTTAGTTTGAAAGTTTAGAATTTGAATTTTTGTGTGTTAGTATTCTAGTCTGTGATATTCATAAAATAAAATAATAAATGTAAGTATTGATTCAATTTAAGCATCAATGGAGAACATTACCTTGTGCTTTCTATGCTTTTCTGAAAAATGTTTCTGTTTTTATTATTTCCTCTCACATCCCTCCATTTCTTCTATCTTCTGTCTCAAATTCTCATTCTTTGTCACCACCTAGTTTCTATTAGTTTCTCTTTGTATATTTTTATCTCTGTATTAGGGTAACTTTTCCATAACCTACCGTGTCCATATTTTTCATTGTTTTCCTATTTTCTCTGTATGCTACTGTTTCTCCAATTGCAGCAACTTGTTTGTATAGTCTGCTCCAAGGTGTGCTGTTTCCTTCTCTGTTCGAAATTTTCTGTTCACGTAATTTTTCCTTTTGTGGATTTAGCCTCGGAGGTTTTTATAAATGTCTGTTGTATTAAATTAAGCTGTAGTTTTTTTAATAGAGTCAACGACCTGTTATTTACAATTATCCTTATTACATATTCAATGAACTTAAAAGTATAATCAGACCAACAAAAAAAAAAAGATGTTATTCTGTTACCAGGCGGTGTCTCAACAGACACATTATGTTTATTTTACATTTTTATTGTTTAACCTCATAAAAACCACTTTTATCTTGAAGTTAAGGAGCATTGCAGATATAGCATGCAATTAACATAAGTTACTACAAATGTCTGAGAGATTATTTATTTTAAAACCTACACGAAACAGGTTTGACATTGTTTTTTAAAGAACACATTGAAGTTTATAATCGTGAGGTAATGGAACTTGATAAGAAATAACTACTATTGTTTCCTTTAAATCTAGTGATGTCACGAAACCTCATATGTTAATTTTACGATAATGTACTTAATTCAAAGCAAAAACTATCTACAAATTATGCAGTAATAATAAGTAGATATTATTACAAATAAAACAAATGCACCGATTATACAGAGTGTTAAAAAATTACGTTTACAACGTTTCAGGGATGATAGAGGAGGTAAAAACAAACATTTTATTTATGTGACAAAACTTTGGCATATGCGCCGTTTATTGTGTAGGCCTACATAAATGTTAATTGCAACATTCGAATTTTGTTCGTATTATCCAGAAGGAACAAGGCCAATTGTCGTTTTAGAGATGGTGTTCAAACTGCCGTTCAACTGGTATCTTCGTACTATGGACTGTCTGCAACGCTCAAAAAGGTCAACATTTTCTCAAATAACACGTGTAGCTTCAACAATGCGAGCAACTGATTTTTCTGCTGTATCGATCGATGTCTCATACACAAAACGTTTCATGTCTCCCCACAAAAAGAAATCCAGTGGAGATAGGTCCGGTGACCGAGGTGGCCACGGTACCGCCCCACCCCTGTTGATCCGATTGGGGAATGTAGCATTTAGATGGTTCCTAACACTACGATCAAAGCAGTACAAACAAAACTAATCGGTGCGTGTTGTGACGGCAGTTAAGCCATCTTCCCTTTAAGTCCATCTAGCGGTAAAACGGAGCATATGCCAAAGTTTTGTCACAGAAAGAAAATGTTTGTTTTTACCTCCTCTATCATCTCTAAAACGCTGTAAACGTAATTTTTTATCACCCTGTATAAGAGCCCTGGTGATAGCACAAAACGTTCAAGTTTATAGTCTAGTTATTCTTTACATACCCGGCCGGCTTCCGTTTGTTAGGAGGAAAAGTTTGCCGACTGCTCAACCCATGTTCTTTATTTTTACCACACCAATCAGCTAGATGATTTTAACTCAGCTTTGTAGGCAAATGAGATCGTTTTCTATGTATTTTCTATGCTGAATAAAATCTGAATAATTCCATACGGTCACTAATTAAGAAGTTATAAGGGTTTTTTATGTATGAAAGGTTGGATATTTTTTTTATGTATATTCCTACTTAGTGACGCATGAGCTTATTGCAAAAAGATTGAATTGTAAATGTAGAATGTGAAACATTAAGTTGCATTAAATATTTTATCTATATTATATATTTTTACATGTTATGTATTACATTATTAACAACAGCATATTACATACTAGAACTAAAGTAGTTTTGTAATGAAGTTTTTTTAAATAATAAAATGCAGATCAGTGTCTAACAAATTTAAAAGTACCCAAAGAAGGAATATTCAGTATAGGTTCATCATTTCTACTTCTTTTGTGTTGATGATTTTTCTTTAGGAGATTCCGTTTTTTGGAACTACATTTAAGCAAGATCGTCTTGACCATTTCCATACGCTGGGTATTGTATGGGACTCACCTTAACAGCCCTGAAAGGAATGAGAGTTGGGTCTGAGTGACTAACGGAAGGAGAACAGTTAAGGAAACGACCTAACATGGATTATAAAAAGATTGACTCGCCTATTGCATGTGGCATTAGCCTATAGTCTGCGCTCGAAATAAGAGAAACTGGTTTGGAACGAACATAGCGAAGTTTGCATTATCCCCACTAGCATCGCCGTCCTTCCCCAACCACCACCACGTCTCTATTTTCCCCACATTCCAGTGCTGTTAAGCCGAGTCCCATACAATAGCACGCTTGACATCCGCACACAAAGCCACAACCTTTAGTATAGGAACAGAAGCTCATATTTAAAAGGGAATCTGGAGCGGGTGGTTGGGTTGTTCGTACAGGAACTATCGAATTGTCTCTCACAAGCCAACGCCATTCTCAGGGTTCAGATCAGGTCTTGACGTGGTAATAAACTCGAAACAAACGTCGAGCTGTGCTTGAAATAGGGGGTCAATGCATTCAAATTTAGTGTTTTATTTTTTATGACATCATTGAATTGTAGATACCGATAGTTAACCAGAGAAGTTTTTTTGGAAGATATATAAATCTTTTCTAAGGGGAAAATTCCATTCTTATTTATCAGAGTTCTGCACCAAAATGTAATGCGCACGGAACATTGGATTTTGTCGTACATTTACATACTAATTATAATTTGCAATTATGTTTATCAGAAACTAATGGTACATTGGGTTGAAATATTGTGGTTTTGTTATAATAATAGGGTTAATGAATGTCAGAAAAAATTAAATTTAATGAAAAAGCTATGTAGGCCTACTACATTTTGAAAGTTTCCTAGTGTTACCAAAGAAACAAGGCGGCATAATATAAACGGCCTTGACTGCAGAATGACGAGAGCGCCAGTAATACCAACATCTTATTGTCATAATGTTGCCATTGCTTTACAGAGTTTTTGTTGCTAATTTCTATAGAGATGGTACCGAAGGGCGGGTGCATTGTATTGTATACATGCGAAAGTCTCTCACGCAGTTAATGGGTGCGAGTGCCAACTTGAGCCGTGACTGCTATGTTCGGAATCTCATTCTGATCTTATCCTACTTTCACAAGCAGCTGCTCTGGCTAATTACCAGCTGCAGCGCCCTTGTGCCTCTCTCGAGGGGCTAGTCATTTTTTCAGTCGTTAGATCGCAAAGAAACAGTTGCTAAAACGATTCCTGGCTCGGGTTGATCTTCTTGCTTTCACGTAACCATAGCGAGGATTCGCTATGACATAACCTTTCAGCAACATCTCCAATACATAGGTAGCTCATATAGAGTGGGTGCCTCTTTTTAAATACTCTTTCTCCAAGAACTTCCCCTATCTGCCGCTACCCTAACCTCTTCGACCTGTCAAACAGTGAATAGAAAAATAATTAGGCGCATTCACTCTTGACTGAAGTTCAATAGGCCTACAATGTTGCCAAATACGTACCGAGGCACTTACTTTACTTAAGAAGTAGAGAATGACAGCGGCAATACTGGGGAAAGTCACGCGACTACCAGAGCACCTGTTCTTTGTCTGTGTCTAAGTCTGTGCAGATTTTCGGATCAGGGAACAATGCTCTTATATTCTTTTTTAGACAGACGATGGTTTGGGACGAGCCCTTCTTAAAATGGCACCAACTGTAGTCCTGCTGCGTTGTTGTATAGCCGGCGAATTTAGTAATGTGCACGATTTATTTTACGGGATCTTCATAGCTCCACCCCTAACCACTAGAATTCAATCGTATGCTCCATTCTTCACTTCTCAGTTGACCCTTCACCTTCAGAGGCCTCATTGCATGTTCAGAAACTGGCAGTAGGCCTATACGAAGAGTATGTACATTACTAAAGGCGTTGGCTGTACAGAATGAGCAGACTCCTGTTCAGTAGGAAGTTAAATTTCTAAGGCGCTGTCCACAAGATGTGTAAACGAACCTAGTCATTGCTGTGATGTTTGATCATAAGGGTGCATCATTTTTTTTATCGTATTACCCTTAGTGACAACTTTTGGCAAAGTGGCCACTATGTAACGTGTATAAGATTGCAGGTTGGTTGGTAATTTCTTCACCAACAGCCTAAATTGTTTAAAAAATAATTATTTGTAAAAAATGTTAAATATTTACATATATTAAATCACTTACCCTTAGTGGTATTTTTTGTTAGAAAGGTCTATACTTTACGTGAAAATCTGAGCTTGATCTGTCAATTCTTTCAGCTGCCATCAGTATCTTAAAATTTAAGAAAAAAGCCCAGGAATTACTGTTTTCGTTATTTTGTAGAATTAAGTTTTAAGGTTTCTATCTCATGTGAAAGGTTACTTAAGAAAAACATAAATATTTTATGTCTGCAGCTCTTCGCTTATTTCCAAACAATGCTAGAAATAACCCAGAACTCACCACGTGGGGGGGGGGGGTGGCGGCAGTTCAAAGTTCGCCCCCATAGGAACAAAAGATCCAACGGAAGGACTTAAAGCCTTCTTCCAGTTCATCGTGGAAGATTACTCGCCACTCTGGTTTGCTGTAATCCATCGTGTGCTGCAGAAGCTCGTCGTTTGTGGCAACTCATCACGACTTCTCGGTGCATGGAACCAAAATACCAAAAAATAATTGACCCAGCGATCCATAGATCCGTGGTACGGCCATCCCGAGAACCTACTTCTGTCAGTGTTAACTGACCAACATGCTACAGTACGGGAGCTATGCTGGAGGCGAGACAAACTTGGTCGCGAATCGGAAGGTGAATTCGTAGTTCCTGAACTCAACTCAAAAGCGCCAAACTATGTTAATATTACTAATCGAGAAACATGCACGCTGACGGAGCTGCCACTGACAAAACATTATTTTGAGTTTGGTGAAATTTGAAATTGTGAAAATGGCTCCAATGGCTGATGCAACTACAATATTACAGCCTTTCCTTTTCACACTCGTGCTGTAGAAAGAATGGTGAAGTTGGTGACGGGGCGGCATCAGCGGTATGTGGGCAAGAGGCGCGACATGGATTTATTCTAGTAACACTGCAATCTAGAAAGAATATCCAGAATTTAACACACAAAAAATATTCAAGGCAAAAGAGTAACCTGCACCACCGCATACAACATTAGTATTTGCTCTAACTGATGCCACCTGCCCTTGGAAATATGGGAAGAGCTGTACACATGAAAGATTCATTTCTTACCTAATTAACCTTCCACATGAGATAGAAATATTAATACTTAATTCTACAAAACAATGGAAATAAGAATTCTTGACTACTTTTGCTCAAATTTTAAGGCGCTGGTGTCACCTGGAGATGGACCGGCGAAGCTTACATTTTTTTCACATAGACCTTTCTAACAAAAATACCACTAGGTAAGCTCATTTAATTAACGTAAATATTTAACCTTTTTACAAATAATGTTTTTTTTTATTTAAAATTTTGAAACTTTAGGTTCTAGGTGTCAACTGAAGAAATTGACCAATCCACCGGCAATTTTCTACACGTTCTATGGAGGCCATTTTGCAAAAAAGATATCACTAAGGGTAAGCCGATTTTTTAAAAATGGAATTTCGAAGCACTCTATTGTTCACTGGAAGTTGAATGTGTATTAAACTCACTGAGGTGTGTCTGGCACTGGAGCAATGTCTCCATTCTCTAGTACCGAAGATAATGAGTTCGTAAGATTTGAGGCTTTCCTGGCGAATCTTATGTAGAAAATCTTCTCGGGTTTGCAGCCAGGTGAGAAGTTTGTTGTGGTCCAACGTTTCCGAGGCTGACGCTGCCTCCATCCTCAGGGAATCTGAAGTCAGATTCCCTGAGGATGGAGGCAGCGTCAGCCTCGGAAACGTTGGACCACAACAAACTTCTCACCTGGCTGCAAACCCGAGAAGATTTTCTACATAATGAGTTCGGTTTGATAACTAATATCACTCTTAAGCAACATACAGACATTTTCAGTGGTTTAGTTGAAACGTGTTATCTTGTGTATGTGGGCGATGACAAGAGGAGCTTGCACGATATTCTGAACCTGAAACTTGTAACTTATACGATTATCGTTCTTTGTGCAGCCGGCTGTACGACGATCTTTAGATAATACGGTTAAAACATACGAGACAGATTACATATTTATCAAGAAATAAACTCGAAACTTACACTAGGTCTTTCCTTAAACCTTTTCACTGTCACTTCAAAGCATTATATAGAGGGTGTCCAGAAATTGTCTATTTTAGAGAAACAGAGTTTTTAGGTGTAAGTTGTATATGGCAGGTGTGTTTTATATGTTTACTGTGTGATTTCTGCTGGAGTTTGTGCATTGACTTTGTGACAGCTGTTAAACAAATTATTTTTATTACTCCTAAGTGAATCTACATAATGTTCAGCATCCTGGAGAGGGTAGCTATTGTACTGTGGAAAGTGCAGGTTGCCATAACACATGCAATGCTTCAGAGCTACTTTCGAGTCGCTGTCAAGAGATGGGGCAGTGAATTATGATGTAAGGGTTGAACATGTTGAAAGTAGGCCTAATATGTATCATATATATTCCGTGCCGTCACGGTGGCTCATGCTTAGCGCGTGGGCCTGGCGTGCTAGCGGTCCCGAGTTAAAATCTCGGGGCCGGCGGGCGTGTCATTTGTGGTGGACAAAGCCGTGACCTTTTTGGAGTTTTTCTCTGGGATAATCCTGTTTCCCCCTTACTTCATTCCACCAACACTCACGACTTCAACTTCCTTTCCCCATCCCCGTATTATCATCCCGTTCCCCTTTACTGGTTTTCGGGCCAGCTCCTGCTGCAGACTCTGCTGCCGTCCTCCCCCGTCCTGCCCCGTTGCTTGTAGTCAAGAAGAAGGGGTGACGTACCTTTGAGAAAATGAGGGAAAAATGCCTACTTCACTTGAGCAAAAATATCTACTTCATTTGAGCAAAAATGTCCACTTCACTTGAGCAAAAATTAGTCGTGTATTCCAACGATTTGGCAACGCCGCATTCAACTACCAGGCTATTATACTTCTAAATTATCCGTACGATGGAGCCTTAAGGTAAACATTCGGACATGGGAAAATGGTTAAACCACTTTTTCGGGTTACCAAATTTACCACCAGAACAGGTATCTGATGCATTCGTAGAACTTCACAGCATTGCTCCCGATACTCCCCTAGCTAATCAATTTCTAGATTACCTCTTGGAGAACTTCGTAAGTGATGACAGTCAGTTCGCTCCAAATCTTTGTGCACAGCCGCCAAATGAAAACTTCCCCAGAACTACAAATGGCGCAGAGTCCTTTCACAGACATTTTAAAAGGGAATTTTACTGTGCACTATGGCGATTTGCTCAAATGATAATCACCGGTGGTGTGCCGTGCCTCTGGGGCTGTCAGAAGGACCCTGGGTATGTGGCGCACGTCAGGGTGTGCCGCGCCTATGGGGCTCTTCCTGGGTACGGTGCACGTGGAGTGGTACCTGATCCTTGTTGGATATAGGGGAGCTCCGTGGGGGCTCCTGGTGGAGTCTGTTGACAGGGGGCCTTAGGGAATGCACATCATTCCGTCTCCTACGGGGTGCACAATGGGCCCGCCTATGTGGCGTACGTGCGCGAGCCCGTGTTGTGCTATCTGGTGGCTAGAGTAGCAGTTAGATAGGCGAATCTGGTAAAAACAAACGATAGTTCATGGGAAATTTATGGCTATCTGAATTGTGGTTTTAGAATCTTTAACTCACACTAGTAGGCCCACTGCTTTGGACTAACATTTGAACCATACAAAATTCCGCAAAAAATTAGTGTACTTGGAATGCTGTGCTCAAATGTAATTTCATTGTATAAAGCACAAATCGTATTATGGTCTAGTGGTGGCAACTAACGAACGGCTCCCAAACTAGTAGCCAGAGTAAGACATGAACTCGCGGCACTTTTTTTAGTCTATCTTCAACATTATAACCTGTTCAACAATGAACAATAAGTAATAAAGATACATAAATGAACAAACATAGTTACAAAATATATAGCCCAGTGGCTAACATTTGCATAGTCTAACAAATCTGTCCTACGAGTCGATTAAATCTTTAGATTAAGTCCAGTACTCTGTTTCTATTTAGCCTACAAGAGCTTGTCGCCTTGTTCAGGAGATTCACTGCATGCGAATTGGGGGTGTTCGTTTATACGATTCTGATAGGTCATATTGTATTTAGTAATTTCCTGTTGGTATTTCAAGGTATTGATAAATATATTTTTATTGATGTACCAGGGAATTTTACCAATAGTTCGTATCTTTCTGGATTGGAAACTTTCTACAGTTGCTATGTGGGAGTTGCTTGATGTACCCCAAAGTTGAATTCCGTATGTCCATATTGGCATCTATGTGTTCTGGATTATGTCGTAACTAGAGAGGTTAGCATAGTTTGGGAAGGAGAAATTTGTTTCTTAATAATGTAATTATGATAAAAATCAACGTCATTGATGTGTATAGTATCTACTTCTAATTGCTGCATATTTTTTATGCATGGCATTACAATTACTAAGGTGATTACTGATTTTAAAACAGAATTTTTTTTCCCCATTAGACAAGAAATTGGTATTTTTAAGATGGTTTAGACAGTAACGTTATGTGTTGTTCTTGCGGCGAAGTTTGTGATTGTAAATTCACAAAATGTGTTATGCCCATCGCAGGTGTAGACCTAGAGTTGTTTCCTCTTACAGAAAGCGGTAAAATTAAGCAGAGATGAATTAAAAATCTTTCCAACAAACGACTCCTCGTATTAGAGAGTCATGTCATTACCGGCCTTGTGTAACGCCGGCTGGTTGGTAACTCTTCTATTGTCTGGATTTAGTAAAGCACAACTTTCGCTCTGTCCAACACCGTCTTTGAAGTTTGGGAAAATTTTCTGAAATATTCCCAGTTTTGTGTATCAGAGATACTAGACTTCCTTTGTTTCGCATTTCTTACGTTAGACAGCCCACATCCCACATTGTTAATGTTCTCTAATAGTGCGCTGTAAAGTAGGTTAAGTGCTACTGGTAATAATTCTACTTTGAAAACTTGACGGATTTTATGATTAGCGAGTCTTGATTTATTTCTTTACACACATCTTCTATTTTCTTCTATCCCTGGTTATAGTTTTATGTCAGATAAATGAGTGTGTATTATAGTCCCCATGCTTTATGCTCATACAGTAAGATTCCCTGTTAAACCGGACATCGCTCAATTCTGATAGACATTCTAAAAAAATTAAATTGTCACAAAATGGAAACCTTGAAAACAAATGACCGTATCCTCGCATGACACAACATAAACGTTTCTTCATTCTATACTGCATTTCTCGCAACCTAATTGTCCTCCCCCATTCCTTGGGTGTGTTATTGATCCTTGTATAGACTGGACTTAATCTTTCAATGTCATATTGATATAGGAAGGTATTAAGAATCGTTCAAAATCTCGAAAATGTTGCCAATGTATATAGAGAATCTCGATTAGCTAAATAAACGTCATCTAATGTAAGAATGAAAAGTTGAACTTTACTATTAGCGTAATGCGAACAAAGAAACTTGTTCAAATAAATAAATAAATAAATGCTACCACCACAAGAATATTCATTTAAATCTGTAGTGGAAGATATGTGTGAAAACCGCCACGTGAAAATTCATGGTAATATGTAGTGAAGAAGATGTATGAAAACCGACACTTTGGATAATTTTTCTTGTCAACACTAGTAGGCCTACTGTATTTTATTTGACCTATGCTTTTTTAAACTGTATTGTGATTCTTTAAAAATGACTGCGTTTCACTTATTTCTGTCAATAATTGGACACTGCAGTTTTAAAGAATGGTCGGATTTTTAATCTATGAGTTGGCCTACTCAACTTCCTTGCTCTTTTAATAAGATACTATATTATTATCATAGGTTTGTCTTCCTGTACCATGATATGATTAGGCTGCTTTATCTGTTTCTGGTGTGTTAATCCCTTCTGTTAGAGGCTACGAACAGAAGATTAGTGAGTTCGATCCAGCATGAGGTCCTAGGGGGTTTTCAGTTGGTCTGTTGGTCTGATAGTATATTCTATCTGTATCCACAATGTGCCGTTGGTAGTTGGTAGTCGGTAGTCGGAAGTCAGTAGTTGCAGTCAGCCGCTTGGGAGCAGCGCCTGAGCTGTACTTCGTACAGTTTTCGTCCTACGTGTCCCGAGTATGGTCAAGAATCTTCACTAGCTATATTATCAAGCAAGATTTTGTTTCGCTAGACTAAAAGTTCACGAATAAAATCCCCCCCTCGACAAAAGTAGAGCTGGTAGAGAAAAACTGTTTACATATTTGGAATAAGCAAACTGAGTATAGCCAAAACGCGGTAAAACATTAGACACCAAACAAAAAATTATTTTATGTTGGGCTGTGTAATATATGTGTGTATTCTTATTAGACCTACAGCTTTATGCTTTATTTTCTAAGCTATTTTTGCCTTAAAGTTAGTAATTTTAAGTTAAATATTAACCATTGTGGTCACCCTCTAAAGATTACAACAAAGAAGAACTTCAAAAATTTAATGAAATTAAACAAGTTGTTCTTCTCATGTTGTCCGATAAACTCTTCTAAATTTCCGACATGCACCTGCACGTCCTCCGAATAACACCGCTAATTTATTTTATTGTAATTTTTATCAGCAAATTTAGGATTGTGTATAGAAAAGTATAACCTGTCATTTGAAACACAGAAAACGTTTTTTTTTTATTTTTTTTATTTATATATATATATATATATATATATTTTTTACAATTTTCTTGCTACCATGAACACTGGCAAAAGTGTAGCGTATAATTATGCTGGAACCTGTATGGGCGCGGGTAGAGAAGTTATGATGTAATTGGTGCATTACATCATTGAAGCATTGGAAACAACTCTACCTACACCATAACTCAAGAATACGACCTTCCCACAGGAAGTGATGTCAACACACGGCTGGTTAGGAAGAATTTTCTCAGCATGCAGTGGACCAACACATCTCACGTTATTAAACAGTAATATCACATACTATTTATATTTCTTCCTAGTTGACATAATTGAGAATTTATTTCTACAGAGTGAATATATTCTAAAAGATTCCATTACGTTATAGAGGAACCAAATATAAAAAAACTTTTTGTCATACATGTATAGTCGGAAACTGAGTTGAAACAAATGATCACAATGGAAAGGTGAAGTCGGACTACCAAGTTGTGAGTCAGTTGAAGAATTTAATTTTATACTGGGATGTTGCCATGGCAGCTCAGTTGATAAGAGCAGCGACACGGAGAGCCGAAGATCCTGGTTCACATCCCGGCTATGGCATTGAATTTTTCAGCTAACTTCACCTTTCCATCTTAGCCTACACAAAGCCAGTGTGAAAGAATTATCATTCCAAATGATCATAATGTTTTATTTAGTCTTAGTTATTTTTTATTTGCTTTTGTATGACATTCATGTAACATAAATAGTTTTGTTATTTACAGCAACTCGTCAAAGTGGCGCCACAAATTTCAATACAGGTCTGGCAACGTAAGTGATAATAATAATAATAATAATAATAATAATAATAATAATAATAATAATAATAATAACGATAATAATAATGTTTTATTTTACCTGGCAGCGTTAAGGCCGTAAGACCTTATCTTTCACTCAACGAAGAGGGGAAAAAAGAAATACATATAACTTACAAAATAATTGATTATCCAACAGGTGATATAAATAATATTGTACATAAGAATTAATAAAAGAAGTTTTATGATACATTAATAATTATTTACAGAAATAGTCACCTTAGTAATAATTCTTACAATACATTTACAAGTTTATAAGGATATACAAATTAACATCACTATTTTAAAGTAAAGTAAAATAATAATAATAAATAAATAAATAAAGCATTTTCAGTATTATTCAAACAATTTAGTAATTTAGATTTGAACGATGATATAGTCCTACAGGCTCTGCTGTCGTGTGAGAGTCCATTTCATTGTTGAGAGGTGGTGATGCAGGGTTGTTCTGTGTTGAGGGATTAAGAGAAGTTTACTAAGTTGTGAACGAGTGTCGAATGTGTGATGCTCTGATAATTTATGATAGCGGGAACCGAGATATGCTGAAGATGATAATGACTAATATTTGGAACAGGAGACAAAGGGAATACAGTTTTCTACGACTATTCCACTCATATGCCGCGTGTTTGATATTGACCAATAACGTTTAGCAATTCCTCGGATATAGACCAATCACGATCGTTTATCTTATAAAATGCTTGCTATTAATATGAGGGAGGGATTTTACATGATAAAATGGCCAGCTCTTTACTGGATACGCAAGCATCAATGTGCCGTGATTAATACGTCACATGTTGCCAGTAAGCAGCACGAAAACAGATTATTTTATACAACATAACCTGTTTGGAAATCTAAATAATATAAATGCACATTGGTTAAAACACAATTTCGATTAGGTGCAAGCCAGTTCGTGTGCTTTTATTCTGTTCTGCTGTTAGCTTACCTGAATTAAGTTAACTATGTCTTATATGCACAATTGGTAGCACTGATCACCACATGGTAACTTGAATCGATTCATGAATGGTTGATTCATAGTATGCCATGATCTCGAAGCTGTTAGATTTGTTTTTGTATTATAAAGCACGAAAGTAATTATTAATTGTATAATCCGTTACACTTTTATTCATGGAATAGTCTTAATAAATCCAACTGGTAAACACTCGTGGGATTACCTATGATAATTTTGAGAAAGAGGACGAAATATGATCAGCTTTTTTAATGTCACAGATGTATCGAATACACATATTATGAACACGCTGTAGTATTTTTTAGAGAGCTCGACGCTGAGATCGCTTAAGAATATATCACAATAATCAAAATGGAGCATCACGAGAGTTTGTATTAGGATTTTCTTAAGCGAAAAAGGTAGACAATTTTTAAGGCACTTTAATGAATGAATGATCGAAAATATTTTTCTACATATGTGAGATATCTGAACATTCCAGTTCAGATTTTTGTCAAAGAAAACTCCTAGGTTTTTAACAGATGAACTGAAAGGAACTAGGGATTTATTAATTAGTAGAGGTGGTAGATTATTAATCCTACAAGAATGTAATCTCTATTGCCCCAGAATTATTGCCTGCGATTTTTCAGCATTCAAACTCAATCCCAATTTCGTACGTCAAGAGGATATTGTCTAAAGATCATGATTTACTTTATTGATGTAATCCATCAATGCTTTAGGCCAAGAATGCATATAGATTTGAAGATCATCAGCATAAAGATTGTGTTTGCTATGAGCTAAGCATATTCTGGTGAACTCTCTGGAAGATTTTTGGCGTATCCTGATCCTAATTGACTTTGAGATACACACAGCCTCCAGGGGAAAGATCTAGGATAGTAATCTCAAACTGATATCACTGTCTACAAAACGAAACCTCACTAAGAAAATCAGAAGTCTTTGAATCTTTTCTCTCCTCCTACGATTGGAAACAATGAATTTGGTAGACTTAGAATCCTAATCAGTGGGGCCCGGATTTCGATAACTTTCCATCTTTTTTCTGTTGATGCTAGGACGATGCTCTGTGGAAGATAAATATGGCTCATTCCATCTTGAGTGAAAATAAACCACTTCTATGGCTCCTTTTTCTGCATTTTGGAGCATTTTTCTCTAATAGGGTATTTTTTACGGGTTATAAGTAATTTTAAGGCTTTTTAAAGAACAAATCCAAGTTTTTTTTGTCGTTTTAGCGAGTTTGGTTGCATTATTTTTTATATTACTAACAGCTTCAAGTTTCAGCATCTCGAAATCAAAAAAATGATTGGAAATCCGTTGCAATGTGGCCTTTGCTATTCATGTTTTGTTAAACATTTGGATTCTTCCAATTAAACGGTTCATGTCAATTGAATACAGACTTGTCCACTAAAGTAGGGGATGCCAAACTTTTCGTACAGGGGGCCACATGAACCGTCAGATAATAATTCGCGGGGCAAGCCACAAGAGATCAACATAGGAACAAACCAAAATCGCAGGCACGAAGCAGAGAGTTCAGGTTACTTTTCGAATACAGTGTATTATAGAACTAAGATATACACTTGCATAATTAATAATTGCATATTTCTCATACTTTAGAAATGATCAGTCTTTCATTCATAGTCTCATGAGAATGTAACACATAGGAAATATATAAAACACCTGCTACATGAAGTGCACGGCAAATGAAATTCAATGAGAAGAAAGATGCTGACTCTTCTTTGCTATAATTGTAGATATTTGTGATGCTAATTTTGTGCTCTTTAGCATCAAAACGTTCGTGTTCTAAATGTTCATTAATGATAGCAGATTTATATTGTGATATACGTTGATGCGAGTATTCATAGGGTAAGGTGGTACATTTTCGAACACTTAACAAATATTCTTATTTTATGAACACAATAAACATAAGACAAGTTCAACTGTATTGTATTCACAAAGTTGGCAATGTAGTTGACCCTTCACAAAAATATCAAAGTCATACAGCTGCAATATTGGTCATGGCAATCGATCTTTCATTTCCAGAATATCGTTCGAAAATGTACCGCAGTAGGTACAATTCTAAACACCAGTGGGTACTATTTCGAACAGTGGCATTTTCAACGAACAAAGTGCTTTCTTCCAAATATTATTTTCTGTTATTATTTATCAGTAATATGAGCGTAATAATGATGTGTCACGTTTTAAATAGGCAGATGGCCGGATTGGGGCATGTGGTCAGCATGCCGACTCCTACGACAGTTATTGATGGCTTACTGAACCGGAGCCGCTACTTCTTTATGAATTAGCTCTTTTGTTGGTGTCAAGAGGCTGAATGCACCCCGTTCCAGATCACCCTACCTCAGAAAAATCTGAGGAGGTACCGGTGATCGAACCCAGACTTGAGGGTCCGTAGTCAGGAACCACTAGACCATTAAGACGGTCTGTTATAACATCAAGAGCAACAATAAAAATACTTAACAGCTGCATGCTATTGTGTATTGCATAAATGCTGAGATGAAATAACATTACAGAGGAAGTCTTAGTTTATAACTCTTCGTTGAAATAATACCACTGTTGAGAGATATATGAATACCACCCTTTTATATTTGACTTGCACAGTTAATAATAATAAACATGCAGAATGCTGTGACAGCAAAACAGCTTTTCCATGCAAGTCTTAAGCAAGCAATCGCGGGTTAAAGTACTGTTCGAAATTGTACCTAAAATTTGTTGGAATTTGTACCTCGAGCTAGTTTTTGTAAATTACTACATTGTTGAAATTCCGCTCACGAATGCCCATTGTTGTGCCAATGACTTACGTATTAAAGACTACGCTATTTGTTGGTATGAGTTAAAAATTGGTCCTCAAAAATATATTCCAGTAACACAACGTGGAATTATAAGCAATTTTATAACGTGCCATTTTTCAAGCATGGCGTTCTTACCTTCGGTTGGAAAATAATTTTTTATGGCCGAATGAGACAACTCGGAACATCATTCTCGCGGATACAGATCAACAAAACAATCAGTATGGACGCTATATTTTTAAAAAGAGGTTGGCTAACATTTGAAACCCCAAAATGGATAAAAATCTTAGTCCGTTCAGAATTGTACCATGTTCGAAAATGTACCACCTTACCCTATTAGTCCTCGTGAAAATGTTGAATGTTTGGTTTCATAATGCCTGCGAATCAGGGTTGCCAGATCAGAAACGTAGAACAGTCGTACCAATATCCGAAAAAAGTCGTATGCTAGTTAAAACTGTCGTATACTTTGTGATTTTTCAGTGTAATGAACGTATTGCGTTAATAATAAATATAATAATAATAATAAATAATTAATAATCGGTATTATACACCTTACATATGTCATGTAATTGTTAATAAATCATCTTATTTGTAAATGATTACGAGTATTTCATTATCTTCTGATGAGCTAGATTTGATTAAATACAATAAAATTAAATAAACAGTAGTTGCCACAGTGTTGTAATTATTACCAATCATATTGATTTTAGCAACATGCTTACAACAAAAACCATGAGAAAACAATAAGTTGGATACATATAAAACTTTAAAATTCGTTAGTAGATTGTTTAAAAAAATATAAAACGCTATGTTAAAAATAGTCGTACAAATAGGCGTACGACTCATGATTGCGTCGCACGTCGTACAAATCTATGAATTAATAGTCGTATGTATGGCAACCCTGCTGCGAATATTAGGCCTTTATTCTTTCAACAGAAAACAGATTCGTTACGGATCAGGCATATTGTTTTATTTCTAGTTTCTACCAACAAAGTCCAAAATCCATTCACTGACAACTTTTCTCTTCTTTCCTTTTCTGGACGTTATTAAATTAATTTAAATACAAAATAAGAGCGGCATACTAATACATGGTTTCGAATTAACTCAGAACGCTGAGAGAGCAACATTCTCCTTCGCAACTGTACTTATTTACATCATTATTGTTGTTAATCTGACCGCCTGCTTGGTATCTTGGTTAGCGTCGCTGGCTACATATTCGATCCCCGGTACCTCCTCGGATTTTACTGAGGTAGAGAGGTCTGGAACGGGGTGCACTCAGCCACGTGATTCTGAGGAGCTACTTGATAGAGAAGTAGCGGCTCCGGTCACGGAAACCACCATTAACGGCCGTAGGTGTCTGCATGCTGACCACATGCCCCCAATCCTGCCATCTCCTTATGGTAGATGATGCAGCGGTCGGGTGGTAGGGCTAGTCCCTTCAGGGATGTAGCGCCACGGAGTTTAGTTTTAGTTTGTTGTAACTCTGTTATCATTTTCAACACTGTACTACACATTCTGCACACGAATCTACTACAGTATTACTACTACTACAGAAGTCCACTGGCAGGCAGCAATGTGTGAACAAACTTCCTCACCTTGTGCTTCATAATCTCTCCTATCAGATAAAACTCAAAGACAATACAGTCATAACCAGTTAATATTATACTAAATTGTGTTCATTTCTTGTGTTTTTAACTCTCACTGTTTGGCGGTAAAGCGTCGAGAAACCAGTAAATTGTAGCAGTCAAATTGCATAGCAGTTTTTAATTATTTTATCGGAAACCTTCAACAGAGTCCCTAGACATATCAGCAAATAGAACTAACCATAGTCTAGGAATTTTTATTTTAAGAAACAGGTATTTATGACTTTATAACATATTGTTTATGATTTAAACTTAACAAAATCAAGTAAAATATTGTTTAACTATTTTTCCTACAAGAAGTAACCAATTCTATTGTATAGTGAGAAGAAACTTATTTGATTTGAAGTGAACATTAGGTATCAAATCGGCAATTTGGTTGCAAAAAATTGAACACTGTACTACAATGACCCTCACAAAATTCACAAAATATAATATACTCTCCCTCAAATGCTAATAAACGTATTTCTCTGAAATGTTTAGGTTTTTGTGGCAAACGCTTCCAGGATGTGGTAAAAAGAGAAGAAACTCGTATGGAAAGTGTAGAAATTCCAAATACCATAGGTTGGTCCCCTTAAGCCAAGAAACCTCTCTATCCTCCCGTAGATTTTCAGGAATGGTTTTCGCTTTCATGTCTTCTTGTATCCCATTAAACCATGTCTTCTTTGGTCTCTTCTTTCTGCCCGGAGGATTCCATCTGAGATCTTCTTTGGTAATCTCTCCTCCCCCATTCTTCTCACATGTCCATACCACACGAGTTGCTTTTATTTAATTTCATCTATTATAGTGTGTTGTACTTCCATATGTTCCTGAATTTCTTCATTTCTAATTCTTTCCATCCAGGATGCTCTGTTTGCTCTTCTCCAAAAATCCATTTCTGATGCTAATAATTTCCTTTCCTCTCTCTTTTTAATTGGCAAAATATCTGAACCATATTGTGTACTATTTTCTTAACTATTTAATCATAAATATACTGTTTTTTCCTTCTCTTGATATGTCTGTCCCACAATATTCCATTTAGTAGGGATATCGCTTTTCTGCCCAGAGTGTTTCTGTTCTGAATTTCTTTCTCTGTTCCACCATCTTTATGAATCGTGATGCCTAATATTTGTAGTTCTCTGTGTTTTTAATAATCACTTTATTATTTAATGTTAAATCTTGTTGAATACCTCCTATGCACATATACTTTGTTTTTTCCTGGTTGATTGTCAAGCCACCCTTCTCATATTCTGAAATCAATTTCCTTGTCATGAATTCAATATCTTCATAATCTTGTCCCATCGGCATAATGTAATGTATAAATCATATCGGTATTCCCATGGGTTTACAACTGTTTTTCCAATGTTTTAGATTTTGAATAATGTAGGAGAAAGAGTGCATCCTTATCTCAAACATGGACATAAAGAGGCAAATTATATCCACGAATATGGTCAAAATTTTGTAGGCGTTTTTGCGACTTCCCGAATCCGGGATTGGGGATAGATCACGAATCCTCCCTTATTCAAGATGTGACAAATTTCATTTTCTTCCAGCAATCGTTTTCTAGGCAGATACAGGGTTGATGCCAAGTAATGACACAATCACTCTGCATGTTTTACATGTAGGCCTTATACAGGAAACAAATAACACGCAAAGAAAAGCATAAGTTAGCGTCGGTCGTAAATTACGGGGACAGAAGCGTGTCTAATGAAGCGGTGGTATCATAAACATTTTAATTACCTATAATACTGAATAAATGCATTTTTCAAACTGAATGTCGTTAAGTTTACTTTGGCTGTGGTGGCCTGCCAAGGCTAGTTTCACGTTCCTACATCTTTGCAAGAGTTATAACTGACTGTGAATTGCACTTTGATTTATAGAACGGTAAAGAGAACTGTTGAGAAAAAAATACAAAGCTATGATGAACATGCATAAATAATGAACACTTTTCAGTCTTATCTCGTCGAACAGAGATACGTTGTAGTTTTTAGAAAACATTTTGCACCGGACGGGAATCGAACCCCGGCTTTGAGCTTTATACGATATGCCTAGACCACTGTGCTGCCATTAACCGAAACCATTGAAATAATGCTTAGCTTAAAACATAGTATTAACATAAGCGTCGGCATCAACGATGAAATATAAGTTGCAATACACAAAAGAGATTCCTTGGTCAACTTCTTGCACATTGAAGAAGGAAGCACATCTGGCATCATTGCTATTCATTTATTCTGCTGGTAGTGGCGTTCTGTTACGAAGAAAGGATTAGGGGCTACATCTCAGCTGAGCGGTGCAGCCGTATTTAATGCGCAACAGCGCAACAATAAGTGGAGTCATAACGGTCAAACATTCCACAAGCGGAGATAAATAAACAACATGACAAGCGGTAAGACAACATAGAAAATAATTAAACAAAAAATGCGGATACTTATTGACTTAGCCTCGTAATATGGAATGTATCACTGTTTAAATGAAATGTTGTCGTACATATACGATGGCGGTGTATGATCCCCCTTAAGGTTAAAATTTATTGAGCTATTATAAACATCCAAACATATGCTCTTAATATACAAATATGCTCAAATCTCAACAACAAAATGTAGCCTAATCCAAACGAATAGGAATGAGTTATTACTGTTTGTGCATATCCTCATGTTCGAGGCTGGGGACATGCAAATATGCAAAATCTGCATCATAACAGTCTTATAATTGAAGCTTAAACTACGAGAGGGAGAGATGGTTTCAGAGCTTAGGAAAAGGTCGCATTGCCAGCGCCTGAATGCCATAGTTATGCCACGCGCCGTACTAATGTGGTACTTGCTATTAACTTAAACAAAATGTCACCTTCGAATCAACTCAAAGTCCAGCTTCCTTAGCTCTGGTCAAGTTGTATCAATTCATCGCTAATGAGTAAGCCCCGAAGTTATTACTTTATCACATGACGAAATATGCATGCAAATATGCTCTAAATTTTGTAAAATATGCTCCAAAACAAAAGATTATGCTCTATCAAACTAGTGATTTTAATACTTTACGTTCTGTTGTTAGCTGAATTACATTATAAATTACAAAAAATAATAGAAGTTAAAAAAAAAAGGTCGATGCAAGAAATTTTAGTAAATTGAAAATTGTTGAAGTGAAACATCGCTTCGACATTAAACAATCTGTTATGAAAACATTAGGCTATGTACTCTCATATATTGTACAGTCAGTTCTCAAAACATTCACTTAGCTAAATATGCTGCAATTATTTGAATTAACAGCTACCCTACATAAACAATGTTTAAAATCTGCCGGAAATATGTCGTTAAAATTTACAAATTAATAAAATATGTACAAATATTTTAATATTAAAATACGATGCATTGTCCAAAACCTAACAAAATATGCAACTGTATGAAAAATGAAACTGTACGCATTTTAAACTTAGCGTGTAATATAAAGCATTATTAAAATGGGATTTTTCATAAAATTGCGGGCCGGACTAACGAGGTATGAGCATGAGTGAGTGCTGAATCTACTAACCTCCCCAAAATATGCTGTGGGCAGTCACTGCTTCTTGACAACAATACCCTTCTCACAATGTGTTAATACTTTCTCCTAGATATGTTTTGTATGACTGAATAGCTGTTTGTTACAAGGGCTGAAGTCAGATCTTTTCGATATTCACTTTAAAAAAAAAAGAAATAAGGTCTTAAGGATTTGTGTCAAGAGAACCAAGTTACTCGTGCTTTACACAGCATATAACAAGGTCTTCAACAGTGCATTATATGTTAAAAAGGCTAAAGTTCAGGACACAAGCCGTTTTAACAAACAAAATCATGTTCTTTTGGTGTTGGCTAGACTGCTGAAATCGAGTTAGTGGCCGCTATCAGTAGAGAAAAAATCAGCGCACAGTTTAGTGCAAGAACCGTGCAGCTCCAAGCAATAAAATTCTATGTGCAACAGAAATAAATGAAAATGCCAAATGGGGTTGTATGCAATAAGAATGCAATTCTAGGAGCACGTGCTTTCTGAAAACAATGTGCCACTTAGCGATAAGTGGTTTGTAAACTATTACCTGCTGATACGGTATATAGGCCTAGTAATGGGAGTTCAATTTCAGAAAGTGAATATATTTGAAACCATTGAACACAAAGTTTCCTTTTAATATTTTGTTCAGTTCGAATAGGTCATTAGAAAATGGATCAAACTCCACTTTTTTCTGGTACAGGCGGCTGTTTCTTGCTGCATATAGCTAGGCACATCAGAATTTCCAATAGTATTTTTGGGCACACGAAAAATAGGAATCTCTGTTGCTCACAATAATGCCGTGGGTGTCCGAACTAGGCCACAGCAAACGACTATGATAGGCTGCATGCGCTAGGCGACCCCCCTACTAGTCCCGCCTTATAAGCATTCTAAAACCATGCGCCGTATAGTAGCAACGCGCACTTGCTGTGCAATTTAAAGCATTGGAACGTACCTTGATTTTTTTAAACGTGTTTTCCTCAGTAAAATGTGTTCTATTATATTGCACACTCGATTAAAAAAAAAAAAACGGAATACTAGCCGAAAGTATTGAGAGTGTACAAGCTCATATTCTTGGAGGAAATGTCAAGGTGCTTATAGTATAGCACACCCAAGAAACAAACAAAGAAGATGCTGAAAGATTTCATTCTTAGAAAACGACCTAGTTAGATACACAATACTTGATACAGTACTTTTCTCTTTAATTTCACATATTAATTATTAAATTATGACCGCTAGTTCCTTAAATAGAGCCTTTTTTCTAAGAAGTTGCATTTTTTATACCCTTTGCCCAGCTATCAAATTTCATTGTTTTATTCTTCTCTCTCTGCTAGAAGTTCCCACATTTATTATTAGTTTTGACTAATACACTAGTAAATAATTCGGGCGATATGCTGAGGTAAGAATGAACTGTTTGAACTTCTGTTTTCTCGTTTATTCCTACATTTATGTTTTTTTTTTTATCTATTTAATAATAATGAACATTACAAGTAGAAAACCAAATTATTGTAATTGGGTTTTCTACCTGTAATGTTCATGACAAAAATACAATTCATTTATACAATATAATGAAAACAAAAGGTAAGAATGCACAAAAGATATATTAGTTTAGTTTTATCTACTAAGTATACACATAAAACAGAAAAAAAAAAACACTTCTGGGTTCCAGTAGTTGCCAGGTTTCTTCTCTAAACACAGTACTTAGGCCCAATGCCTTTCAGAACAAACAGCATTTAGAAAAAGAAAGAAAAAGTTAGGAGAATGTTTGGAATGATACATTAAAAACCAATAAACTAACTACAATTTAATATAGCTACTTTTATTAATTTAAATTCTGTGTTGAATTAATTTCGGCAATTGCATTTTTAGATTTATCTTTGGACATTGTAAATATGTCAATTTAAAAAATAAAATGATTGTACAAGGTACACACGATTTCCGCACGTTTCGATACGAGTTTAACTTTTTTCTCAATTATCCATAAGTAGTAAATCGCTAGGTATTCAATTATTTCAAACATCACAATCTTCTATAAATTAATATATCAAGGTGATTCTGGTCTCATTTTGAAGCTTGAAATATTCTCTTGTGCTTCACATTAAGGATTTTTTTATATATGAATATTCCTTGTTCTAGATTTTTGTTTATAATGTGAACAAAAATATTTTCATCCTTATATAAATCTATGTAACAATTTAACGTATTAAGTATAAGAAAAACCAAATGTTAGACACTAAAGAATCATTCTGTCTACAAAATAGTAAATATTTGGTGTTTTTGTCTTTCATAGTTTTGAAGTCTTTTAAGTTTGTAAAAAATTTCAAGAAAACTATTTTTATAAACAAATTATAAACAATTACAATACTTTTTTCTAGTGAAGTGTTTTAATGTATAGTTGTATAATATAGGTATGCGTATACATATACGCGTATATATATATATACACACACACACACAGACACACACAGTGCGACCCATCAGTGCAACTGAACACTTTTAAAGGCTTATAATTTCCCTCTGGAAAGTTATAAAAAAAATTGAAAGTGGGTGTTATGATCTCAGTGCTTTTGGGAGAATCGATATTGGTATTAATTAGGGCTGAAAACCGATTAAAATTTATAATCGAGTTAACGCTTGACTTTAATCGATTAATCGACTGATTAATCGACAAGCAGGTTGGTATTTTAAACGAAACCAAAGTGTACGTTTACTTTTGTTTTACACGTTTAATAACTACTACTCTACAGATAATCAGAATAAATCCTGAATTAATGAATACCATTACTTGTTAACCAGTGAAAAAATATATACAAAACTTACATTTCCGGTTACTTTTTCAGCCAAGACTTGCAAAACTAATCTACTCTTCAGGTTTCTGAATAACGGGAATTGTTTTGGCACAATAGGCTGAATGACACATGTTGTGCCAAGGCCGGAGAAGCGAGTTATTCGGAATTCGACTAAACCGATTAATCAGAAAATATAATTGATCGACGATTAAATGTTTAATCGATTAATCGAGCCGATTAATCGATTAATCGGTACAGCCCTAGTATTAATGTTAGTACCCTACTATCCATGACTGTTGCCTTACGACAATTAAGTTTCCAATCTCTAGTTATGCAGTCACAAACGAAAATGCAGTTCTCATTTCGGCAGTGTGTTTTTCTTGTGAAAACATATTGGTAGGCAAATTCATTGATTGAAACACAACGGGCATTTCGAAGACATTTCAATTTGTTCAATGTTTCAACAAGGGCAACAGTTTTATTCATGGCAAGAAATTTGGAGACAACCGGCTCTCTCCTCAGCGAGACTTGGGGAAAAAAGACCTGCAATGAGTCAAGATCATGTTGATGATTTCGTCAGAGAAATCATTAGTCGGTTGAGCCAGGAGGCAGGCTACTCATACGGCACATGTCAGAGAGCTCCACAGAAAGCAGGCTAGCGAGCATACAGAGTGCATGTAGTGCACGAATTAAATGAACCAGACGCGGAAAAGTGAATGCGTTATAGCCAATTGTTTCATGATCCTCTTATTGCAACCCCCAGACATTCTCTCCATAACCTCGTTTACAGAAAGCATGGTTTTACCTCTCAGGCTACATCAACACTCAAAAAAGCAGATATTGGGCTGCTGAGAACCCAAATTTCGTCCACGAAGCTCCATTCCATTCAGAAAAGGTTGGAGTCTGGTGTGCGGTGTCAGCTACCAGAATTGTTGATCCAGTTTTCTACGACAATACGGAAGACACTGCGGATTATGCGAGCATCTTCAATAAATTCGAGGAGCAACTGGACGACATCGAATTAATAGAGTGCTATTTCCAGCAAGATGACGAAACATCTCATACGTCTGGTGATTCAATGAGACTTAACTCGTATATCAAGCTTTTGTTTTTGGTGAACGTCTTATCTAAAAAAACATGTGGCCTCTCATATCACCCGACCTCACATCTCCGGTTTTCTTCTTGTGATTCTACCTTAAGAACAGAGTGTACACTTGCTGAACTCCGTGAACTAATAAGGAATGGAATCAAAAACATTAACTAGGATACGCTTCGGAAAAGTCACAGAATATGGTGCGACGAATACAGCTGTGTATAGATGCAGGTGGAAGTCATTTACTCTGAGGAATCTGAGGAATCTCCCAAAGGTACTATGTAATTCAACACAGTTTCACATGTCTGCCATTATTAGTTCAGAAGTTATAAGCCTTTAAAAGTGTTCGGTTTTTATGGATCACACTGTATATGTATAATTTTAGAGGCGAAAGGAATAATTGTTCCTGCCTGCAAACCCCTCATCTGTTTCACATAGATCCACACAGCTGCTTCCACGTGTTTTCTCGTGGCATATACAAACGTGTGACGTCAGACTCTTTACCAATGAGGTTTGTTTCAAACCAATCGCCTTTTAAATGAAGAGATATTAATGGACACGAGGGCAATATAGCGCTAAATATAGTTCATGTTTCAGGGCTGCGATATCTCCACAGAGCGTAAAGCTCAAAGCCGTCTGACTCATCCCGACACCTCACATCTTGTTTCTCGCCTCATACCATCCTTTCTCTACAGGTATAATAGCATAATCAAGGTTTTGAAAATAGGTTCTTAGGCCTAGATCACACGTAACTTAAGGCGGGTACTGAAAAACGGGTGAAATTGATTTTTTCAGCAATGAGTTGTTCTGTAACCTTGTAATCTGACATGCTCTTTATTGACTACTGTTACAGTCACGGTTACTAAATGGAGGGCCACGTTTCAGTGTTAATTTCTACAAATGGCAATATTTCTGAGTGATTCTTTTTTCTATCTACTGTATTTATAAATACGTATTATAATTCTGAACATCATCTACAATCTTTGGAATATCTACAGTTTCAGTATTCAAAAATAAATCCATGAAGAGTAGGCCTAATATGTTACATGTTCTTTTACGTTAATTTTTTTAAACAAATTATTTATATTCACCAGTGATTGTATAAAGTGTTGTTCATAATACATCAGCCAATAGAATAGAGAATCGCTCGGAAATACTGATATTTCTTGAAAGTATAATACGTAATCCCACGAGAGTTCACGAGTTTATCGATAGATTCGAGTGGATAGATAGAGTGGCGCTAGGGTAGTTAGTCCGCCATTTTGTTAACCCGCGAAATCAGCTGTTCACACACACTAGCCACTACTTGCTACGAACATTAATTATTGCCTTGCTTTTTTTTTATTGTGCCTTGTTATAACCTGCTTTGTATTTACTAACATTTTTCTTTTATTCTATTTCTTAGGACAATTTGGAAATGGCGATTGAAGAGTTATGTGGTAACTGTTGTACAGCTGTTTCTGATGGTATTCAGTGTGACTCATGTGATGTTTGGTATCACTTTGTTTGTTCTAGGGTATGTGCCGACGATGTTCCTGATGGCGATTGGTTCTGCAAGCTGTGTATGAAGGATAGGGAAATTAATGATTTGAAATATGTTATTGATTTATTACAGGAGGATGTCCGATCTCTGAATGAGAAACTTAATGTAACTTCTTTTTCCAAGGTAGAGTCCTTCTCAGAGGTAGTGCAGAGACCCAAAGGAAGACCGTCAAGCAGCAACGTGTCACCCTTGCAGAAGACTTATAGCCCTGTAGCTACTAATAATCGATTCTCTGTTTTAGATGGCCTAGAGGAAGTGGAATCCCCAGCTGAGCCAACTGTAGCACCCAGGCAAGCCAAGAAGGAGCATAGGCCTAGTAGTAATAATAAGAAAAAGATCCTTGTTCTAGGTAGCAGCCACGCCAGACATATGGGAACTACCCTGCAAGATGCTGTTGGAGAGAACTTCAAAGTTGAATGTATATGTAAGCCTAATGCTGAACTTAGAGATGTGATTTCAGGTACAAAGGAGCTGTCTAAAGGCTTCTCAAAGGACGACCACATAGTGATTGTGGGAGGTGGCGGTAACAGCCTAGACAGAGACCCCAGCTTTGATATCGAGCAGGATCTACGCAGCATCTCCAGCAGCAGCTCTCACACTAATATAAATTTTGTTGAATTGTTTCACAGGTATGATAAGCCGTCGCTTCGAGACAAGGTGAAAGATGTGAACGACAAGCTGTGGAACTTCTCTGCTAATAATGGTAATATCAATGTTTTGTCTGTTAACAGCATAAGAAGAGAAGAATACACCAGGCATGGACTCCACCTCAACTCTCGAGGGAAGAAGACTCTGGCAAAGCTGATTGCTGAAGAATTTAATTGTAACAGGCCTATTCCTGTCATAGTTGGTGGCTCCTCTCGTTTTTTAGGGAGGTTTTAGATGAAAGGGAACAACAACTTACATACTTGCCTCGAGTAAACATTGGTAATATATACAAGCCTGCAACTAGAACTAGTAAATCATTTGCATTATATCATCAAAATATAAGGGGGCTTGAATGTAAATTTGAAGAATTTAAGTTAGCTTTTCAGGATACAAATAATTCTAACAAGCAGGAAATTCAAGTTATTTGTTTAACGGAACACCACTGTGCAGAAACAGAGCTGGAACAATTAAAAATTGATAATTTTTCATTGTGCTCAAATTTCTTTAGACGTTCCATGAAAGGCGGAGGTGTGAGTATATTCATCAAAAGTAACTTAAATTTTAGTGATATAGACACCAGTTCCTACTGTAAGGAACAGGATTTTGAATGCTGCGCAGCCAGAGTGGAAACGGATAACAGTACATTTGTAATACTGACCATTTACAGAGCACCAACAGGTAATTTCAATTATTTTACAAATCAGTTAGAAAAGGTTCTTAACTATCTGTATAGTAATAATGTAAATATTATACTGTGCGGCGACTTTAATGTAGACTTCTCAATTGATAGTGAAAAAAAGATCAGACTGATATCCCTACTAGGTAGTTATAATTTAGACTCTGTAGTAAACTTTCCAACTAGAATCCAAAACAACTCTCAAACAATAATAGATAATATATTCATAGACATAGAAAAGCACCCTAACTTTAAAATATTACCAATATTAAATGGATTATCGGACCATGATGCACAAATGTTAGTGCTAAACGATAGTAAGGTAAACGCAACTAAAAAACATACCCATATGACTAGAGTAATGAATGATGCTTCAATTTTAAACTTCAAACAAGATCTGAAGAATGAAAACTGGGGATCTATATTTTCCTATGACAAAGTAGACTGTAAATTAAATGAATTCCTAAATATTGTGTTGCGGCATTTTGAAACTAACTTTCCAAAAAAGAAAACTGCTAATTTACCTAATGTAAGGAATAAAACATGGTTAACCACTGGCATTAAAATATCATGTAGAAACAAAAGAGAGCTATATTTAAAATGTAGAACCAGTAACAACCCAGCTCATAAAGAACACTATAAAATGTACTGCAATACACTGAAGAAAGTAATTAAAGAGGCAAAGAGTAGGCATTTCTCACAAATAATTAATAAATCAGACAATAAAATTAAAACTATATGGAATATAATTAAAAACGAAACAGGGAGATCAAAGGGAAACAATGATTGCATGTCACTAACATACCAGAACAAAAAGCTAGATAATGTATCAGATATCACAAATGCTTTTAATAATCACTTTATAAACATTGCAGAGAAATGTATTCCTACAACTAATATTAGCATTAATGCAGCAGACCTACTTAAAACACCTATAGTCCAGAACCATACATTTCAAATCAAATTAACTTCCTCTAGAGAAATTGAAAATATAATCAAGTCACTCAAAAGCAAAAACTCTTCTGGATGGGATGAGATAAGTAATAAGTTGTTAAAAAGCTGCTCATCTGAAATTAGTAAACCTCTTAGTCATATTTGTAATTGTTCGTTAAAAAGTGGAATATTTCCAATAAGACTAAAGCATGCTATTGTTAAGCCCCTCTTTAAGAAAGGTGACAAAAATGTTCCATCAAATTATAGACCTATATCACTCCTAACCTCATTTTCAAAAGTTTTTGAAAAAGTTATGTACAACCGCTTAATACACTATCTTAATTTGAATAACATTCTTACACCATCTCAGTTTGGATTTAGAAGTGGCATGTCCACTGATAATGCTACATTTCAACTCACTACAGAAATATTGGAAGCGTTAGATAAAAAGAAACATGCCCTAGGAATTTTTTGTGACCTAGCTAAGGCGTTTGACTGTATAAATCATGAAATTCTACTTCAAAAACTGAAACACTATAGGTTGGATAATATAACACTAAAGTGGTTCAAATCATACCTGTCTGATAGAACTCAAAAGGTAATAATAAATGGAAATGAATCAAAATTAGGGACTGTTAAAAATGGAGTACCTCAGGGATCGATACTGGGACCTTTGCTCTTTTTAATTTTCATCAATGACTTACCAGATAACTTAAGTGACGAATCAAAGGCATTGCTTTTTGCAGATGATACTAGTGTACTCGTAACAGGAAAGTCACAAGAAGATTTAGCAAGACTAGCTACAAAGACTTTTCACGAATTAAATACTTGGTTTCAAGCTAATAAAATGTCACTTAATATTGATAAGACCCACTTTATTCAATTTAGAACAAAAAATAGATATATCTCAAACATTGTAATCAATTATCAAACACAAATCATAGAGGAAATTAGCAACATAAAATTCTTAGGACTACAAATTGACCAAAATCTTGACTGGAAGAAACACATTGTAATGATAAGTTCTAAGCTAAGTTCAGCATGTTTTGCGCTACGAACTTTGAATGATATATTACAACAGGACGCATTACTCACGGTATATTTTGCATATTTTCACTCTGTTATGAGGTACGGAATCATTTTTTGGGGTAACTCTGCACATAGGGAAAAAATATTTAGATTACAGAAGCGAGCAATAAGAATAATATGTGGAAAGAAAAAACGAGAATCTTGTAAACCGCTGTTTGAAAAATTAAAAGTCCTCACTCTCACCGGAGAGTATATATACTCTGTTATGTGTTACATGGTAGATAATATTGATAAATTTCAAAGTAATCACAGTATACACGGGCGTACTACTAGAAACATGAATGATTTACATAGACCAGCTAACTCATTAAAACTTTTTCAGAAAGGTGCTTATTATTCCGCAATACAAATATACAATAACCTTCCAAAAGAGATTAAATCACTATGTATTAAAAGCAAATGCAAATCTTTCAAAAGAGCTCTGAAGCAATATTTAGTAACTCACACCTTCTACAATATGGATGATTTCTTTTCAGCTTGAGTAAGTGTGACATAACAATTCTTGTATCATGTTTTTTTTTATAACATGCATGTATGTTTTTATCTGACGTGTTCTATATCCTTGAGCCCTGCTCAACACAGGATCTACAGAACGAGACATCTACATCTACATCTACATCTACATCCGCGCACTAATGCTACCAGTGGTGCACATAGGACATAGTTAACCTAATTCAGATAAGCTAACAGCAAAATAGAATGAAAGCACACGAACTGGCTTGCACCGAATCGAAATTGTGTTTTAATCAATATACATTTATATTATTTCAATTTCCAAAAGTATGTTGTATAAAATAATGTGTTTTCATTCTGTTGAATGACAGCATGTGACTTATTAATCACCGCACGTTGATGCCTTACGTGTCCATTAACGAGCTGACGTTTTATCAGATAAAATTGCATCCTTGCGATCCGAGGAAAGATATTATAAGATAAACGATCGTGATTGGTCTATATGCGAGGAATTGCTAAACGTTATTGGTCATTATCATATACGCGGCATATGAGTGGAATAGTCAGAGAAAAGGCATTTCAGTGCACGAAATGTGGCTGCCATTTTGTAACGAAATTGCCCACAGTTGTAATAGTTTGATTAATTCCGAAAATAGTATGCAATTGTATACAAAGTCAAAGCCTTCTTACACACTAGCGTTTTTAGCAGCGCTTCTGAGTCGCGCTGCAAACGCTGTATTCTACTTTTGCATGTATTCAGATTGTAGCTATACACACTAGCGTCTCTACACGCCAAAGAAGCGCTGCTACGCAAGCAGGTGCGGCTCCCCGCTGCTAGCAGCTGCGTTTTGCAGTCGGTTTCCTTTTCACACGCAGCGTGAGAGAAGCGCGGCAGTTCAGTTTCAGAAGCCCTGAAGAACCGTGCCATTAGTTTTGACACAGAAGTATTTATTAATGAAGTGGATAAGTGGAGAAAATTTAATAGTTCATCAAAACTTGACAAGGACATTCTAAAATATTTGAAGAATTTATCATCATCTTGTCTCAATTCACTGTAATGTGTATAAAACTGACCATTTATTATCCTGACTTCTTTCATTGGATGCTCTCAATACTTGCGTTTACGTCTATATACCTTCTTCTTCTAATTAGCAACGCAAGTGCAAGAACTTCTTCGTCCGAATTTATGACCAAGAAATGAGGCATTGGAGGAGCATCGCAAAGTAGCGCTTCCAAACGCGACTGAGAAGCGCTGCCTGGTGCTACTCAGAAGCGCTGCTAAAAACGCTAGTGTAGAGCTTCCACGGCCTGTATAAGGAACAGTTTTACATTGATGAAATAGTGAAATAATATTTTGGGGAAATTCGGTTGACAGTAGAAACATGTTTCTTCTACAGAAGAAAATCTTGTTCAAAAGAGATTCTTGCAAATCTTTACTAAGAAATATATTTTATCTCTAATGACGTTATATGTGAATAATGGAAGTAAATTTACCAAGAACATTGTAATTCATAATTTCAATACTAGACACAGACTTTATCTTCTTATGCCTTCAGCTTCATTGACCTGTTAAATTCTCTTCTTAAAATAAATGACAGAAAAGAAATTATTCAAAACTGCTCTTATGAAACATATATTTATGCATGCACTTGATTCAGTAGTTAATATATTACTGACACTCAGCATTAGTAATATACTATTTTTAATGACCCAATCCTGGATAGTGTTGCATGTAGGCTATTTATGTTTGGTTTTAGCTACTGTGTAACATCAGAAATATAGGGGTGTATGTAATCTGCGCCACGGTTGACACCGAATTTGAAATAGAATAAAAATGAGATATGTAAACTGCGCCACGGAGATATGTAAATTGCGCCACAGAGATATGTAGGTTGCGGCAGTAGTTATAGGCAAACAAATGTTATACCTAATATGTGAATGTTCGTTTCTATGTAGTAACTTTTTTTTGCACATGAGGTGATGGGAGCTTACTTGTCTGTAGGTTGGTACGAGTGCTTTATCTGCTCTATCTGCTCTATCTTTAGGTTGGTAACAACTTTTCTCTAGCGAAGCACATCAAAACACAATCTCACTAACGAGTCATTCACTTGTGTTTTACAGTCTCAGAGTCATTTTGTACATTACCTTTTAGTGGTCGCAGTCATGGACGCCATGAGTTCTAAAATGGAGAGTCACAACGGAAAACTTATCTTCGTTGATGGCTACAAATTCCGACTGAAACATAAAAGTAAAGGATGGTTCGTGTAAAAAAAAGTGTAACAGTAAAGGAAAATGTTAGTGCGTTAGTATGACGGTTGACGCCATTTGAATGTCGGTGGCGCAGTTTAAATATGTCGGTGGCGCAGTTTACATATGTCGATGACGCAGTTTACATCGTGTAGGTTGGGGGAAAAGGTAGAAGTGGCGCAGATTACCTTTTCCTAAATATAGTATGCAATTTTTCTACATTTAAATTGTCTATTGACGTGTCCTCTCAAACTATGAAATGTAATCAAGCTTCTCTTATCTTCTGTTATCTTACGTTGGTCACTTAATATGTCAAAATATGTTTCTGAATACATACCACCTTAAATAACTTGACAGATTTTTTAAAATTGTCTGATACAGTCTGACGTGTTCAGTGAATTTAAAAAGTCAATAAATCGAAAATATCAATGTAGGAAATCAACTTTCTTAGTTCTACTAAAAACTCGGAAAATATGCAGACGATATCAACGAATGTGTGTGCAAAATAATGTTTAAACAGTCGGGCAAAAATTATGCGAGGCGCGATTTGAATATTACTAAAACATGTTTGTAAGAAGGTATGTTGATAAGGCTTCCTTGAGAATATAAAAGTACATAGGCCTACTACTGCAATTAACATATTTTAAAACTCGTGGACATAGCTTTCTCAATGACGATGATAGCCATTTCTCAGAAACAATGTTCTATTGTTATTATTATTTATATTACTATTGATATTGATATTATTATTACTATTATTATTATTATTATTATTATTATTATTATTATTATTATTATTATTATTATTATTATTATTATTATTATTATTATTATTATTTCTGTCTTAAACTATCCACCTCTTCCCATCTTCTGCTGTATCTTGTAACTCTCCATAGCTTCTTTACTTATTGATCACATCCAGTATCTCACTTATTCTTCTACAAAGTTTTCTTGTTTTATTTTTTCTTCGATTACATCCATCCGAAGTCCTCGTCGTCTCATGATGTGTTCTATAAAGTTAGCTTTTCTTTTCCTTAAACTTCCAACATAACCAACTCCAGCCCATGTGAGTAACGTGTATATATGTTCATAAATGCAACAGTATCATGTTTGCATATTTTCAGACGCGTAAAGGCACTCGTAAGGGACAATGTTTAGACACAGCGGCGGCAGTTTTAGGCCTAAGTATTGGTACACAACCGCTGTTAATTAACAATAACAATCTGAAAATTCCATATGGCGTGCATCAAAGTTTGTAAAACTCGTTAATGTGTAGGCCTAATTTAAACGAGAGTTTTGAAATGACACTATATGACAATATAGTGCAATATATTGACCACTCTTAACAATTTTCAGAATAGTAATGATTCAGTTCTGTAGTTCTTCTAGCTGAAGGTTGTTGGTCCTGTGGTATTCGTGTATGTAGTGGAAAATACTTCACTTAAAAGCAGAGTAATTATTCTTTCATGTTGCTCACAGAACTATCATATAAAGCAAAAACAAAACAAACAAAAAAACAAACAAACAAACAAAAAAAACCCTCTTTGAATTTTACTGTGAAACCAATAGACCTACATCTAAAAAATCTTATAGTACAGCTGAATATTTCCCTTTTTCAAAAGGTTGGACTTTCTCGTAACTTTTCTTTTCTTTTTCATGTCCTTTTTTTCTGCTCATCTAAAATGCTAAATACCCTAAATTAGCAACTCTTGAGTGAGCTATGACAGGTCTTTGAAGGTTATTAATTCTTGTTGGGACAGGGAAACTAGATTCACAACATGCAGAAGTTCTTGGTGCTGCTGACACTCTATAACAACCCTCAAAGGCGTTCCTATTCTTGTCATTTATATTTCTTCGCAGTAAGGAGACTTGCAATGATTTTCTTGTGTAAGAAGTTCTTTACAACTTTCATACCTTCTATTTTTGGGATGTTAATGGGCGAATAAATGATCTGAATTAACAATATATACTTTATTATAAGCATTACCGAAAAGAAAGTTCGAGGGTGGGCGGGCGCCCACCCTGGCCCTTCCCTAGCTACTGGTCTGCCTATATTTTATCACAGATCTATGCCACGGGTAAATGTGATTGCAGGTACATTGTTCTATTGTAAGACACATTTTATCATATATACTCGTATTTCATGAAACCTCTGTGACGTAGAAATATGATAGTGCAAAATAGCTCTAATAAGGGTTAGGTAATTTTGTTGATGATAAATTTCTGAATGTTTCTCAGTCTCGCAACACTCCGTCAATTTTGCCATCAATCATTCTGTCTGTCTAGATGTCGCTTCTTCCTGATTTTCCTATTGGTGCTAACACTGCTTCTAACCAAAATAGTAGCTTTATACCAGACAAGGAATAAATGACGTGTTTAATATTCCAGAACTAGGAAAGTTGGTATGAAACATTTCTTCTTGATACGGACTGTGGCAATACGGCGTGATTACTGATTAGTACGGAACACACAAAGGACTCCGGGTGCAAAGTATCGCCTCATGAGGGAGTGTCTGATACTCTGCCAGTGGCACAGGTGACGTGACGCTAAATTAATTCCTTGGCAGAGATCATTGGCTTACGCTACCGTTCCGATATTTATAGCAATATACTTGTGCTATTGCAGGGTCAGATTCGGTTCCAGGGAAGACATTTACCTTTTAAAAGACAAAATGGTACTCTGCAATATTAATGACTCTTTAACTTGCACACACATTCTACCTGAGAACACTTTAATTTGGTATGTAAAGCATTTAATAACTGTGTGTAAAATGTAGATTAAGTTTTTTAATAATAATCCAGCTGCTAAAAGCATGACGTAGGCTATCCTAAAGTAAGGAAGTTACTGTTCATTAACCGTGAGATAATATTCTACAGGATGGACCTCAGTTTTCGTGATGATTGATATTCTACAGGATCTTTTCGTATTAAACATTAGATGATGTTCTACATTATGGACCTCAGTGAGCAAAATATCGTTTCTATATTAAATGTACATAATTATGTGCTTTATGAAGTTTTGTTCTTATTTCTAATATATTCTTATCTTCAGATTAGTCATCTTAAGTTGATATTAAGCATTGTATTCCACCCTCTAAACATAAGAATTGGCTGTAGCTGTCCCAGAAAATAATTTTAACTCAATGCCGTATATCCGTCCCTTGGTTTGCAAGGTCTGGCTATAGCCGTCCCAGAAAATCACTGTAGCTTAATGCATATTATTTCCTGAAATACAATTAGAAAACTTTTTGAAGTTATTTGTTGTTCTGTTGCATATACTATTGCATACACTACAGAATATAGTGTACATACTATTGTATACTACTGAATGCAGTGTGTGGTAGTTTGGAAGCCTGGTGATTCCGCAAGAGGATATTGTCAGTCTTCTCCCTGTCACTTATTTAACACACTCAGTCCATACATAGCCTACCACGAGATAATCCTTGACCAAAGAGAAATCCCCATGGCAAAACCAGGAAGAGAATCTAGGCTAAGAGGACTGATTAATATAAATGACTCAGACTCCCTTTCATTAAAAAGAAGTGGTGTAAAACATATTGTATAAAGTACCTCAAGTAGAGTTTATATTACGCGATATTGTTAATAATTTTTGGTGGATGAAAGCTATGTAACTTTATTAAGGTTATCAAATATTTGGGAAACTTAAAACTGCGTCATACGCAACAGAGAAAATAATTGAATACCTCATCTTTCCAGATCTCTAAGGTCAATGGAGGAAATAATAGGAGATTGTGAACTTAATAAAACAAGCTTAAGTGACTTACTTGTTAGACCTACCTTAATTACGATTTCTTGAGTGAAGATATTTCATGGGCCTACAATGCACTTTAATTTTTTTTTTTTTTTATTGCATCCAGATATGTTTAAGAAAATAATACTATATTGAGGTCTCCTATTTTCTTCAGGTTTACGGCATAGGCATGTAGCTATGAGTTCGTATACAAAAGACTAGTGTTACTGGTATTTTTGTAAGAGGTCTTTTTACAAATGGTACAATAAATATGTGCCGTTACTTATTTAATGTATATCTGGAAATCTGTGAAATTTAGAAAGAAGTGCCCGTAGTAAAAAAGTTGATTTAATTGTCTCTACAAATCTACCATACAGATTTTTCAATTATCACGAACGAGTGATCGGGAAAAATCGGAAGTGAACACGAGTAAGCCATATTAAATGGAAAAACTAATCGTTGTTTTGTCAATCATGGTTAGCATTTCTTGACACAACAGCATCAGGCCTGCACAGAAGAACAGGCAGACGGACAGGTAAAAAGAGACAGACATTCCGAAAACTTTTTCCCCGGCTTCTAGGCTTCTACGATCACTATAACCACTTTCGCTATACTATGAATCATATCTAGAGGTAGGAATTTTGGGTGCTGCACCTTAGTTTTTGTTTAAGTTACTACTACATTGCCCAATCCAGCTTGTCTTGCAGAAGAGACATTAAGTGGACACCCCTAAGTGTATTTTGGTTGCACCTTTTTGCACCTTTTTGCACCTTTCCCTAGTGCAAGCACTTTGTTGCACCTTTTCTCAATGGTAACATTTTTTTTTGCATTCTTAAACACATTTTTGGCTACTTTAGCACGTGTCATTCCTTTCATTATTTAGGAATTGTCTACAATACTGTAGTTTTCCTTCAACACATAGGTCCACACACACTATTTTCCTCCACATTTCTCTATCTTGTGCATTTGCTCTTTTAAACCCCTTCTGGTCATGCTTCTGTGTTCACCACTATTCCCCTTTTTCCTAGGACTTCTCGGTTTTCTGTTAACCTCAGCTTGGCATAAATCCTTTGTTATCCATAAACCCTGTTGTTGAGGATTACACAAAAAAACAAGAATTTAAGTAATTGACTGCAAAATAAATATGCACCACTTGTGCCTGTTGAGGCTGAACATATAGTCTACGCGTATTTACTTAGTGACCAGAATTGCAGCCTCATTTAAAATGAAATGTTGTCTTGACAGTTTTCTGGACTTCTGATTTTAACAACATCGTGTTCTGGTAATTGTTTTTGGCAGATTTTTTAATACATGATAACATGAGTAAATAATTTTTATGATATTTGCATGAATATGTACATTTAAAATTAGCGCCTTTTTTTGTTGCATCTTTTTCGACTAAAATAAAGTTATTGTTTGCACCTAAAATTCGTAGCTTTAATCATATCCGAGAAGTAAAAGGAGGAATAGTTTTACTTCCTGTCCATTTAAGGATCCGACAATGAATTGATTCCACGTAAGTCAGAGGTCTGTACTTAGGCCCTGAATAGGGTATAAGGTATTAACTTCTTTCAATCCAGTGCGAAATGTTCAGGCTACAGCATTGACAATTCCGGTTACTAGGATCCTGATGTTGAACTGTAGATTCCGGCTACCATAGTGTCACCTGCGGTCATTTACTTGATGATATTCCGTAGGACTCAGGCTAGCCACCATTCTCACAATCATTTATCGCCCCCATGTATCGATTTTGTAATGAACAGTTCCTAACAGACAGACAGCAAACAGAAGAAAAACAAATATTTGATCAAACTAAATTGACCTTTCTTTTAAAATGCTCTAGAGGCTTCGTTTCGATTCTAAACGTTTCTACCACGAATGCAAATTTGTTTCCAAAGTTTGCAAACCAAACCTTGACTAGCGCTCAGAATGGAATAACTCACAGAATGGTACAGTAGAACAATTTAACATTGCAAATGTGTAAAATGTGTGTTTATTTAACCATTGTTTACTCCCACTGCAATTTACATTATGCATTTGTTAATCCATTTAACCGGGTTTCTAGTTGACTCTCTCTACATTTAATTACTGATAGTAAAATTCGGTTTGGACAACTTTAACAAGTAGAACGTTTATGCAAACAACCATGGAAGTAATAAGTATCTCATTCACTTCGCATACAGGATTCCTCAAATTTCCCTAGTTTCTCGAATGCTATAAACCAGAGTTTCAAAACTTATGAGTCGCGAACCCTCGGGGTTTTTTTATCTGGGCAGGGAGCACGGTGAAAATTCTTAGATAAACTATTATTATTATTATTATTATTATTATTATTATTATTATTATTATTATTATTAACAACAACATTAAGTAAATAAAGTAATTTTTGCTCGTATGTGCAATTAGTTAAACTGTCAAAATACGTAAGTTATTTCTAAGGACCATACTCAGGATATTATTTCATAGTGGTTACAGTATCCTTAGTGCAGAAAGTGGTATGATTTGAGTGACCAGCATCGGATCGGCTTTCCTGAACAGCAACTGGACATCGTGACTAATCGCTGCTTCCCCCAATAGTCCTCTGATAAAATTTAATCCACCAACTTATCAGGAATGTTGGCTTCGGTGGTGCAGAAGTAGTCTGTCTGGCTCTGGATCCGAAGGTTGAGGGTTCAAAACCCGGCCGAGGTTGATGATTTTTTTAGAATGTGGAAATCCTGTGCCCATAGTCTTCCGGGAGGGAGAAACAGTGGCTCCCGGCACGTTAACCAACTTGAACTCTAAATTCAAGCATCTGGACCAGATCCATACTGGCGTGTCTAGTAATCTGACCGTGAATTTACAGTTTCTTCCATGTTTGTTTTGTAATTATTTGTGCTTCGGTGAACTCTGACACCATTGCATCTGTGGTTAAAACAAAGTGAACTCCTGAGTAGGAAGATATTTCAAATTGGGACGGACTAAGCATATAATCGTACATTTTTTTATTTGTTTAAATCAAACAAACAACATTATCATACATTACATATGAGCAAAGCTCGTCTTTAGGGGCTGAAATTATCTTATCTACTTAATAAGATAGAACACAGATCACAGAAATTTACAAATATACACACAAATTGTATACATAAACTAAACACAGTTAAACAGTTTTTACAAAAATATTTTAAGTAGGAAATTCGAAATTAAGATGAAACAAATGAAAGGGAAAACTATAAGATTTGCTTATTAATACTAAATAAATTGATATATTATAACATAATTTTACATATTCCTTGTTTTACTTGTAACATTATTACTATTTTCTTTGATGACACGCTCTCTATGAAGCCTATGCTTTTTATGAAACCTATGCTTTTTAATTATTTAATTTATTATTATGATTAGCCTTAACCTTAGTCTTAGTCTCAGTCATAAGTCTCTTATTCACTAATTTACTATTTATGTAACCTATATTGTATATATTTTCTGAAACCTGGTTGAGTGGAAGAGAAGGCCTTATGGCCTTAACTCTGCCAGGCAAAATAAATCATTTACTACTACTACTACTATATTTTATGAAATTACGATTATCAGCAATAAGAAGTTTCAAACCATAAGTTAGATCTTGTAATTGTCCACTAGTATTCCTGCATTTTGTGTCTGCAAAACGAAACGTTGTGTTTCTTCATGTAGGCCTATATTGATAACGTTTGAACGAAATAAATTTTTATATGTTTCTATGGTAGGCCCTAATAATATAATAATGCAAACTTATAAAGTTGTTCGATTGTCAGTCTTGAATTCAGAGTATAAAAAGTCGCAGGGTTAGTCGATAGGCTTAGGTGTAACCGCTATCTACTCATTGTTGATACGACACTTCCGTTGTGTAGTTAGCTAAATCAAATTGATAAAATTTACAAATGGACGATTTTTAAAGAACAGTAAAAGAGCTCAGCTGCATTTATAACGACCCTATATTTATGACTTGACTGAGAGGAAAGTTAAGTAAAATTAAAGACTGTTTACTCTGCTTTAATTAATTGATAGCTGCCGGTATATAATAACACTTTATTAAAAGGAGAAGCTTGGAACGTCTTCTCCGACTGTGCATTCCATTCCGTTGTAACTAGGACGTGAAATAGAAAAGGAGTTGCAGCCATTTATCAAAACATTTTCAGCCATGGGAATTGCATAATTTGAATCTTTTAATTATCTTGCATATACGATATTATTAATATTATTATTAGCAATATTAATATAAAGCATTTTGCCAAAAATATATTTCGACATATTAATTATCAATTAAGAATATAGAAAATTTGATCTACATTTCAATCAGTAATTTAAATATGCCTATAAGAAAGGAAAGTACAAACTTAGGTCTCACCGATTTCATTCCCGAAGATAACTGCTAATCTAAATACAAGCTTCAGTGTATAGTATACCATTAGACTTACGATTGAAACTAAAACACTGTCTTTATTTACGACTCTATAATAACGTCACATTCAAAATATTTCGTTATGGAGGAAAAAGGTAACTTAACCAACAAATTATAAAGTGTATATTTAAATACTATTGATGACAGCTCTATAAAAAATTATGGTAAAGTATGTTTCTTAGACGCTGAAAAAGACTTCTTCCAGCAATTTTGTGACTGATTCAGGAACACACTTCGACGAATTCATTGTTAATAAAATGTCATTGGAAATTATGAAGTTTTTTAAAATGTCAATGTTAGTGTTTGATAACACATTTTTATTCCTAAAATTTCAAAACAATTTAAAACTTTTGAAAGTTTCTTAAAAGGTTCGTTAATTACTCTACTATTTCTACTATTATGTGTATGTGGGATACATCCTGCCTAAAGTAATGAACTGACAGGTTATTTTTAGTATAAAGCAAGACATAGTAAATATACAAGTTGGTTATTGTTAAACACCCCAACCCGATAAACAATGGCTTACAATGCCCCTGTTGCTAGGGTCTGGAAGATAGACTGTACTCGCTAAAGGTTAAGGGAATTTCATAAATTATTCCCGTTCTGAATTTGAATAGATTAATTCATTGTTAAATCGCAATGGTATTAGGCCTACTAACGAATAACTAATATTCAGTTCAAACTTATATTAAAATATATTATTTTCTATTATTGAAACTTGTTATTAGAAGAAATATTATAACAGTATATTACTGATACTACTATAGAAACAATAGAATAACTCAGCATCTTTATATTTTTGTAATGGTCTTAAACTAATGCAATTGTTGGAGCATAAGTCATGGGAACTATTTTTTCCTCAAAGTAAGGCGATGGTACCATCAGATGTATGTCACGGGAGAGTGTGGGATCTCTTGTATATGGACACATCATTTGGTAGTATTGTGATGTACGGTTGTACGACTAGAGGCGATGGTAATTTAATTGTGAATCAGCCGCTGTGTAGAATGTACATGACCAGCATTCTTACGTCGAAATACCCTATCCGAGGAAGAAATGCCAGAGAATACCACAAGAGCTGGTTGAAGTTTTGGGAAATAATGCCATCCGTACCGAAATTTAAGGGATCATGGAGTGGGAACTGTGTGATTTCATGCTTCAGACTACCGTAATACATTAGAGTAGCACGATGCAGACGCGTATGGACGTTTATGGGTCTGTTTCCTTCACTATCCTACATCTAGTAACTATAATCTGCATGATAGATACATTTCATACCCTGCCTTTCATTTGCATATTTTAATGACTCGTGTCTCAACCATCATATTGTCATGCCTTGCCGGTAAGGTATTATGTTGTAAAAAATTTGTAGATCATTATACACATTGAACATTTATAACTGTAAATGTATACTCTCTTTCCCATAACTTACGTATCCTACTTACATACCTTGGTGACTTGAGGGTATAAATGAGAGAGAGAGAGGGAGAGAGAGAGAGAGAGAGAGAGAGAGAGAGAGAGAGAGAAAGAAAGAAAGAGAGAAATAGTCTTTCTCTTGTATATTATAGCCTGTGTTTTGTTGTGAACAGGAGTAAAGTGCATGACAATAAATATACCATCGCTTCCTCGTTTTTAAAAAATGCTATTACTACGGCATTTGGTTGCATTTGTAATTCATTGTGATTGCGAATATAGATTGGTTCTGGTTGTGATGTACCAAATCATAGCACTGGCGTGCCATTCCAACCAATAAAGAAGCAGGTTAATAACTCTGCAATTCAGGCTCCAATATAAATGTCACAGTAATGTTATTTGAAATACGTTACGGCGTTTACGCGATGTAGTTGATGGCTTGTGGTAATTGAATTTGAATGCCTCCGGGTTATGTTGGCACACGGTCAACGGACTGCCTGATGTCTTCTATTGGCTTCAGAGCACCAATTGCTAAGCGGGGCAATATTCCGATTAGGCAACACGGCCGCTACTCTCTTAACTCACCCATACACGCGATCATCACACGTCACTGTGCAAATGTTGTCTAAACCAACTATGAACAGCCGTTGCTCCATGGGGCGAAGAGCACTATATCAGCTCAGAGCTCTCTCCACTATCTGGTTCCCGGCTCCCAACTTCCACCGTAATTTCTGCAATGCCCTACATGAAATCACATTTTAGTAAATTCTGGATATAAATATAACACAAGTAAATAAAAATAAAGCATTGGTTTGACTTCGGTAAGCCCACCAGACAACTTCCGGAATTCCGTCTATTAACTTGTGGAATTATTTTATTATTCTGAAATTGATGTAACGTTCAGCGTTTGAGTTTAATAAGTAACAGATTTTAGCACAGTCTGCAGGAATTCCTTTCTTCTCATTTCTTTTGTTTCTATTGCTGCTTGGTGAAGTTTCTTGATGTGAAGACTTTGTTATATTAATGTCAAATAAAAAATCCCATACCATTTTAATTACATATACAGTATATAATATAAAGTTTTTTTTTTTTTTTTTACAAATGTGTGGTGCAGTAAAGTGTATATACATACTTATAGCGTAGTTTGGAGTATGACTGAATCGTACATTTCTTCAATTTCCTGCTAAAACTAATATGTAGGCCTGTACTGTATATTCAAACTATGGCCATAATTTCTGGAACTGAACCTTAAACACTGATATCCCTAGTTGAAGAAAGAACACATTCGCTACCGATTAACAGCGGTGAAAAGTGAAAATTATGAAGGGAATAAACCACTGAAAGTTGGATAAAATCTTTACATTACTGTCTTAAAACATCACACCAAAAATTTTAAAATGCTGCATAGTGTAATTTGTTTATAATTTACAACTTGTTAAAATTAGTATTTATTGAAACAGCTTTTTAGAATAGTAAAGTATTGACTAGGAAAAGAAAATTACCCACAAATGTAGACCAAGATACAGCTTAAGTAGAGAAAAATTCAGGAATATATTTACATCCAATACTTCTGGAGTTATTTAAATAAGTGATATGCTGATATTTTTTTATTTAATTTCTTTATTAATACAGTTGCGCTCATTCGAATTTCTAAACAAAAAAATTGGAAATAGCCTGTTCCCTTCACGCTCAGCTCAGTGCTTTGTTACATTTTCCCATCACTGATCTAGGAAATCCCACAAAATATAACTGTGATTTCTTCACTGTTACAGTTGAACGACTTATTCCGTTACTTGTTATGCTAAAGGTTGAAGGGATTTGTATGAAATCTTACTGCTTTCTCCAACTTTGAAACACAAACTGTAACGATAATCAGGTTTTTAGTATTATCTCACTGAACAGATTAGCATGAAATTATTGAGAAGAAAATAAGTCTTGGGCGGGACTCGAATACGCTGACATCTCTCCAAGGTGGGGTCTGGTGAAATATGAGGAGTGGGAACGGGCATGATCCTCGGGAACCGACTGGTCTCGCCTTCAGCGTACAAAGCTGAAAACCGTGTACGATTGCCGCCCAGGATAAATTTTCCTCTATTAAAGAGAAAATTATAATTTAATGGGAAATATATGGTGTGTATGGTGTAGTTCAGTGATGAAAAAATACGGCCCTCGGGAAGAAGCACTCCGCAACAGGAAAGGAGAAAAATATATTTCTTACTCAATTGCTTTTTCTTTCTATTGGATTATCTATGGATAATTTTAACAGAACTTCCAAGACTTTTAGCATTGAATAAGCTTTGGACATTTGCATTACAGAATTCCATTTACTGTGGACTGCAAACAGTAAAACCGGGCATTCAGCACAAATTAGCTGTGTTGTAAAGTAACCACTCAATTGCTGTTTCTTATTGTCTAAAACTTGAGTTCTACAATTCCGTACCTAATCAAGTTTCCAAATTTTAATTTATCGTGCCCAGAAGATTTTTGCAACCTTCATGTTTGCGTGAACAAGTGTTTTCGTCTTTAAAACTTCGAAAAAGTTGTGTCAAACAGACTGACTGACAGACTTTCGACTTCACTCTTGAGGCTCATCCCGTTCCAGTTCCAACCGAACTATGAAAACCGGTCAAAAGTTCGGTCACAGTTCCACTCATCTTATACATCTTCGTATATAAATTACAGACATAATAGTTCTGAAAATGCACCATTTCAGCACCTCAAACTATTGCGGCCCGCCTTGTAAAATTTTTCTGTCATTTAGCCCGCTGCCATAGAGGTTTGCCCATTACTGGTGAAGATCGCGTTAGTTTTGTAATATAGTCTACACCAGCGTTTCTCAACCTTTTTGAACCCGAGGACCTCTAAAATGTCTAAAAAAAAATTACGAACCCCTAATTTTACATCCCATTTTTAATAGAAGGCCTATATCCTTAATATTTGGGGTATTAATTATAGGTCATTATTACGAAATAGGTGAACAAATTTTACTTCTTTGCTTTCCACTCGCTTTATGATATTTTAAAATTATTTCTGGGACCATCTGCACAATCTTCGCGGACCAGCAGTGGTCCGCGGACCATAGGTTGAGAAACGCTGGTCTACACAAATATTATTATGAATGGGAACAAACTCCCAAAACGACATTTGGTCGTTAATTTTGAGGATGTATGCGTTAGTACGTCTAATAACCTATTGAGCAAAGTTCAAAATTTAGATGTTATCCTTTAGCCTATAAAACAGCAATATTCTGGTTTGTACTGTACAATAATTTGAAACCTTCCGATGCTTGGCATTATATTTTCATTGCCCTGACCTCGAAAATACATTTTTTTCATTCTGACTTCGTTTACAAAAAAGATGAAAATATATTCATAAATTTAGAGCAATGTCACAGTCCTATTATGATGGTATCAAAATAATTTGACCATGGTTTCGGAACTAATATTGGACGGTCACTGCTTGGGAAGACTTGGGTTAGCTCAAAGTACGAGTAAAATTACATGTTGGTCTGTGGCAAATATTAGTAATCGAAATCCAAAAAGGTACTAGAGAAACTGCTGATAAGCGTTTTAGGAATTTTTCAGAGGCTCTTCATCGATTTTTTTTTCGTTTGAATATGAATTGCTAAGTTCTCACTGTACTGTATAAGTTACCGCGTATGATTATTATTATCATTATTGTTATTATTGCTGCTGTTATTGCTATTATTATTGATTCCTTTTATTTTCCATGTGGAACTAGGTCCTCTCATGGCGGCCGGTGGACCCAAAAGAAGGGTGGGCCAGTGAGCAGTGTTTTCAACCCCCCCCCCCCGCCGGAATATTAAAATTGTGCTATTTAAGAATATGCTGTAAGAAATTAGTAAATATGAATTATAAGTATTGAATTGCTTAATACTTATTTAATTTACAGAGTTAGTTTTAACTGCGTGAGCATAATGTCTTAAGATCCAAGTGTGAAACAGTTTTCTACTTCGTGTAAATTTTGATTGATAACTATACTCATTCATTTTTGTAGATGTAATCTGCCTCCTGTTCTTAGAGCCAGCGAATTTTTAAATTACTTTCTGGGGGAAAGTGTAAGGTTATATTCACCAGAGGGAGATTTAAATAAATAAATATGTTAATATCTAAATAAATAAAATAAAACAGTAAAAGCCCTCCGTGTGTGTTGGCCCATTAATTTCGCTGATACGTTTTTACGTGTTTTTACAGCGTCCCGACTCTGCAATTACCACAGGAATTGTAAGAACAATTTCTACTAATTTATACATCTTATAAAATGTATATATCAAATTACTGTCGCCTACAATGACAAAAATTCACTTATTGTTGTAGTTTCGTATACAGTTTCTTTTCCGTAGGCTGCAGATAACTCACATTTAAGTTTTTCTTTATTTTGCATCGGGTACGTTGTTATGATAGGTTTGAAAGGGGAAAGAGAAAAGAGGATAATACTGTCTATATATTGGGAATTTTTTGGGATCTATAATTGAAAACACAGACAGCACCATAATGTCTTATTCACATTTCACTACCGGTACTTAAAAATAATTGAAAAAAAATTGCTGTACTTCCCCCTTGAACACACCAGGGAACTGCATGAAACTGAATCTGCTACCTGCTAGCTGCTAATCATTGTAATAACAACCCTAAGGGTAAGGCCCCATTTACACCAGTGCGACGATATTATTTATCGACAAAACATACAAAAAGATCCTTAGAAAATTAATACAAAAACATACTTATTGCTGTCTTACAAGTATCCTGCAAAGCAATGAATTTCAAATGAAACAAACAGTATCAAATCCTACAAAATAATTTTTGCATGTTATACACAGTAACGCCAACTTTTGAAAAGCATTGGGTGGGCTGAAAGATTTTCAAATTGTCATACTCCCGCCCCGTAATTGATTCATGAAATGGACTTACATAATAATTCGGATAAACATAGAATTGTTTAAGGAACGATGTCTTTGTAATAATGAATAACAATCAACGTAATTCAACCGCCAGAAAAAGAATTGAGTAGCCTAGTTAATGGAAACCCTTTAAAATTAATGATGTTATATTATAAACTTTTTTGTTTGTTTTAGGTACTTATTAAAATAAAATAATTATGTAGCACGACGCGTTCCAAACTGTGCTCTTCATTTGAGTGAACTATGTTCTTCGTCTTTCCTTAGACAGGAGTCTATTCTCCCCAATCACACTATCTTTTTCGTGGTTTATTGTCCCTTGTTGACCTTTTTAATACATTCTTTATACATGTTCCATCCACTCTTTCTTTTTAACCAGTTACCAATGTCTACTACACCTTTGTCTAAAATCACAATTTTTTCCCTTGTCCATTAATGGCCTTCCTGTGATTTTTTCCTCCCAAGCAACGTCTAAATTCTAAATCTAGCTTTTTTCTCCTTAAGTATACAGTCTTTAGAACAGCGGTGGCTGTAGAAACTGCACTGACAGACGTAAAAATGTAATGAATTGTGGTAAGATTTCAAATTATCTTGAGGGAATTGGAACAAGAGAAGATCGTACTATATATTCACAGAAGAGGAATTTTATGAATTAATGAAATTGAAACTGAAAAATAAGTATTCTTCGGGACCCGATGAGATACAGTGTTTTTTGTTGAGACGAATTTTAAATGTTATTGTGAAACCTGTCACATGTTTAATTAATCTTTCCTTTTGCTCTGGAAAGTTTCCACAGATTCTGAAGTTAGGAAAGGTTGTTCCAATTTATAAGAAGGGAAGTCCTCTTGAGAAAACAAATTATCGGCCTGTAACTGTACCTTATTGCTTTTCCATTATGTTTGAATACTGTTTTCTTAACAGACTGGTTAGTTACCTTAATTCCAAAGGTATTTTATCTGACTATCAACATGGTTTTCGTACTAATAGATCTACATTATCTGCAATAAATTATTTTTATGACAAATTGATATCTTATATTGAGAATGGTGAATGCCCTATTGGTATATTCTGCGATCTTAGTAGAGCTTTTGATTGTGTAAAACATAATTTATTGTTGTCTAAATTGTCAGAATATAATATAAATGGTGTCCCACTTAAATGGATTCAATCCTACCTTTCTAATAGAAGTCAATATGTAAAACTGTTTCATTACAAGAATGGTTTGATGTCGTCTGTAATATCAAAAACTGTGAATGTTGACCTTGGAGTTCCTCAAGGCTCCGTTTTGGGCCCTTTATTATTTATTTTATACGTAAATGATATTTTTAAAGCTATTCCTCAACATATTTCATGCACTATGTATGCTGACGACTTTTCTTTAATTCTGTCACACAAATGTCAAAATTCTCTAACTGATATATGCAATAACTTATTAAATGATGTTTACAAGTGGTTTTGTACAAACTCACTGCATTTGAATCCAAGTAAGACGTTATTTATGCATTTTCATAATTCACAAAAAAAGTTAGAAGACATCAATTTATATTTAAACGGTAACTCCCTTCCAAACTCGAAGTCTGTTACATTTTTAGGGCTGATTATAGATGAAAATTTGAATTTTAAAAATCATTGTAAGTCAATAATATCGAAACTCCATTCTATAGTGTATATTTTCAGAAATGTGAGAAATGTACTAAATCAAATACAGCTTCTATCATTATATTATGCTCATGTTGAGAGTCGTATGAGGTATGGCATTGGTTTTTGGGGCTGGTCCACTTTAGCTCCTAATGTTTTTCAGGCACAAAAAAGAATCGTTAGATGTATGGCTCGTTTACACCCTACACAATCATGTAAAGAGTATTTTAAAAGTCTTAATATACTGACCATGCCTAGTCTGTTCATATATGAATTGTGTATGTATACATTTCATAAACGAAATGAATTTACATTGAATATGAGTTTACATAATTTTAATACAAGACACTGCAATGATTTTCATGTACCTTTTAGAAGGCTTAAATCAGGCTGTAAATCTCCGAATGTACTTGGTCCTAAACTATTTAACAACCTTCCAGTGGTTATTAGGAATGCAAATAATGTTTCAGTCTTTAAGAGGAATCTAAAAGAATTTCTGATTGAAAAATGTTTCTATTGTGTTGATGATTACTTAAACCTCCATTAATTAATTATAGACTAGGCTTATTGACTATTCCTATGCAATGTATATTGTCTATTGGAAAATAAACTGATTGATTGATTGATTGATATATGACTACAGTAGCCTGATTTTCGCATTACAGCGATTCAACAAATAAACACAATTTTGAGCAATAGCAATAAATAATTATGATAATAACACTCGGCAAATTATTGGGTGGGCTTGAGCCCCACGGACCCATGTAAGTTGGCGCCAGTGGTTATACACGTTTTTGTCTTTGTCTTGCTTCGTTCTAGTGTGAAAGCAGCCTGTACTGCGAGTCAGACATGCTGTGCCAGAGGAACTTTTAACCAGAAGTACGATCCAAGTGAAAGACAGAGAAAGAGTTACAGGACCGACTCAAGTGAGAGACAGAGAAAGAGATTCGAGGGCCGGCCCACGGAACGAGAAAAATTACCACAGAAAGGCAACCCCATCGTATAGTCCAGGCAACGAACGAAAAATAGAACAAAAAAATCTTGTAGTTTTGAAATTTTGCAGAGTTGTCAGAGGGAGTTCCTGAACAACATACTGTACTAAAGTCCCCGATGGTGGGAGTGAGCGGGGTGGCAGTGGGGCCTGCAGAAGGTCCCTTTTTTTAGGTTTTTCGTTTATATCTAAACAATTGTTCGTCGTAGAGCAAAAGTTGCTATATGCAAAATTCAAGCTGATAAAATTTACTACAAGTTTGATCCTGCAAATTTCTTTCTATTCCAAATAGTTTTCGAGATATCCGCCAGCGAAAATAACAAATTTTCGAGAAAAAAAAAACTCTTTCGCCTCGCGCTTTTCGACACACTTTGCATCCTAGCGCTTCAGCCCTTAGGTGTACAGCAATGTTCTCATGAAGGAAGTTGTAGGAAAATAAATTCGCTTTAAAATGAGTAGTCATTTGTTATTTTGTCTTCAAATGTTCAAAAGTTATAACAATTTTAAGTTTCGGTCAAATTTCGTACGTCGCACTTTCTTTATATTTAGGGGTTATATATTTAGGGGTTATATATTTGTATTTAAGCTGTTTGTTGTGTATTTACATCATGAAACAAGTGAAGAAATATCACACAACCATTAAAGTTGAATTTATTAAAAATCCGATCACGGTACAAACAGAGTACATGTATGGAAAATACATTGTATTCCAGGCAAGAAAGGAAAAATAGGGCCAAAAAAATCATGTAGTTTTGAAATTTGGCAGAGATGTGGGAGAAAGCGTCCTAAACATCATAGTAAAAGTCCCCATGCATAGGGGGTGAGCGGGGGGTGGGGGGCACTTTTAAAAGTAATTTCTCTCAGTTTTCCCTGTACTTGTACCGTGATCGGATTTTTAATAAATCCATCTTTAATGGTTGTGTGATATTTCTCCACTTGTTTCATGATGTAAATACACAATATACAGCTTATATACAAAGATATAACCCCTAAATATAGAGAAAATGCGATGTACGGGTTTCTTTCGAAATCTCGAAATTTGACCAAAATTTAAATTTTTTTTTTTTTTTTTTTTTCGTAGATTAATATGTATGGAAGGGTCATTCTATAGTAGAATTTTCCTTCTATGTGACTTGGTAGAAAGTACTGGAAGGAAAACATACTCCATTGTCACTTGAAATCGCACTAGGGTTCGTGAGAAATTAAAGTTTTATAACTTTTGAAAATTTGAAGAAAAAATAACAAATGATTTCTCATTTTAAAGAGGATTTATTTTCCTACAACTTCCTTCATGAGAACATTGCTGTATACCTAAGGGCTGAAGCGCTAGAATGCAAAGCGTGTCGAAAAGCGTGAGGCGAAATAACTTTTTTCGAAAATTTATTTTCGCTGGCGGATATCTCGAAAACTATTGGGAATAGAAAGAAATGTGTGGGATCAAACTTGTAGTAAATTTTATCAGCTTGAATTTTGTATATAGCAACTTTTGCTCTACGGCGCACCATTGTTTAGATTTAAGTGAAAAACCTAAAATAGGGACCTTCTGCTCACCCCCCCCCCTTCGGGGACTTAACTCTGCAAAATTTCAAAACTACACGATTTTTTTTCTATTTGATGTTTTTCGACGTTTATTGACTGGACTAGTAAGGGAAGACAGCTTGAAAAACACAACCCGGCCCGTGAATCCTTATGTTTAGAATAGGTCTTGGCGCTAGATGGGTCTTTGACACTCCAAGCCAAAATAGTAACTACTTCATTTGTAATAGAATTGACGATTTCGTTTAGAAATATTAGTTAAACATAAGTTTAAATCGTAAAGAATATGATGGAAGGGCAAAAATATTTTTAATTACAAATTCATATATTTAGTTTTACTTGCTGATATGTGTAGAGGCTTGCTGAAAATTTCATAGTAATAGATTAAAAATGTCTACGCAAGGAACAATTTGAATAGTGAAATACAGTGTTGAGAAAAATAAACTTTAAAGTTGAGACACGATTTTTTTCCTTGAAAACTGACCTGCTCTTTCTATAGGCATAAAAAACGAAAGCCTTCGGGTAATTGCCTGGAAAACATATGAATTCCTTTCCAGCTTTATTCTGAAAATTACCAGAACTATACGTTAAAATATTTACTGAGAAAAATGTGTTGTAATAATAGAGTTGTGACATAGATTGTCAGTCATGTGCTGAGCCCTTAAAGGACACTTAAATGCACCTAGATAAAATATGTTGCATTCTTTGATTGGCCAACGGAGGACTATGTGCCCAGGAATTTTACATCCTGAAAAATCCATCAATCGCGGCCAGGTTTCAAAACCGCGTTGGATCTTGAGGCAGGCACGCTACCCCTACACCACCGCAGCCGACATACTGCAGATAATAGCCTAAATTTAATTTTGGCCGTCGTATAGTAAAATTTAGAAAGAAGACGTAGCCTGTAATGCAAAGGAGTAATATGAGGAATAGATTGTAATGAATTCTTGATGAACTTGAAGTTGTGGGTGGCTCCCTTTGAAGTTTTCAGCTACACAAATAATTCAGTAAATCACCCAACAAAGCACGGTTCATTCAGCTGTTGTCAAAGCAGAAAGCACAGTGTGGAAGGAGAACCACTTTTGTAGCGCCTAGAATTATTCTTCCCATGGAATTACAACCATCCAGATGTACGGTTCTTTTCAAAGAATAGGAGTAGAAATGTCAATCCACGTTAAGCCTTTAAAGCACGGAGGTCATGTGATACCGAGGGGTCATCACAAGTATCTCGGAGAAGTCATCAAGCACTGTAATTGGTCGAGCAGTTAGCACACTTGCCATTAGGCATTAAGTTCTCGGGTTCCAAATACGACGTCCCATACTGTAGAGTGTAGACTTACGACACATTGTCTGAATAAAACTACCTGCCATATAAGGTCTAAACTTATTTCCTCTCTCCTGCGCTAAGCTGTTTCCAAAGACGATTGACCGCCACTCCACTAATGCTGAAGGAACTGTACGATTAGGAACGGGCAGGGAATAGCGTTTCAAATGGGAATTGCAATTTTAATATTAATCGTTTAGTGTTTCAATTGAATTTGATTTAAAATTAGGTGTAGTGAAGAAATGAAATCAATACAGTAGTTGAATAACATTAACACAGTAACCAATAACATAAAGTGTCGATTTATTTATGAACAGAAACAACATCAGTCCGACCATAATTCAGAAATTTGGAAGGCCATGATAATTGGGATTATACCCTTAGCAAATAGTGATGGCGGTTGAAGCCAGGTAGGTTCCTTCACCAGCAAGCACCCTCACAGTTACAAACGCAGGGGATTAGTACCGACCGTAATTTCTGCCCCATGAGTCAACTAGTGAATCAATCTTACATTTTTTTAATAGGCCTATGTCATTTTATCTTAAAATGTTTGTTATATATCAATTCTACACATAATTACAAGAGAAATGACACCAAACAATGTACAATTTACTTTAATAGGAACATTTCTAACAAATACATAAATAAAAGTTACGAGAAAACTGCTTTCAAGTCCTATGTTCCTATTAAAGTAAATTATACATTGTTTGGTGTCATTTTTCTGGTAATTATGTGTAGAATTGATATATAACAAACATTTTAAGATAAAATGACATATTAAAAAAAATCTAAGATTGATTGATTGAAGTAGACTAGGTGACTCACGGGGAGGAAATTACGGTTGGTCCTAATCTCCTGGCTTGTAAAGTGAGGGTGCTTGCGGGTGAAGGAATCTACCTGGCCTCAACCGCCATCCCAATTTGCTAAGGGTATAGTGCAGAAATAACCTAACTCACTGACTTGTGTGGTGCTGCACTAAACAGCCGATGCGTAGATAATGTACAATTTGAATAACTGATTATGGATTTTGACACCTAACTGGCGTTTCCGCCTGATGATAAAATAATAAAGTCAGAAATAAGAAGTGAAACTGATCACAGAATACGTTGAGCTGGTTGTAACCTCCAGTCAGAAGAACAAGTTTCAAAATAGTAACTCCTGAGTGTTCTGACTAAATAGATTATAGGTCCTACTCATTGGATTCCAAGATCACGAAAAGTGCAGTTTAAAATAAGCCAGTTTATGGGCTTCAGCCACTTAGTACTGAATCTAATCATTTCTGTTTTATTCAGATTTGTTCGAGGACACAGTACTAATCTAGGCTACATTACTTAAAGCTGTTAGGTTAAGTTAGGGTTATTATGTGATGCTATATTATATATCACAATTTTAATCTATTTTTGTTACTGTGAGTTCATAAACACAAAGCGTTAATAATATTCGCGTCTCCTCATAAGTCTAAATTCTATACAGAATAGAGGGACAGTTGGTAAGCCCATTGCCACGGCTACCAGCTAGTAGGAAACTGAGGTATTACTTCGACATGAAAGGACCGGGGTGTTGGTGCAGTGGCTGTAATTAGGTTGTGTTAGGTGTAAATTCTGCATGGGACTCACAGCTTACAGTCCTCCCCAGAGGAATTCGTGCCTTACCCAGGATTTCTATATTCTGAAAAGTACATCTACCTCGAAAGGATTTGAACCCGGGTCCTTCGGATCCAGAAAAGGATGTGCTACCGGTACCTCAGCACCACCTAGGCTGACACAGAACAATAGATACTGTAAAGTAAAATAGACTATAGTAAATTGAACTAAACTGGGCCTATCCTATACCAAAGTAAAGAGACCTATATGTCTGGAAAATAACTAAGCTCGTTTATACCGTACATCTCGTACCGTATCCAAGTCTCCATACACAGCCCTGTAATAACAGTATGACGTATAGGGCCATTCCTCTACATATTTCTTTCACAATTTAATCAGAATATGACTGACATTCTGTTTGTAAAGAGTTTTATCTTGGAGATATGATTGTATCTATTATAGTGACACACGCCACGAATACCAACTGACGGAATTTATGGTTTCTAAGTGTTTGGCACCTTTCCATCTTGCGGTAAGAAGTCATTCTTGTCCCATTCACTCCTTTAACTAACTTACCTAGGAATAGTGCCAGATAAATCACATCAGGAGACACGTCATATGCTACATCCAGCCTACATTAACCATAATAGTCTGGCTTAAGTTATAGGGCAAGTCATTAATAAAAATTAAAAAGAGTAAAGGTCCTAGTATTGATCCCTGATAATTTTTGAAGTAATATTCCATGATTTATACAGTCGAACGCTTTCGCTAAGTCACAGAAAATTCCCAGAGCGTACTTCTTTTTGTCTAACGCTTCCAATATTTTAGTGGTGAGTTGAAATGTAGCATTCTCAGTGGACATGCCACTTCTAAATCCAAATTGAGATGATGTAAGAATGTTATTCAAATTAAAATAGTGTATTATGCGGTTGTTTAAAAAAAAACTTTTGAAAATGAGGTTAATAGCGATGTAGGTCTGTAATTTGATGGTAGATTTTTGTCATCTTTTTTAAAGAGGGGCTTAACAATAGCATGCTTCTTTCTGGAAATATTCAATTTTCTAACGAACAATTGCATATGTGACTGAGTTCCGATGAGCAGCTTTTTAACAAATTATTACTTATCTCATCCCATCCAGACGAGCTTTGAGAGTCTTGATTATATTTTCAATTTCTATGTGGGAAGTCAGGTTCATTTGAATCTATGGTTCCAAGCTGTAGATCTTGGTTCTAAAAAAACGGGTCCGCGCTGATGGGATTTTACTGAAAATAGTAGTGTAGTCCGAGCTTTCGGCTGCTAGAAGCTCTGCAGCCATCTTCTGCAGTCATCTTCTCTCCCAGAAAGGTCTCCGAGAACCATCATTAGTAACCTACGCCGGGAAAGCCTCAAGTCTCATACAATATTATCTTCCTTTAAAAACTCGGCAAAAGATAGATTTATGCTGCACCCCAGCCAAGCTCCGCCGTTTTGTTAGGTTAGGAACGTTTATGTTAGTTTAGGAGCAATATACTGAATAGCACGAGGTTTATTATGTCTCACATTGAATTTCTTCTGTGACGAAACCCTAAAACCCCACCTTCCCAGGCGGGCCTCATTAGAGAGGAGCCTAGGGTGCAGCATAAAACTATTTTTTCCCCAAAACTCTGATATTTCGAAACTCACAGTGAATTTTTATTTGACAAAACTTCAATGTTTTTTGGATACCCCAAAATTTTTAATCCCCTCCCCCCCCCAAAAAAAAATTTCAAATGGCAGTTGCGCCATGATTTCCCCTGTGGGCGGCCCTGAATAGTATGAAATGAAACCTGAAACTTTCTCACCATTCACACCAAGCCCTTCACTCGCGCCATTTTGTCCATTTTGGATTCCAGATGCTGAACACGGAAGTGAGGTTACGTACGACGTGTACTTGCAGTAGGCATATACAGAGTAGCTGAATATTATATAAATTGTTCACATTTGTTCTCCAGTTACAGGATGGACATACAGGTAATTTAACGAACGTTGCATGGTGAAATGTGTATTTCTTAAATGGGCCTAATTTTTCTAGAAAATGAACTTGAAGCCTTGGATTTTTCACTGAAAAATATCGTATTTTAGGTTCAGTGTATTCAATTTTAGGTTATAATATTCCCTAGATGATAGAGAGTTCTTACATAAAGTCAGTCTGTTCCGCGGAACATGCGAAATATAAGTAAAACCAGGAAGGAGTGGACACTAATCTAACCTGAAATGCAGTACCCGCATATTATACGTTAAGTATCGTTATGGTACTGTTGACTCAAGATATTTTGCTCCTGGGAACAAAACAAGTGGCACTGCTAATTAGGGAAAAAGAATTGTGGGCAATACAAGCAGGCTTAATAAACATGATGGATATAACTTCCAACACAACTGTAAGGAATGCCTGTGTTTTTGCCTTTATGGGTTGCACACAGTTAGGCATAAGGCTAAATTGGAAGGAACTCAGGGTATTCCTGCCTGGAATGAGGGGACACTAACCTAGGGTTATCACTGCTAAACTAATGTCACTGTTGTTAACCTGTAAACTGCTACACCTAGGGAGATAGCAAGCTTAAAGCTTGGCAGATCCTTGGTTTTTTCCCCAAGTTTTTGCAGTAATACCCAAGGGTTTTGTTTTTAGTTCTGGCAACTATTTTTATTTCTCCATACATAGCATGTGTACATGGTTTCAAGTTTTATAGGCCATCGATATAATCATCACCATTGCATACAATGTGTTCAGAGCGATGCGGAAGTCTTTGGTTCCTGTTGGAGCTGCCTAATCTGTTGATGGTGTGAAGTGAGCTGTCTGTTGCCCGTAAAACATCTTCAACTTTATGAAATCAAATCCCACGAAGTGGCTCCTTCATCTTCGGGATTAGATTGAAGTCGCAGGGACGTAAATCTGGAGAGTACAGAGGGTGATAGAGCACCTCCCAGCCCCAGTAATTGAACAATTCAGACACAACTGCTGTATACACCCTAGCATTGTCATGCAGAATGATGGGTGGATTACCCATGAAGTGTCGCCGTTTTCTTCTTAGAGCTTCTTGCAGATTGTTTTGCAAAAATGAACAGTAGTAGGCCTACTCTGCATTAACATTCTGCCTTTGGGGAACGGTATGCTTTAAGATCACACCATCCGAATGAGTTGATGTTTTACAGGCAACCAACTTCTCTCTTCGCACCATCAACAGATTAAGCAGTGCCAACGGGATCCTAAGACTTCTCCATCACTGGGAATACATTGTATGCAATGGTGGTGATACATCAAAAACCTATAGGCTAAAACTTACAACCATGTAGGCCTACCGGTACATACGCTATGTATGGAGAAACAAAATAGTTGCCAGAACTTACTCTTGTACTTGGTGATTCCATGCATTTCAAGTTGAATCTTAAGATTAAGGTGGGTCGTAGTTTGCCTTACAACATTCTCTTTGGCTGTTTAATATCTTTCACCTCATTAATTCTTTCTCTTAGACATTACAATGCTTTTAGCAGTTAAATATTCTTGTGCTGTTGCTTTGAATTTTGTTGTATATATTAAATCCCAGTACGTTATTTGGAATGGTTTGTTAACCTACAATTAATTAATGTGGGCCAAAACTTTTATATTCATAAAAATTTTCTTTGTTTCAGGAAAAGCAACCCTTAGATCCTGGCATGGCGACGATAGATGGACGGCCAGCACAATATGGCATCTCCCTCAAACAGCTTCGGGAGCTCATGGAGACCCGAGGCCGAGAGGGGGTTGCCAAACTGCAAGAACACGGTGGAATTCAGGAGGTCTGCAAGAAGTTGTACACATCACCTAGTGAAGGTAACTATTACTTTGCATTTACTTTTCCTTATTATCATTCCAGAATAACTGCTATATCTTTTCCCCTTTCATATATTTTCTTACTGTACTCATAATTTCTTCAATGAAATAAGCTTATTATAACATGAGAATTCAGTAAAACAGTGGATTGCATGCAACTTTGTCTGAAAGTATTTTGCAAGATGACCACATGTTTTGAATGAATAGTAACTTTATAAACGAGCAAGGTTTTGCAATAAATGATGTGCATCCCATAACCTCAACTGAGTCATGGTTTACTTCTCCCTCTGCCTCTTGCAATGGGATTGTGGTTACAATCTTTTTCCATGCTCAGATTAAATTAGCGTGCCTCACTCAAATGCATTAACAACAATCCACTGTCACATTTTAGAGATATTGTCAAAACTAGGCAAAAACAGCAGTCATCGGACCGTTTCCTTGATAAAGTCATACAAAAAGAAAGATTCTAGTCGGCAGTAGATAGCAGTGTTTGCAATAGTTATAGTGAAAGTCGTGCTACACAGTACCTCTTCTCGTTCTCTTATATCTCTCGTTCCAAGTCAGGTTTCTGTTATAAGGTAAAGTAGGCCTATAAATTTATTTGTATTACCGTATATCATATTAGTTTATAGGCTATTTTATATTAATCATTTTATAGCAGTAGAGACTACATATTTTTGGGTTGAGGAAGTAATCATCTGTGTTTCAGTTATTTCCTACAAAAAAAATTTGCTTGATGTGAATTGTGCTTGCAATCAAATATTTTACCAGTATAGGCCTGTGTGGGTCTTGGAAACTCCCTTGTGGACTCTCAGTTGAGGGTTTGTCCTGACATGTATGTAGTACGAGGTACTCATGGGCAATGGAGGAATCAATGCCTTGACTATGCAATAAACATGTGGATGCCTGGATGCAATAAATATTATTATTATTATTATTATTACTATTATTACTACTAACTTCTGGTTCAAGGGTGACTCATTGCTCCAGGTATTGTCTCTCTTAATGTGATAGGGGAAAAGTTTAGATTAGGCCTAACGCAAAACAGCCTCCCTTGGTACTAGGCACTATGAGCTGCCAAATAGAAGTGGGAAGTGATACCATGGGGGGGGGGAGACAAGTGGAAACTGGAGCAATTTCATGAAATACTGAAACAAATCCACCATAAATTGGAAAATACATTTTTGGGTATATTTTTTATGTAGTGCTTCAAAAGAGTGACTTTGCCAAGTGAATCAGCAAAAAATGAAACAAAACCACTGCACTTTTATGCACAATTTCAATATCATTACTATTTAGTATATAAAAGGCAATATAATACTGCCATATATCAGCTTAACTTCTCAGATAAGAAATGCACTATGTTAAAAAAGCAGCTTACAGTGTTGTACATATATCTTTTGTGTTTCAAGTTAAATGATTGAGGATGTTAGATAACATTCTTGTACTTAAACCTAACCTTTTGAATAGAGAATTCATTATGTATTGGTACTCATGGTACATATTTTGAAATGACAATTGTGATTTCAGCTAAGTGATAACAAAAGCAGCAGCATCACAGTATGACTATGCTTTAGTCTGCTGCATTTATGGAAGGTATAGGTGTAGGAATTTGATATTGTGCAAATGGTATGCTCCTTGAAGGATTCTTTGGGCCTTCGTACACCACAAATCTACTACTAAATCCCCTGTGAATGCAGAGATGTTTACAAAGGGCAAATGGGCAGCACTGTAGAGGGAAGATGTAGTGAACACTGCAGATGTACCAGGCTGTACTACCTGACAACTGGGTTCACACAGTTCACAAGATCCAATTTGATCAGACCAAGATCCTGCAAAGGCAGAGATACTATAGGCCTATTTTTGGGGCAGTTTTGTAACAGAGGTCTTGGAAATCCACTGCAGTCTGCAGTTTAGCCAGGCCTACAGCCAGCGTTGGTCAAGCTCACTCTAAAATAAGAAAGGACTGTTTGCGCATCCCACACTACTGTTCAATTCAATTTAACCTTTCCAATCAATCATAGTTCTCCAATCAGAGAGTTGGTTTCTAATATTTGCTCTTCTTCCCAATTTTCCTATTGGCCTCCCACTCCAACTAGCATTTCCTCACTATGCCTGTATCGACTGTGTCCAGGCCAAATGGCATAACCCTTTAAAGTGAAATTTTACAGGTGAGAGGAAAAACAGTCTGTATTAAAAATATAGTAAAAGGAGAGAAGTTATGAAATACTGCAACCTTGATGGTTACTCCAATTGACATGTGCATCTGAAAATATTAGTGGGAACTCCTAAGTACATTTGACTTGTATGCTCAGCTATTATATGATGATTAAACATTTTTACCAGTTTGAATTTACAATTTTAAAAAACAGCTTACATTGGTTTTCAAACATTTTAACCAACATAGAATTTTTGTTGTGTTACCTGCTTTGGCCAGCATGTGTATTTCAATACCAGCTACCTTTCTGTACCAGGTAGTGTACCAGCACTAAGAATAATGAACGGGTTAAGTAGACAGACATCATGTCGAGAAATATTTAGGAAACAGAAAATATTAACACTGAGCTCAATATTCATCTTGGAAATACTGTGTTTTATAAAGCAACACATAGGAGATTTAAAATCAAACTCAGAAATACATGAATACAACACAAGAATCACACACAATACTGCAGAACTGAAATCTATAAACAAAATGTACTCATCTTAGGATCAAAAATTCATAATAAATTACCACATGCAATTAAAAAACAGGAAAATTCAACTAAATTTAAAAAAGAGGTAAAATCCTTTCTACTACTACATGCCTTCTATACACTAGATGAATTCATGTCGCATGATTTAGAATAAAAATTACATCCATCCCGCACTATACCATCCATATCTATAGTCTTTCAGGCCCATAATATAATGCTATGTGTATGTACTGATAAATTGACTGGAAGTAACTTGTAAATATTACTGTTATATAAATGTGCATGTATGGGTGTGTGAATGTATATGAGGAACCATATAGGTACTCAGAGTGTATGAATGATACTTAATATCTAAGAGTTGACGTATCCTATATCATTTGTGTTCTACACATGTACATGATCAAAAGGATGAATAAAACTACTACTACTACTACCATTCGGCTTGGACACAGTCGATATATTACAGACCTTTTCACAATTAACCCACTTCTCCCAGAAGATGTCAGAGGAGCAAGCTGCTGAAAGCTCGGAAACAATCCTTGGAGCAGCTTGAGAACATTCAAGCCAGTGAACAGTGAGGTTTGCTCTGCAACTACTTACTGTGCTATCCCGAGCCATGGAAAACCAAAGAAGAAGATTATTACAGTAATGAAATTTCCCAGTGCGTAAAGGGATTCCTTATGTATGTCACATAACAGTACACGAGCTATTGAATATGCTCCTACTAAATTAACAAACCTAACCTGTCACTGCAGAAGAGTCAATCCATTTAAACCAGGTACTCCTAGAATATGTACAACAATATGTTTATTTAGAACAAAATATATCTCCCCATACAAGCACAGATAAAGAAATTAAAAGGAGGATAGGTCTGGCATGGAAGGAATTCTGGTCTTCAAAATTTATTCTGATGAATAGGAAACAGAAAATAAGTAGGAAATCTGAGGTACTGGAGAAATGTGTCATACAAACTCTGCCAAGAGCTGCCAAATATGGTCTCTGAATGGAAGGTAAAAACAGGCACTCCAGACCTGCCAACGACGGATGGAGAGAAAAATTCTTCAAGTATCACTGAGAGATAAGATCAGAAATGAAGAGATACGCAAAATAACAGGCATGTGCGATGTGGTCACAAAAGCATTAACCCACAAATGGAAATGGTGGGGTCATGTGGCACGGATGTATCAATGATTCAATAACAGGATTTTTTTAAATTTTATTTTTAAAAGCATTGTTAGAAAGAGCTTTAAACCCATCAGGTAACTTATTAAAATTTGAACATCTTTACTGTTAATTCACAGTCCTTTATTTATTTCAGTCCGCCGGCGTGGTCTTGTGGTTAGCGTCGCTGACTACAGATCCGTCGGCCCGGGTTCGATTCCCGGTACCTCCTCGGATTTTTCTGAGGTAGGGAGGTCTGGTAGGGGTGCACTCAGCCTCGTGATTCCAATTGAGTAGCTACTTGATAGAGAAGTAGCGGCTCTGGTCAAGAAAACCACCAATAACGGCCGTGGGTGTCGGCATGCTGACCACATGCCCCCCAATCCTGCCATCTGCCTACGGGAGATGACGCAGCGGTCGGGTGGTAGGCCAAGTCCCTCCAGGGATGTAGCGCCACGGAGTTTTTAGTTTATTTATTTCAATAAATATATTTTGAAAGGTTTTAGACCTATATTTTAAACATTATAATTTGAGTTACAATATTTTGTTATGAGAAATGTTTTAAAAGTATTGGATCTAGTGGAATAGACATTAAGATTGCAACAAAGTCCATCACATGCTACTGGTCACAGCCATCTATACTGGCAATGGCTACCAGTGAAAGCACACTAGCAGATGAATGATCAAGAAAAGTAATTACATTACGACTCAAACAGATAATAAGGCATACTCTTTACTACAAAGGAATGGTAGTAATCTTTTAAGATCCACTGATTTTCAGTGGTGGTATGCTATCTGACCATTGAAACAAGTCACTGTATGTCATTGGGCCTTGAAACCAGTGTCTATATTCCATACCAGTGCATACTGCCTCACTTCCCTCACTGATTTATTTTTAATGAAATGAAATTCCCTATACAATATAACAATTTAAATTCAATTATGGTCGATAATTTACAATCTGAACACACTGTTCAAATGGATATTTAAACGAAGTTACTTTAAAATATTTTGTTTTTAAGTTGTAATGGTATTGTTTGTTTTGGGTAGCTTCATTTGGAAGAAACAAACAAATAGGTAGATTTTTGCTGTTTAAATGCAGTCATACATAAGTGACATTTTGGCTTTCAGGTCTCAGTGGATCAAAAGTAGATATGGAACATAGGCGAGACACATTCGGCTCCAACACCATACCCCCTAAGCCACCTAAAACGTTCCTACAACTGGTCTGGGAAGCACTGCAAGATGTGACGCTCATTATTTTAGAAGTTGCTGCTATTATTTCCTTGGCGTTGGCTTTTTATCCTCAAGATGATGAAGAAGGTAAGCATTTAATTGTAATTATATATAGCTAGTAGTGAAACGTTTGTATATTATGCAAGTTATTTTGTGTTCTAAATAATGTTCATGAAAGAAAGGTAAAAATTGCCATGGGTGGCATTTTTTGTACCGATAATTAATGTTCGGTTAGTCCAGACAAGTTATTTCGTGAACTTGCGCTAAACGTTACCATTCTAATTAAAATTATGGTTATTGTATGATTATTCAATCTTTGTCACATTTCTGCATCTTTTACAAACATCAGTTCTGTTTTCATGTTCAGAAAGCTTTGGGAGAGATTTCAAGTAGCAGTGTTAAAAATAAAATTATAATTTTTAATGTGTATGTGTGTCTTTTTTAAGTTTTGAAATATCTTTGACTGGATTGGAGACATATCTAGAAAAATACGAAATATACAGTATTAAAAACTAATATACAGAAATATACAGGATAAAGTATCCTCAATAGGCAATAGCTAATTTGCTATCTTCTCCAAAGGCTACTTCTTAAATCTAGTAAAGCAATACTATTGATTTGTTATTAATATTTGCTTTGTATGTGGCTTCCAGATTTTAATTTTGTAAGTTAAGATTATTTGTTTTTAAGCAGAACAGTGTCATTCAGGCTTTAGTCTTGAACAAATGCTTATTTCAAGAAGCCTGCCTTGATGTTGTTTTATATGTACATATCATCATCATCATAAACTTCACGGTTTAGGCCTTTAGGCCTGTTCCGTCTCCAAAGCTATAATTCCTTAAATTGGTCCATCCAACGCTTCTTTGGTCGTCCTATGTCTCTCTTTCCTCTTGGTGCATATTTGTATATGATATTGGGGATTCGAGTTGGGTCCATCCTTTGTATATGTTCAAGCCATTTATGTCTATATTCTTTGATTTGTTCGTTAAGGCTTTGAATGTTCAGTTCTTGTCTTATGTCTGAACTTCTTTTATGATCCAGCAGACTATATCCTGCTATTGGTCTTAGAAATTTCATTTCTGCTGCTTCTATTCTATCTTTTTGTTTCTTTGTTAGGCTCCACACTTCGGATCCATATGCGAGGGTTGGAATGGCCATTACCTTATAAAATTTTAATATCGTTTCCTTTCTCACTTTATTGTTTAAAGTCCTCTTTATTGTGCCGTTAAGTTGTTGAAATTTTGTTAGTTTTATGTCTATATCATTAATATGATAGTAAGAGATTGTACATCCTAGATAATTAAAATAATTTACCTGCTCAATTGGCTCATCGTTTATGACAATCTTTGTTCTTAATGTATTTTTGCCTTTAAAGCCCATAACCTTGGTCTTCTCTGTCGAGATTTTTAAATCATATTCTTTGGCAATGTTATTCAATTTAAAAAGAGCAAACTGCAAATTATTCTCAGTGGCTGCAAGTATAACCTGATCATCTGCAAATAGCAAAGTATTTAGAGGTGTGTTATTTATAATAAAATCATATTTTAATTCTGTCTGCCATTTTCGAACGACATCGTCATTATATAGATTAAATAAAATTGGGGACAATGAGCACCCTTGTCGAACACCTCTAGATATCTCTCTACTCTCAGTGCTTACTCCATTACTGGTTTTTACTCTTATATTTGTATGTGCGTACAGACTTTGTATGGCTCTTATTAGGTGATCTGGTATACCTTTCTTCCTTAATATTTCCCACAGCTTACTACGATTTACTGAATCAAATGCTTTTTCATAGTCTATAAATCCCATGTAGGTGGGAATATTATATTCTCTATGTTTTTCGACTATTTGGTTTATGGAGAATACACAGTCAATGCAAGATCTGTTCCTTCTGAATCCATTTTGTTCATCTAAGAGTAAGCTTTCTGTAATTACATTTAATCTATTCTTTAGAATTTTTGAATAGATCTTATATCCTGCATTTAATAAGCTTATTCCTCTATAGTTAGAACACACACTCCTGTCTCCTCTTTTAAATAATGGTATAATTACAGAATCTTGCCAAGTTTCAGGAACGTGCCCATATTTCCAGCATACATTTAAGAAGTTCAATAGTCTGTGCATAAAAATTTCGGGTGCATACTTTATTAGTTCCATATTGACTCCATCAAAACCAGGTGCCTTTCTATTTTTACATTCATTTAACACTTTTTTTAATTCCTCAAAAGTAATACAGTCTACTTCTTCATTAATTGTTGCTAGATTATTTTGGTCAGTGCAGTTTTCCGACTTCCACAAGTCTTCATAATAATCCAGCCAGTCCTTTTCCTGTATTGGATTTAGTTCTAATCTATCTTTCTCTGTTTGGTTAAGCTTTCTGAGTAACTTATATGCCTTTGTTTGTCTACCATGAACATCATATTCTATATCCGATATTAATTTTTCCCAGCTTTGTCGTTTAAGTTTTCTAATTTCTCTTTTTACTATTGCTGATTGTCCTTTATACTGAATTAAATCTTCATTTGAATGTGTATTCAAATATTGTAAGTAAAGTCGTTTTTTAGTTTCAATCATCATTTTTAATTCTTCGCTCCAAAAATGTAAATGACGATTGTTTCTTCTTTTCTTCCTCTTTCCAATGGCTTCTGATGCTGCTTGCGTCATAATTCTTACAATTTCTTGCCATTCACTATTAATATTATTACTCACAGGCATAAAAGGCATTAGCTGCTTAACTCTTTCCTGATATAGTTTACGAATGCTCACGTCTTCTAATAGGTTTACTTTAAATGTATCTTCTGACTTTTTGGTAGAATGTCTGTTTTTCTGCCAATTATAAGGTATAAGAATTTTAGAAATTAATAGGAAGTGATCTGAGCTTACATCGTAGCTTCTGTATACTCTTGTATCCTGTACCATCTCTGCCAACTTTGGATTTACTAAAATATAGTCTATTATGGATCTGCTCCCTCTTGCACTCCATGTATACTTATGAATATCTTTATGTGCATAAAATGTATTGGTAACTTTCAATTGGTTAAAGGCTGCGAATTCTATAAGCATTTTCCCATTCTCGTTTAGTGTTCTTTCTCCATGTTTACCTATTATTCCACCAATCTGTTGATTACCTACCCTGGCATTAAAGTCCCCTGCTACAACAGTATAACTGTTTTTATTTACTTTATCTATTCTTGTTTGTAATAGACTATAAAATTCTTTTGATTCATTTGTTCGTCCCTCTTGAGGAGCATAAGCTCCTATTATTGTCATGTTTCCTCTCCTTGTCTTGTACTGCATTTCTATTAAACGTTCGTTTATGAATGTGTACGATTTTATTCTATTCTTCCACTCTTTTTTCACTAAAATTGCTATTCCTGCAGCAGCTCTTATCTCTTGATTTACTCCATTAAAAATCATTACATAGTCATTTAGTTCGGTTGAGCCTTTCAATTTCTTCTTAGTTTCTGGTATTATTGCGATGTCAACCTTTGCGGTTTTAAGTTCATTCTCTAATTCTACTTCTTTACTGTACAATCCTCTAACATTCCATACTGCTATTTTAAGTGGTGCTATTTCTTTAAATCGTTTGTCCATTTTCGTAGCTAAGTTCGTTTTCGTTGAATCCATCCGGCTAAATCTGCTTTGGAGATTTTTAGTAATTGCTTTTTTATGCTGGTGGGATACTAACCCTTTCCGAGCAACCAGTTACCTCTTGGATAGGGAGTTTTCTTTCGGGGTCATCTTCCCCTAGATGGTTGCCTTCTCTACGGCTAACTAGATCCATCTTCCGGATATTTCTTGATTGGAGCCGCCCACTCTGGGTCAGACGCTCCAACTGCAACCATTGCCTCATTCGCCGGCGTTTTCAGAGTTATATGTACATATATATTAATAATTCCAGTATGCTTACAGTGCTGTTTTTGTTTTCATGTAGTTAGTGTTAATATTAGTGTTTTCATTATATTCTGAAGTAGCTCGTGTTCAAGAGTTCCACCTTTTTTTTTTCTAATCTGTAATTCAAGAGATATTGAATCTTGCAGCTGAACAATTGGTCAAGCACCAACAGTCTAGAAATTTCAGTGGAACATCAAGATTTAGTAGTCCTCTACCATCTGTCAGGGTCTGATTCATTGAAAAGCCACTAGATAGCACTGAGGGCTTGATGTATTTGAACTAGCCGTGATTATTTTCTAGTGAAACAGAGTAACCATGTCAACACCTTGCACAAGGCTTATCAATCTCGTCTTTTCTCTCATTTTTGCTTCATGCTTTCTCTTTTCTTTATTCAAGTTATTCCTCCCCTGTTCTGTGATCAGGTATATCAGGTGAAAATACCACCAAGTTATGAAAGACAACTTAATAAAAAGACTTAAATGGGCCTTCAACAAAAAGGAAACAATTTATGTTTTGTTTGGGAAATAATGTTTTATGGAAATATTTTCCTTACTATTTAGGCCTACTAAGTTAAAAAATGTTGACACATTTTCATTGTCTGCTTTCTTTTTTAATTGTGAAAAACTATACGATAAGGTTGAAACTTTTTCATTGTCTGCTTTTCTTTCTTTCTTTCTTTCTTTCTTTCTTTATTTTCTTTCTTTTTTTTTAATTGTGAAAAAGCTATAGTTGAGTTTGGGAGTGAGAGTTTAGAATGGGGTGCCATGTCTGTGGAAAGAAAGAATTTCTTAGCTATTATGGGAACATTTCTGATTATGTGAAATACAGTGGAACAATGCATAGGACACATGCATAGTCCTCCCTAATTTTTTTTTTTAATTTGCTCATTGGTGCTTGTTGTTCAGCTACATGATTCATTATCATGTTGAAATCGTGCAATAAAAAGTCTTAGCAGTGAGCTAGAACTAAAAATGTATTATTTTATACAGTTTTAGTAAACTTAAATTACTGGTAAATATTTGGTTAAGATTTGGTGCCTAACTCACAATTTCAAGCTTCCTAGAAGAAAAATTAGGTAGAGCTGGGATATTGTTCCTAGATGTGCCTCAGTGTTGTATAGTATTTGTCCGTGAGCTCGCTAGTCACAACTCTGGAGAAAGATTGTGAAACTGTTGTGTTCGAAATATTTCTAGACCAGGACTGTTCTACTGAGGCTCTCAGGAGAGTCGCAAACATTACTGTTGCTGTCAAGAATGTAACAACTTTGACCAAAGGTAACCGAATGTTCACCCATGTGGAAGCATGGAAGCATGGAAGCACACATCACTCATAGACCAATCAGTATCCAATAAGTGCCTTTTAAAGGTAATATGAGAAGTTGAATTAAGATTTATATTTGATACAAATGCAACACAATAACATTTACAAGTTAGTGACTGTACCTTCTGACTGAGCATAGCTCATGTTTGTACGTATCATTGTCATCGAGACTCAAAAACGAAATAAATTCATTTTTTCACTTCAACTCCATGAACGAAATTCCGTAAAGAAAATTTGTCCTGAGTGGGAATTGAACCAGAGTTTTCAGTTGTGCACACTGATGTCAGAGTCCACCTGACTCCCAAGGTTTCGAGTCCCATCCCGAAAGTCTTGGTTAACTTAATTCCCTAAGCATCATAGTTGGATGCATCCTCATTGTGTTAACATGTATGTATGTTGCAAACCTGATACAGGCCTAGAGGAACACTGGGAATGGGACAAGCATGCAGATGGTCTCCTTGTCAGCATAGGCCTACAAATTTTCTTATTAAGAAATTAATACAAATCTCTTCAGCAAAATAAATTCATGAATGTTTACACAACCACAGACAATTAGAAAAATGTTTATCCATCATCCTACTGTGGATACATGACTTTGTTGCAACACTCGAAGACATTTAACACTTAAGGTGCAGGTGCCATAATATTAAGTCACATGCTAGCTGTCTTAAAAATACGAACGCAATAATATCACTTTGCTCGATTTTCCAAAAGTGAATAGAAAATTTAGTAGAAGTTTTGGATGAGTCTGGTAACAGTGTATTCTTTAAAACAGCGACAATGTTTTTACTACATCAGCTGACAAAGAAAGTTTATGGTACTGTTGAACCATGTAAATTTTATGATAGTATTGTAAAAACTGGCACACACAAATTTAAAAATTCTCCAAATCAAAGAGTGTTACAATATATTCTCTAGATCAAACCACATTTATTTTGCGGCCTTTGGAAAATAGCGTAAGATAGTATAAGTGGACCCATGCTCATTGAAAAATTGGTAGGCCTACTAAGACATCAGCACTTAGACTACTTTTGGTATGGAGAGCCTCGGTTGGACACTCCTGTTCTAGGGAATCCAGTACTCTTACTTCTTTCAGAGTTTTAACTAGTCTCTAGAAGTACTTGTCTCTGTAATCGTAGCAATACTCATCTTTTAAGGATAGATAATACTAATGTTGGCGTTGTGTATTTTTCTGTTTTTGCTCATCATCTTTGGATCCATAGAAACAGGTAATAATGTTCATGAGAATTACATTTGCATGCATTAAATAGCACTTAATAAGGTTTTATAGTTTATAGCTGGAAGGTGTTAATGTTAATGTGTGTAAGTTATGACAACATTGCAATGCCATCTGTTGGTTTACACTGCACTAGTAAACTTAAAGAAATATAATAAGATAATAACTACTGCAGTGGCATTGATATGGGTGAAGCATGGGATAGCTAGAATTATATTGAGTTACACAATACCATTTTAGAGCTGGCTCTTAAGAGAAATCTTAAAATAATGTCCCAATCCTATTAATGGCAGTTCTGTTGGAAGAGCCATCTGGAAATGTCTCTCTTAGCACTTACTTTCTGTTGAGAGTAGATAATTCTGGGGTGTTAGGCCATGCTGTGGTCTCAGGTTTTCGTGGCCAGTCCACTCACAACTGTGGCAAATATCTTCAGAGGCATTTCTCCTGGAGCTGGCTGTTCACTCAAATTATGATACATAAAACTTATACAGCAGAAACCCCCTAATTGGGACCGGGGCCTGTTCGGGTCGGCAAAACTTTGGACTGACGGGGTTAATTTTTAATTAGATAAATATGCATAGGCCTATACAGTATATGAAGTAAACAAGTTAATTGTACTCAGTTGATGTAACGTGCAGTGTTATTTTTGTGATGCCTATAATGTGAACATGACTGTCAGAAAAGGTAATAAAATAATAAAATACTGCCAGTGTAGTGAATTCATTAACTTACAGGTTATTCAAATATTCTTCCCTCTCATGGTGTAAATTCCAAATCACAGTAACACTTGGCTCCTCACAATGTAATTGTTTCTGTGTCTGTGATCAAGGTTTCAGAATTCCGAGGAGTAACCAGCTATTGTCTGAAATATCTTTGATAATTATTTTTAATTTTCCTTTAACTAGTTTCTGGGTTCAGAATATCCGGGTTTTCGGACTAGCAAGGTTAAAACTAGCAGGGTGCTGCTGTATAAGTAATTTTAAAGATATATGTAACAATAATTTACCTTAGGGTTCCTGGAATTTGAGACTTCAAATGAAGGTAGTAACATCATCAGCCTTATCCACTTAGAATTTATACTCTTAGAATTTCTTTTGTACACATTGCTGTTAGAGACTTAGTCAACCCCAAGGCCATAGTGCCATCAGAAGGATTAAGCCAATTGAAAAATCTGAATAACTTCTTTGGAGAATGAACCAAAACTACTGGTTTGTGGCCCACTGCCTTAACCAACTGCACCACTATGTGCCCCTCTAGTTTTATGTACTGATACGAGATGTTAAAAATATGAGAAAATTTTGTACTTCTGCTTACTGAACAGTATATCAGTTCAATACTCCAGGAAAGCTCTCACCAGCTCATAGCTTTTCTTACTGATATAGAATACCAGTGATCATTCTTCTGTTTAAACATCCTCATAGTAAAAGTAAAATAAATTAACTTTAGTTTCTAAACGGTTGCTAAAGATGGCTGCCATACAGTTGACATCACTCCAGTGAGTTAATTTCAAGCTACCAAATTATTAGTGAGAGTCATAATACATATTTACAAATCGTTAATACATTAGATTTCATAACATCACTACAATTTGGACAGCATGATTTTTCTTATAGGTAGGAACCGCTGCTTTTAGAGGATGATAAAGCTTCTATGAGAATTTTACCACAATTATCAGAAAGACAAAAATTCCATAATAGAGAAATAGTCACACAGCATTGAGACTTTCCTTTTATAAAAAACCATAGTAATTACAGATATCATGTTCAATAAGACTTGAAATCAAATTACAAAATATAAGGCGTTTGCACAGTCTAAAAATTTTCCAAATACACCAACAATTGTCATGAATTATCTGTAACTACTTAATTAAAAACAGAAGGAACTGAATTCTAAAAAGCTGAGGCACATAGTAACACGCTTTGCGGTCCACGGCTTTCATCATCGCATCTGCACCAGGAAGTCTTTTCATCAGACGTGTGAGGAGTGCAAATGTGAATTGTGCGGTGAACAGTGCAAAACTTATCATGCATTAACATGCAAACATAGATCAGTGTCGCTGATTCAATTCTGCTCAGAATAGATATTCCCCTAGATTAACATTGTACCTATAATGCACATTGTGCACAATACTACTTATTATTAATTCTAAAAAAGTAAGTGCAGGGTGAATTCATTAAAGAACAGGTGGGTTCTCATGATTTAAAAATTAACCCATTGCATAATACATATCTTCCTTGTTCCTGCATTTGCAAATGGAGATGTATCCATTCCTTGTGTAGTTAATAAGCTAGGCGATTTTCGTAAATATACTGAAGGGAATCACAAGGGACTCGCAAGTAAAAGAAATTCTTGCTAACTATGACAATTCCAAATAACAAATCACCTTTATATCCTTGATGACTTCATTCTCAGAATTTTTACAGGATGAAGTATTTTCTCTTAAGAAGTTACAAAAGGTACTTATTAGTAAAAAACCCATATGATTGTAAGTTTTACGGAAGTGTATTACATGTACAAGTAAAATTTAAATTTTGTCTTCACATTAAGAGAATATTTTTGCTTACTAAGAAAAGTTTCTAATTAAATATAAACACTTTGATAAGATGTCTCAAACAAACACTTTGATAAGAGTCGCAAACAATTCCTTTGCAATATGAGTTAATGATCCTATACCTGTAGGTGCTCAGAATATAGGCCTTTATACTTATTTACTGTGCGGTAAATCTCGGTTAATTATGGATTTCCTCAGTTCAGATGATTGTTGAGCGTTAATGCGTACAAAGTGCCACATATGAGAAGTCTCATTTAAAGTAGGGTATATTGCTGTCATGGAACTTGCATAGTCAAGCCACTTTGTTACTTCTGATAGCAATATTTTGATAAAAACATTTCATGGACTTCTGTTTTTATCTTTAGAATGATTATCACCTGCCAGTTCTATCTGATGAAAATCATCTTCGACTTTTTATGAAGTTATTGCTCAAATTATGCTCTTCTGGCATATTAAAATTCATTATTGTACTTCCAAATTTTTCATTGTACATTTTCTTCCTCTAGATATTTTTTTATTATTCTAACAGTTCTGCTTCCTTACAAATTTCATGAGCCACCATGGTGGATTTGACATACATTTTTTTCCCCCACTTGTGTGAGTATTTTTTCTGTTCTGTCTTTATTAATCTGTTGACAGTGTGTACAATTAATTTCATATATCCCTAGAGCTATTGCTCTCGACATGTTTAGTTTTGAATGGATTCTACTGACAAACAAAAATATTGCAATGCTCAAGAACGGAACAGATAACAGGGTCAACTACACTTTTATTGATAAAAGAAAAGACAGAATTACAGTGTTTTACCTATTATTCAGGAGCTAATTTAAAAATTAAAAAAAATATTCAAATAATTTTGTATCACTTAATAAGTACTGAATATCTTGATAGGCTACGCCCAGGAAAAGTGGGGAAATGTCAAATTAATTATGTGCATTGTGAAAATATTTACATAGGCTAAACAAAAAGAAAAATTTATATATGCTCAAAAGAACATGCAAGAAACATTAGGTACAATCACACTGACAAATCAGCTGTGAGAAAATGATCATGAAATTTGTAAGGAAGTAAGGCGTGAAAGTAGGGGAGAAAATAATACTAAAACATTTGCAAGTTCATGGATGGCTTCTGATATACCAGAAGAGAACAATTTGATCAAAAAGTTCATAAAATGTCCACCAGGAGCATATCAGAATTCCAAAGATAGATTTGGCAGTTGATAATTTAGCTGAAGCTGGTATTAAAGTCCCTGAAATACATTCTACCAAAATATTGGTAAATGGCGCAACAGTGTGTCTAAAAGCTAACTCTGATAATAAAGTCATTTGGAGTAGTCCTTGGAAGTGTTTAGTATGTTTGTGTTCCAGATATTATAACACTGATTTCTGTGTTTGCTGCCATGAGAGGTGTGAGGTATCAGTTAATATCTATAAATCTCTCTCTCTCCTTTTGCTTTATGTACAAATAATAAAATTGGCCCAATTGACCCTGTTTGCTTGCTTTGCTTGTTTGCATAGTTTTGTTGACATGGCATACTTGCTCTCTTCAGCAAGCATGCACACGAAGCTTTAGAATTTGCCTGCATTAGTACCTTACTGTCTTACAAGGATAGGTTCAGAGATTTGTTTCAATTTCAAATAAGCTTATTTTCATTTTCCAATTCAGCAAATTCTGTGCTTTTAATGCTGTCAATATGTGCACGTCCAACAGCACAAGGAATAACATGCAGCCCACACACAAATAGAACTATACACCTGAAGATGACGAATTAACGTAGAAACGCACCGTGAAGACCACAACGCTGCAATTTTAACATAGAACACACATTTTTATGAAGATGTGACTGTATTTTAATATTTAAAGACATTTAAATTTGTTATTATTAGGGCTACTAATCATATTTTAGACAAGTAATTTGTTACATTTTAATGATTTTAAAAAAAATGTCTCTTATTATTTACTCTTTATCGTGAAAACTTATAAGTTGTTGTTTTAGACAAATTTGTTGACAAGAATTTTATACCAAGACGATTTTAGAACAATTTGTGTGATAGTTGTAGAATACGGTAGTTAGAATAATTTTTGTATTAATTTAGCACTGGTGGAATAATGACAGTATTAAAAACACATCTGTTGCAAGTTGTTCAAAGCAGTATTTTTATTAATCTTCGAGTCTTTTGGATGGACAGGCGAGGAGTTGGCTTCAGCACAAACATCACAGACTTGCCAAGAATGGGAACATTAATATTAATGATGGTGATAAGTAACATCCAGTTTGTTCTCAGATTTTAAAAAATCCTTTAATTTTGTACAGTGTGTAGCTATAGAAATGTTTCTGATATAATGTCTCACTGAAAAGGAAGATAAGCCGAAAATCCAGGATTGAAAGAAAGAAAGGAAGGAAGAAATAAATAATGGAGAAAAATGAAACTGCAGATCTTGTACCTTAAAAATTATTTCTTGAACATAATATTTGTTTATTCATTGCATAGTCCTTTGACTGGTTTCTTATTATATTGTTTTTTTTTTTAATTTGTTGTGGCAAATATTAAAAATGTAAAGATCTTGAATAACATTGATATAAATTTAGGATTAAAAGTGATTGAGTGAAACCAGGAGGCATACTTCCTTGCATTCTTATGAAATCTGTAGGTTTCGTTGAATTTTCAAATCTTGGCAGTAAACTGATTTCAACACCTAATTTTTTTTTTCTGCAGTGGCAGCATTCTGCCTTCCATCCCTGCGACCCGGGTTTGATTCAGATTTTAATCTGCCCCCAAGGGCGGGATTTAGAAAAGGTGGTGGTGTACAACTTCTAATCACTAGTCTGTGAACCAAATACATTCATGGGTTCAATCCCAAACCTATTCACATTGTGTATGATGTTGAAGCATATGTCACTTGGTGTCTTTCGACAAAAGTAGGCTAATGCTGGTACTGGGTTACTCCATCTTTCCACACCTCGCCATCATCACTCATACCCCACATTACACTGCACAAACACTACACTTCTGCAATGTGGCCCTCCCAAGTGCCTCAGGGCGTCAGAGCAGCAATGTTTGCATTAGATACACATGGTGGCATGGTACATGCATGCTACTCATAGTCTATATGTACAATATCAATATTAGGGGTACAATACTTCAGTGCAATGCTCAACACTCTTGAAAAACGAAACTCTTAACTCAAGATTTTACATGTAGTAGGCCTAAACCTTGTTGATCTATCATAATATATTAATTTGGGTTTATTTTTATTTGTATTTGACAAAGTTTCATTATCCTCAGCAGTTGTTTTCTCCAATGAATATACATAATGACAGCCCATTTCTAATACAACATATTTTCCAATTTTGAAAATTTGCCTGATTATTGGGTACAATTTTCCAATGTTTTCAGTGATAGTACTTCTTATACAAACTTCAATCAGTCAAAAACCAAGTTAGCAAAAACAGAGTTTTCCTGCTTGTAAAGGTCTTTGAGGAATTTATTTCTGGTAGACCTGTACTTGAAGCATCGAAAACGGATACAGTACAATAAAAGAAAGAGATTACAGTTCTGTATAGTTTCTTGCAGTAAAAACATCACTGCCGGTCCTTCTCAACAGGTCATATTTATGTCTTACTCCAGCTTCCAAATTCCATGTAGTGTAAACCTTGAATATATTTGTAGGCTAGTGCTTCAAGGAGTTCCTCAAGGTTCAATTCTTGGACCGTTGTTGTTTTTATTTTACATAAATGACTTAGGAGAAAGTCTTAGTTCAACAGAAAACAATATAAAACTTACTCTTTTTGCAGATGATACGAGCATATTTATAACAGGCAAAAACACAGTATAACTTACAAATTGTATCAGCAACAATTTTAATGCAAACATTTTAACATGGTTTCTAAACAATAAATTAAAGGTAAATGAAGACAAAACAGTGGCCTTAGGTTTCCACCATAAATTAAATAACACCATACAATTTCCGAGCTTATATATAGGCAATAAACCATTATGCTATGCATCATCAACCAAATTCCTAGGTATAGGTATTCCTAGATGAACATTTAAAGTGGGACATACATATCAAACAGTTATCATTAAAATTGAGTTCAGTCTGCTTCTTTATAAAATCAATGAAAGAATTGGTAGACATTCACGTGTTAAGAATCGTATACTTTTCATATTTTCATTCATTAATGTCATATGGCATTTTAAGTTTGGGCAGTGCAAGAGATGTCTTAAAAATTTTCAGACTACAAAAAGAGCAATTAGGGCAATTGTCAAGATATCACCTTCAGTCAGCTGTAAACTATATTTCAAAACCTTGGAAATCTTACCATTTCCCTGCGTATACATATATGAAGTCCTTTCGCATATAAAATCGTCACATTCCCAATTCAAAACAAATTCGCAGAAACACTCCTATGATACAAGGAACAAAACAGATTTATGTATCTTAAGCCATAATACCTCCCTGTTTGAACAAAGTTTTGAACACAATGGAATTCATCTTTACAATAAACTCCCCAATGACATCAAAGCAATGCACTCGGTCGAGAAATTTAAAGCAGCTGTCAAAAATTATTTAATGGATGGGTGCTACTATTCCATAGAAGAATATCTAATCCACAACCCACAGCACAGTGCATCTTTTGCTACTCCCTGAATTAAGTAGTGCATAAGTACTGGGTATAGTACTTTATAAGTTGTTTATGTTAAGATTATCTGTATTATAAGTTCATTATTTCTTCTTAGGTTAAGATTGACGTATCCTACATCAATGTACTTTGATATAACGGATGAATAAAGTATTACTATTACTATTAGGCAAAGTGAGGACGCATCTCCTGTAGATGTTCTTGCAACAAAGCGATGGAGAGACGCAGCAGCAAGATAACATTCGGTCAAAAATGTCTTATTTTTAAAAGTAGACTGTTGGCATACCGTATGGAATAACGCCATCCCATTCAGAATTATATGGCATAAGACTACTTTTCTTTAAAAGAAGTGGGTATAATATAATTAATATACTGTCTGAGCTTACCCTTGCTGCAATTTCTGGGGATAAACTGTACTACCACATATGAGAAATGGCCGTGTGATAAGAGATTGAAGTTTTCCGTGCAGCACAAATTCTTCTGCTATTATATTTGTACCCTTTCTGTTTGCAGCTGATATCTGACACTTATGAATTAAATGTATACTCAATCATGTAAATTCATTTCATATTATCTTTCATGTGAACAATTTTTACCAAAACCATATAATTTCTAACATATCTGATTGTTTAGCTTATAACTTTTAAAAGATTGATTAGGATATACAATAAACACTCGTTATTACACTCATCAAGGTACTACAACCAAAAGACATAATAAGCTGTCGAGCACTATATATGGGAAGATGATTTAGCCTTAAGTTTAGATGAAATACATTTTAATGTGTGAGGACAGTATGAGCTTACTTGCTATTAAAATAGTTTTTTATTGCTGTTTTCCTTGTATGTGCACTACTATTGCAAATTATGGCATTTTCTATGCACTTGAAGTAACTTAATACACTTCTGGGATTAACACAAACATATTTTCAATCCACATTTACTGCTTTAAAGGGATTTCTACTTGAGCTTTTTTCATTCTCATCAGTGCACTTTACAGAGTTAAACATAGGCGTAACCAGGCCGACCATATGGGTGGGGGTTATAACATCCGGGGGCTGTGGGGGGTATGGAATACCCTCCAGGGAGAGGGGAATTCGGGGGTTCTCCCCCGGAAAATTTTTAAAATTAAGATGCACAACAACGAGTTCTAAGCTTCCCATGCTTTATACTCGTATTAAGTAATTTATAAGCAGACTTTAAAAAATTGTACAATTTTCCTTTTTTTAATCAATGGGGGGTGGGGGTTCAAACCCCCAAACCCCCCCCCCTCGTTACGCCTCTGGAGTTAAAAAGAATCAATAGCATGATTAAATTAGACAGTGTACTGTTGGACATTCTTCTGAGGGTTACGTTCCTTTCGTTCACGGAAAAGTTCTGTTAAGTGCAATTAATTTCATTTAGTGCCAGTTCTGAGTAAAAGGATCTTTCATGTAAATAGTGTTATTCCATTCATCTACTTTTCTACGGTCAAGAGAACAGTTTCTCTTTATAGTAGGTTTAAAATATTTAAAGTTTCACAACTTGTATGAAAGTTTTGTTTATTTGGGAGTTAAAGAAAGGGCTACAGGTAGGATTTGATAGCATATTTCATTTTATTCTTTTAAGGATTTTTTACATAATTGATTTTGCAGTTACTGTAACCTTATTTGTACTAAATAATATTGGCAATGTCTATCTATACAATGTATAACTACAGATGCAATAAATTATAATTCCCCCCCCCCTTTTTTCATTTGAGAATCGAAGATCGTGCTACAGGCAGGATTTGAAAGCGTTATATTTTATCACTTAATTTTCTGCTTACTTCAGTGTCTGCATTAACCAGATATGTCCCAGAACTATTTTTGTTTTAAAACCAAGATTTCTATTCATTAATTGGCTAAGGGAGTCCTAAGGAATAAAAATGTGTTAATCGTTTTACTTTCCTTTCCTGAATGTGCCCACAAAGGCATATTTCCATATGGCAACTTTGGTTCATACCAGGAAAAATCTCTATAGGGATAAAAATATTATATTAACTTATTTTATTAAACTTATGCTGTTTATCAATACAGTGAATTACACCATGAACATGTTTATTTTGTAGAAATATTAATAAACATCACAAATTTAAAAGATTTAGCCGATTTGGGATCATCAATTATGGAACTGTTCTGTGGTTTCACATTTTGTGGAAAAAAGTAAAGTTATTGGTAACTTCATTCATTCAAAGGAATTTGGTATTCTTATCATACTGTGGGACGGAATATATAGATTTAGTTCTCTGACTCAACGCAAGCATGGATGCAAGTGGATGCTTAGGAATGAGAAATTTCCAATAAATCTGTTTCTATATTTTTAAAGTATCTGAAAGCAACATTTTCAGCTGAAGGAATTAGAAAGTTGATTAAATAACAGGAAGTGACATCAGAAGTCACGATCAAAAGTTACATGGTTCATAAAAATGATGCCCTTAGCATTTAGCCATCGAGAATGTGACTCGTAGCATTCTTGATAATATCAAGAATAGATAAATGGAAGCAGATAAAATCATATAGGTCAGAAGTTCATGTATAGGCCTACTAATATATTTACTAGTTATGAAATTGCTAGTCACTAGCTCATAGTTAATGGCTTCACTTTTCGGACATAGCCTTAGATCAGAAATTTTTAAAACATCAGTCAAAATCATCTGTTCCAGGTTAATTTGTTAGGTAATTAGGTCAATTGAGTTTGTATACCTGTATCAACCCACATGAACACTATTTCACATTCGCTTTCAATTGGTCAGGTCACAATTTATCTGAAATACCAATTTTTTCATAATCTGCATAAAGTTTCACTTATTACACTGTTTTTTACCTCAGGATCTTTATGTATAACATCTGTGACTTTTCATTATCTGAAATATTTCGTATAAATAGTGGAGTGCATCCTTTTGTGAAAAGCCCCTAAAATAAAAGTAAAATCATTCACTCTTCTAATCTTGAACACACGCTTATTGTAAAATCCCCCTCCAATTAATATCCTCATGAGGCTCACCTCTCTTTCATTATAGGCCCATTATTGTTCAGAATGGGTTCTGGAGTCCTGAATATTGAATACAGATTGACCCAGCATTGTCATATGGCAACACAGCCAAAACAAGATTAGAAATGACTACTAAATTTGAAAATTTATAAAATCTATTTCTAGAGCAAAACAAGACTACATTTTACTTCAGATATCCACAAAGATAAACAAGAAATTAGATAAAAATTGTGAATAAAATCATAATTTCCTTGTCATGTCACTGAGATCTGACATGTTTCTCTGGTACCCCAACTGTAAGACCTTACCACGAAGCAACCACACAAATTACTGGTACTTAAATCAGTGAGGCATTCCAAGAAATACATGTTAAAGTAGAATGATAACAGATACCACACATCAACAAAGAGGTTTGTGTTTACTGGCTAGCGCTTGCTAAGTGCACGCATGTTTACTGTTGCCATATAGCATCTCTGGGACAAATCGGGTTAATAGGCCTATCATACATAAATATAATTCCTTTTCCCATTGCACGTTGTGGTCGAACATAGTGAACAGTCATCCTTATCTGCTCATTCTTCAGCTTTTCAATTTGGAATGTCTTTTCCTGATTCTTCTTATATAACCACATCATCTTGTCTGAGTTGTTATCTATTACAAGATTTTTTGCCTGTTTAATTTTTCTCTCCTGTTATGGTTATGAGCTCCTAGCTACTCTCTGTGAGAAGGCCATTTTGGTTATGACTTTTGGAAATGTAGTTTTTAGATAAATGTATAAGCTCAGTACAAGTTATATATAATTTTAAATTATCTTTTATGTGCATTCCAGAATGATTTTTACATTAAAATCTGATCTTGTAGCCTCCAAGAAGTCATTCTTCTGACCCAATTATTGCAAATAACAATAGTGTTTTTAATGCAAATCTAGTGTGTTACTTGTATTTTCTTTTTAGTTCACTGTTAGGCTCATGACGTTCACTTCCATATTCAAATAATTAAATTCTTGAGGTACTTAAGATACCAGTACTTGCTACACTAATGATAATAGAATGACAAAAAATACACACTACATAAATTACAAAAAAATAAGTCATTGTTTTATTCTTCCAAATAAAAATAAAATCTTCATTAGGAATGTCCTGATTCACTGTCATGGTGCCGATGACAAATTATTTCATTTTCTCAATCAGCTAGTCCGGGAATGCTGTCTAAGTCATAATGGGCCAAGTGAAAAAAGTAGCAAATGCATTTACTTGAAAAGAACAGAATAACCTTAAAAATATGTGAATAATAACATAGAATATGCTAGTGCTAATTAACAAAAGAAAGTAGTCCTAGCAGATGCTGAATTTCCCAGCACTTTCTTAAAAAGATGTAAATAAACCAAGATTCTGCATTGACTTCATAGGAAATCCTTAAAATTTTTCAAGTGAGGTTATGCAAATGCTACAGGTTTAATTTTATTGAAAGGGTAAAGAGAAAAATGGCTACATTTACGAGGGTTGGAAGTTCGATACTGGCAACACATCTATAAAATCAACATGAATTACAGGAAGTTCAAATAGCTTTTATTGGATGTTGGTTGGATATCCAGCATACTTCAGAGAAAATAGGAGCTTTCTATCACTACAAATGCCCTCACAGTAACCAGAAGCAATTGAGCTGGCTCTATCAACCGGACTAAGATGAATTTTGAATCTGACAGAAAGCCAGTGATAAAAATAATTCAATACCTTAAAATTATTCTTGATTCACAATATTATTCCATAACATAATAATCTGTTTGAAGATTGGTTGACACTTGTTCTTCACTTCCTTCCGGCGGAAGTTCAATTACGTGTTACACTCAATCGTTCATCATAATGAGTAAAAATGTTTAACCAATCTTGAAACAGTGCATTCCTTTCTTTGTACTGTTAAAAGCTGGGAGATAAAAAACTTGCATAGTGAGGGATTCTACTTGGTGAGAATGATTATCATTAAGGCAAAGATAGAGGTGAGAAGGATGTTGACTAAATTTTGAAAAGAAATTGTTTTTTTTTTCTTTCTTCTTTTTTCTTATGTTGGCAGATTGTCTCTCAAATCTCATGGATTAAGCATGTATGGAGATATTAGTTTGTGATCGCCTGAAATGCGATTCTATTGCTCCCTCCTGCCTAGATTTCAGAAAGGTTTATTTTATAGAGCTTCCAGTATCTTCTGCCACTAAACTCTTCCCGCTTCATCCTCGCATGACATTGGTCATCACATTTTAATAGAGAGTAAAGGGACGGAGGAGTTATACATGCTTTCTTACTGATATTCGTTCCCAAGTAATTTTAATTTAGTAAACAAGGGTGGAATATGACTTGATGTAATATGTTGATGCAATGTGTTACAATCTATATGGTCATTGATTCAATCCCCATCAGGTGTTTAAGATATTTCAGTCGGCCTAATCCTTTCTGGTGGGATTATGGCTATGGGATCATCTTAGCCTCTAACAGAAACAAGTTCCTGGAGTGGTGAAAACCAGGAATTTTCTATCTTAGCTCCTCCCCTGTGCAAGCTACATGCCAGTATTAGCTCCACTCATTGTTACCTCATCCCTCAGATCTCATGCCCTCAAACAAACAACTCCATGCTGGCAATGCACCTCACTGATGAGAGATGTATGAAGCCTACGTTCCCAGCTTGGTTAGGAGGTGAGGGAAATAGCAATAGTGATGACACTAGATAGTCACAGTTGGGTCATCAACAGTGCTGTTAGTTTAGCTTTGGCATTCCTAGGTTACAGTAGGCATGCAAATGTTTTAGACAGTGTGATGGGTAGATACTTTCCACTCTAGAACCAAGCCTGAAGTAAACAAGTATGATTTTCTTACTCTAGCACACTACTTGTATCTACTTAAGAGTGAGACACATGCGTGTTTGTTTAGGGCCAATTCTAGACTGGACAATACCTACCCGCTGTCTAAATCATCTGCATGCCGATTATAGTGGGGGGGGGCAGTTATATTAACATCAGTGAATTACAAATGACTTGAGGCTTTCCTGGCGTTGATAAGGGATTAGTCTCTCAGGCTTCCAGTCGGGTGAATGCATTTAGTAATTCTGAGCTCTTGGCTGCTACTAGCTGTACAGTCATCTTCTGGGAGGAAGTGAGCTGGTTCAGAAAAAATGGGTTATTAATATAGAAAGGAGGCTTGCTGGGAGGAAGCAGGAAATGGTTGGTATAAATGGCCAGCTCTCGTTGACTCATGTTATGGAACTCTTGTCTCTGGTTGGACAACATCTGCTTGCATATGTAGAATATTCATTGCCGGTTTCCAGGCCTGGCTCAACTAGAGGCCAGTGTCACTGTTGATGTTGTTACCCTGAAGTTGTATCTCCAAGGCATCTGCTATGACCCTGCCCCAGTTGTATTTCTTCCTACCTTGGTGTCTTGGAATCTGATTGGGTGGTCGGTGTCATATGAATGCTGAACACCGCTGACTTAATGGGATATCCCAGTCTAAGGCAGTGTTGGTGTTCGTTGCATCTGTCCTGAATGGTGTGACCCGTCTGTCTGATTTATACGGCCCTGCACTCACATGGAGTTTGGTAAATCCCAGGGGTGCATGGTCCCAGTTGACCTTGTACTGGTCTTGTCAGCTGGTGTATTTTCGGAGCAGGCATATGTATGGATAGATAGCCAGATTACTCAGTAAACACATCAAAACCATACCAATGCCCCCTCTGAAAATAAGCCACTTCTATGAGATCCCCTGGGATTTACCAAATTCTATGCAAATGCAAAGCCGTGTACATCCTACAGGCTGCACCATTCAGGACAGATGCAAGGAACCCCAACGCTGCCTTACACTGGGATATCCTGATAAGTCGGCGGTGGCTCAGCATTTGTACGACATTGTACCAAACATTGAATCAGATTCCAACACACCTAGGTCATTGGCAGGCAGAAATACAATGGGAACAGGGTCATAGCAGATGCTTTGGAGATAACACTTCAGGACAACATCAACAGGGACGCAGGTCTTCAGCTGAGCCAGGCCTGGAAACTGGCAATAAATATTCTAAGCAGATGTCGTCCGACCAGAGATGAGAATTCCACAACATGAGCCATTGAGAGCTGGCCATTTATACCAACCATTTCTTGCTTCCTCATTGACCCACCTAGCATGCCTCCTTCCTATATAATAACCCATGTTTTCTTAACTAGTTCACTCTTCCCAGGATACAGAGTTTGTAGCAGCCGAAAGCTCGGACTTTATAAATTCATTCACCTGTTTGGAAGTCCAAGAGACTTGATCCAACATATTAGGTATTGAAGTATCTAAGAGAAATTGTAAATTTATTGTTATTGTCCTTTTTAATCCTAGGGAACTGAATGCAGTAGATTTCATGAATCATCTAGAGCAATATCTGGTGAATTGGTTTAGTACTGATATTCTTAGGTTAGTAGCAAACCCTAGCTAGTTTAGTGGGAGTTGGGTTAGAGAGGTAAACATAAATAACATAATTACCAGAACCACTTAGCATTCATTACCCAGGACCCCCTTTATTCAAGTGTGCAGAAATTGAAAAGTCTCCAATAGGACATGTAAAGAGCAGACACGCCTAGCTTAATGCTATGATATTGAAATAACATTATATAAGGAAAAGAGTGTTATTTTCTTCCTGCAGAAATAATATATTTCTTTGGTGGATTTAGACAGTTGCAAGAAGTATTTCTTGGTTCCTTTCCAACTGTCTGTTTTCCATTAGTCATTGTGCCAGAGAAGTTCCAAACATACAAAGTATATTGTTTCCTGTCATACTTTTAGAGGATCATATACAGAAATCTCATATCCTTGTTCTGAGAGTCTTGTCATATTTGACATAAAGCTGTTATGTGGCTCTTTATCACAGAGCAGTAAATTTAAAGTTCTGCATTTGTAGATTTGGTTGCAATGCATTCATTTCATTATTTATTTGCACATATCAATAGTGATTTAATAAATGCATTTTAGAATCTACCACCCTTAATGTTGTCATAATTTATAACACATGGTTAACTTTTTGTCTTGAAATACATGGGCATGTGAAAGTGCTACATACACTGTAGTTTAGTTTTAGTCCGATTTTACTTTTTAAAAAGATTTTTCTTGCATAGCTGAACATAAATTAGAAGAGCAAGATATTGAGTTTCATGTGTATAACTAGAGGCACCTCCTTTCTTGCAAGTCACGAAATGCTAACTTTTTACAGAAAAATCACAAATTTGGCTAAAAATGCAAAAATTATGCATGTTTCAGCAGAATTGCAAAATAATTGACAAAATTATGTTAATTACATTGGAAAATTTTAAGGTGTCAGCCGTCGGTGGTGGCAACTGCAGTTCGATCATTGAAAGGGAAATGTAAAAATAAAAACTGGAAGTTGATGTTCCAATTCCTGTCATGGCCTATTGGTATATACTGAAAACAAGAGTCAATAGGATTTTATTAAACAAAAACAAGCCAAATCAGTTAAAATTAATATTTGCTCAAGCTTTTTCCCTGTAAAATTCTAATAAAAATAGCAAACTTGTTGACAAAAATAACAATGGCAAAAAACATACCAAAATGACTTCAAAAAATTTACAGAATCTGGCAAGTGTTTCACCAAAAGTAGGTGCCTCTATGTACCACATTATGGAGGAGATTTTACATGGCAGTGTGATAACTTTATAGATGAAACATTGTTGGGTAATGTCCACTCCATGTAGATTTTCTTTATCTTAAATGAGGTTAAATTTCCCATCTCATACAGAGTTTTTACGTTTAGATTCTCTGTATGAAAGATGTGATGAAATTACATTAGTGTTGGAAATGTCTTAAATTTTTAGAATACGTGAAATACAAACCCTCTACTATTGCTTGTGGGTTTGTGCAATTGACTGTTGTTTCTTCACTACATGAAAATTATTATTCTGCCATTCTTTTGTTTTCTCGACTAATTCAATTCTAACATAGCAAGCAGTATAGTGCATATTAATATAAAGAAATCATGCATCAATTCTATACATACTTTGATATATGCAAAATGCTGGCAACATGGTATGTGTGTAGAATCTAACATGGAGACATCTGGACTAGACTACATAGAACTGTATTGAAACAGATGTAGTCCTGAAAGTCTCAGAATTTCAGTGGTTTCAGGGTGAAATTGCTATTTTCTCCATTTTATATCATAGAGACCTAATTTTTTTACACCTTTGTTTTACCATAGGTATTGTTATATTGTAATTTAATTTATCTACAGTCAATCTTTTTTTTTTTTTTTTTTTTTTAAACTTAAATTTCTCAAAATATCTTATATATTTAAAATATTAGCAATACAAATTTTAAGTTAATGTATGGGTTTTTTTGTTTTTCTTTAACAGCTCTGTTCTGTTTAGTAAGGAAGTACTATGCTAGATTTTAAGTTTCATCATGTCTGAAAGAAGAAATAATTTTACAACCTCCATGTCTTAAATTTACAAAATTTATATTGCCCATTGCAGACATCAGTTTTTTAACTGAAAAAGATTTCACTTTTTTTTTTGTCAAAAAAGGAAATGAAAGTTTCATTAAGGAAGTTGTAAAGTGTAAAAGTACATCGTTATTTCCTTTGAAAAAAAGTGACAACTCAGTTAGGTTGTCGTGGGTGTAGTCATTGCTAAGACACTGGCTTTCTGTTCCCAAGTTCGTGGATTCAGTGCTATCCTAGGTTGATGGTATTTATGTATGCATAATGGTGTCTTTATAAGTACAGGCATTTAAATTAACTTTGGCATAAAAAAAATTGTTATGTTATGTATAGGCCTAAGTGGCTGTACACATTAGAGCTGGGATTATCCAGATAAAGTTAATTGGTTAACGGAACAAATAATCACTGACACAACAATTATCTTTTAACCAATTAACAGGGTAACAATTCTTCAGATAACTGAATATTGACATCATTTTAACCAATAATCTAATTGTTTGAAGTTATCCTGTTAACTATTAAAAGAGAGTTGATGGTGAATACAGTCTGTATCATCTGTTCCACATTTGGTCATGTTTTAGAGCAAATGGGCAGTTATGTGGCTGCTTCTGGCAACTGTTTGTGTTATTGTCCGCATGACAAAGTTTACGTACAGTACATAGACCCGGAGAATAAGAATTAACTGTTGTTAAGTATTGTCTGTCTGGTTAATCAAAATAAAAATTCAGATAACTGCAAATAGCATCCAATTAACTATATGTTCAGATAACACTTCAACCATCTTATCTTCTCTGGAATTAATGGTCTCTGCAGTTACCAGTTATGCAATTATTTATCCAAGCTCTAGTACACATCCATTGCGATAGATTACCATAAGAACTCAGATGGCACCTGGTGATGTTTGTTAGGAAGAGATATTAAAGTTACTTGATTAACTGGTGAGCAATCCTGGTAACCTTGATGCTTCTGACGATGACTCTAGGTATTGCCACAATAGTGGATGCATCTGTATCTAGAACATTGTGACTATTTAATTGTGAATTGGGCATATTCCATCTCTAGAGTGATCCGTTACAAATAAATTGAAACTGTTTATAGTAAGTATGGAAATGTAATCCAAACTGTGCTTAACACTTTCACCTGTATATATCTAAGGTTACTCATGGAACAAGAAGTAAAGACTTTTCTTGCAAAACCAGTTACGCAAACTTCATATATAAGTCATAACTATTTGTAATGAAGAAATATAAATTATGATATTTAGTTTCATTCACATCCACAACTTTAGAGGCAGTGTTGTGTGTTGCAAATGAGGAACATCATTTTCAAACTTCTTTTCCTCACTGCAACTCTGTTTTTCAGGAACTACAAAAAACTAACTGCAAGTAGATCAGAAGTAGTACTTCATTTTTCCCTGGAATGTCCATACATTCTATTTAGCTCTACAATGTTAATGAGTATGCTTTTCAGTTGTTGTGTTAAGCAATGGAGACAAAAAAGAATCAGCATTCGGAAATAAACCTCCTTGTGATTCACCATAGGAAATAAGCTTGGAAATACCTGTATAAGCTTTCAGTAGTTAAAGAACAGATAATTTTATCAAGTTCTGTACAAACCCAACATTAACAGCTTAAATCACATTTCTCAAACTTGTTCAATGTAGGGCTGGACAGGAAGCTATTCTGGTCACCACTATATTGCTTTAACTTTCTTGGAGTTCATGTCTAGTTGATGATCACAATCTGTTTTAGTGAACCCCTGGGCTTGCTGTTGCTTCTGCTACTCTAGATGTTTCTATTAGTTTCACAACCTCAAAGGAATGTACAGTGTGTTTCACATACAAGTTGGCCAATCTTCCGGGTTTCTGTGTCGTGGCGGCCACAGCTCTAACTCCCGAGCGATCAGGTGAAATATCTATGCAACTAAAGCCGCTAACGGTATAATGATTCAGGTTCTCACAATTACAGTTAAAATTACAATAAAAATATCCACATACTTCATCACAAGAGATGTTGGAAATTCCCTCCTCTTGCATTCACACAACACTGGCACCTTTTTAGGAAATTTCTCTTTTAATATTGTATTAAGTTCTAATGTTTGGGGGTTTGACCTATAAGTTCTTAAGAACTTAAAGACAATATCACAAGAGAAATAAACTCTTTCTCGGAATCTGAACTTATGCGCGTGAAAGAAAATTAACTAAAAAGGTACCAGTGTTGTGTGGTTGCAAGAAGAGGACATTTCCAGCATCTCTTGTGATGAGGTACATGGTTATTCACATTGTAATTTTACCTGTAATTGTAAGAACCTGAATCATTACACTGTTAGCCATTTTATTTGTGTAGATATTTCACCCGATCCCTCAGGCGTTAGAGCTGTGGCTGCAGCAATGCAGAAACCCACATGATTGACCAACTCGTACATGAAAGGCACTGTAGATTCTTGAATGATTCTCCCAATTGTTCAGTATTTTTCAATGATGAAAATCCTTGACTCCTCCATGGTTTCTGGAAATCTCACAGTACTATACTTGTGTAATAACTGATTAATATCTTATGTATTTTTCAGTCTAGATTAGGAAGAATTATATTTCCTTGATATGATCGGATGACTTGGGAAACATGTATAACTTCAGGGATAAGTAACCTTTCCCTGCTATTGACACATAAATGAATCGCTTCAGAAGAATGTAAAGAAGCCGGGATATAAACTTAATAGAGTATTATTTTATATAAAATCTGAGAATATTTATCCACATGTTACGATAATCATTTATGGAGACCAATTATTCTACTGAAATTTTCCTCGTCGATTTCAAAATGAGTTTTTCACTTGGTGATTGGTTATGTTAATATATAAATTCAGCTCTGAAAGGATTAAGTTATTCAAGAAATCGTCCACTTCTGTTGATGATTACAGTTTGTTGTGAGCTGTGAGTTATACAATCCCGGACTTAAATATTCCTGGAAATTTTGTGCTCATCTTCGTTCTTAAATCCCAGTTGTCGTTAGGAAATAGGTCAATTCAACTCAAAATATTGTTCAAGGAACCACAACATAGGTCTCCAAAGTCAGTCTCAATGAAATTCGCCATTGTGATAAGGAGAAAAGCAGTTGTGAAAAGTCATTACTGAAGTAACTGGTTCTGCAGGAACAAATTTCTACAAAGTTAAAAGTATACTTTTCAGAAGAGTGGATATTATTTACAGTGCGAAAGCTTTACTAGTCATATTCCTGTTAGAAAGAGAAAGTTAAGCAACAGATGGAAAAAGAGATAACAGCAGGTATTCACTACCCCCTCATATGGTGATTCAGGTAAAATAGACACCCCCTCCATTTTGTATTCACCAGCACTGGCAGCATATTCTTCCCCCTCTTGCCCATTCAGAAGATTTTTGAACTTCAAGAATGCAAATTCACATAAAACAGAATTCACAAAATATCAGTCAAAGCCTAGTCGCCACTCGAACATGAATTTGTATGTGACTATTGTCGACCAGGGGCTGGGATACAAACCAGTCTGGGATTTCTTGAGAATTTTGTAAACAAGTAGTGCTGATCCATGTGTTTTCCCACTTGCTGTTAAACAAGGACAGTAGAAATCATGCAAACTTAAACCTTTCGTACTGTAATTATACTGAATTATGATTGCATTCAACATGTGTTGTAGCCTTCTGTAGTGTAATTTGCACTTATTTTTAAGACTGAGGTGACTAGAATTTTACCTCGCTAATTTAAAGAACTTATAAAGAATTAATATTTGTTTTGCACTTTAGCAAATAATAAGCAATATGTTATAAATAACATAAAGATTTTTTTTGAAATCCATAGAAAATGCCAGATTGTTTCAATGAAGCAAATTACAGCAAACAAGGCCTTTTCTCAAATATTGCATTCAATAGCTACAATAGTACAACTGAAAATGCCAATTCAACACTGCTTTCTTGTGCTGCCTGTATAGAGGAGATACAAAATATACTTCTAATAATAAATAACTTGTTTACACTATTTCAACAAATTGAAGTGTTGAAAATCATAAATTTCATGATTTGCAATGATGTATAGTGGATTTATTTTTCTCTCTTTTACACAGTTTGCATTTAAAGCACACTGATTTATGTATTCTGTTATTGTTCTTTCCTGCTTAATTCCTCTTATCTCCTTTCAATAAATGAACAGCCTGACATTTTCTATCAACTCCATATTTTTTTGACATTATGCAGGAGTTTTATTCTGTACACAATTTTCCTGAGCCCATTGCAATGCTGCTATTACTGATATCGTTTGCATTCTTAATCTCGGTTGTTGTTGTTGTTATTATTATTATTTTCATTATTATTATTTAATTATAAAATATAACTTCTTTGCTCTAATGCTATTAATTTTAAATAGTTTAACTTCTGCATGAATAAACAAAATGCATTTTTCTATTTAACTCTTATAGTTTTTAGGGTGTAAATGTACACTCTTACATGGGAGAAGTAAGAATTCTGCCATGGTTGGGTTTCATCGAGGCATGGTAACAGTGATCGAGAAGAGACATTGTTGATGTTTGAAACATACAGTATGTGAAACATCAGCAGCTTTGGAGATGAGGTTACGATGTTTGTTTAGTTTAGGAATTAACCTCATTCATGTTTGTTTATTTCTATGGATTGCCATCTTCAGATGTCGCCGACGATGGTAAATACGTTAACATCTGGGTGTTAAAAGTAGCTTGTTGTCGTAGATCCCCCCACAGTGTCTGTATTCTTCATCTCTGTTTCGTTGTTAATCTGGCAAATTTGAATTCGATACGAAGGGAACTGTGTGTATGGGTTTGCATGCCTGTCATAACCCCACTTTCCAACACACTTGTCTCAACAGCTTTACGTTAATCAGCACAAGGGGTGTCCTGCAGTTGGTGAGCATGCATTGAAAAGCATGCCCCCCTCCCCCCCTTCTACCCGTATCAGCATGTTAGACATGTCACAACCAATATGTCCAGTTTACTTCACGTACATGCAGAATAACCGAGCTCCAAGTACAAACACTCTACAGCTCTGCTTCTCACTTACATCTATCTTAGTTTGTTGATTTGTGTTTATATAATTTGGAAAATTTGCTTATGACTGTGAGCGTGCAAGAGGTTGTATGTTTGTGTATATGGAAGGAGTCTCGAATTAAATTTGTCTGTAATAAAGGGAGGATCTATGGTGCGTCTAACAACACTCTTCTCTATGTAATTAGATTTCATTACGTAGGACACTCTTTACATGTTTCTATAAATAGCACTTCTGTCCGTAATGCGACCTGCACATTGGATAAAGAAAGGTTAGTATGAATAAAGACCTAACAAATAGAAACATTGTATGCCTTATCATTTTTTTAGGAGGGCCAAAGATTGATGAAGATGAAGGAAAGCATGGATGGATTGAAGGCCTGGCCATTCTCATTTCGGTCATAGTTGTTGTGATTGTAACTGCATTCAACGATTATACAAAGGAACGACAATTTAGAGGCTTGCAGAGTAGAATTGAAGGTGAACACAAGTTTTCTGTGATTCGAGCTGGAGAGGTGAAACAAATATCGGTTGGTGACATCGTGGTAGGAGATATTTGTCAAGTAAGTACCACTTTAAACCTTCGCTTCTAATGCTGATATGAGATACATGCTTAGAAGGAACACAATCTAAAGTGTGAATGCTAATTTTAATGAATTTTAAGGTTCAGTTAATGTACAAGAATTAGGGGCACACATATTTTATCATTAACTACAACACACTTTTTATTACATAACAATCATTGTAACTTTTTGGTATAGCTTAAGTAGAGCTGTAAATGGGTAATAGATAACGTTAAAATAAAAGTAAAATCTATATTCTGATTTGTGATTATGTTTATCGTTAATGAGATAATTAAGTTAATATCTATCCACAGACTGGCAACAGCTCCAGGCCACACTCCAGTGGCTGTGACCATTTCAGTCACTAGTATGAAATTAAACTCACTACGTGACAAAAATCACTTAGGCCTACTGGTTCTTTGATGTTGCCTTATTTTATGGAGTATGATTTCACATATGAATCTTTGTTTTCAATTTGCACAAAAATAACAACTTTATTAAACAACTGCAATGGAGAAATTTAGTCCTTATTTTTTTCCTGTGCAGATGTGAAAACAAATTGAACATTAAGAATAATACTTAAGTACCGTATACCACAGTTAACATTTAGGGACAATAATATTTTTTTCTGAAAAAAAAAAAATACTCAGTTGGGACAATCTTGATATTTGAGTGTTTCGTTTGTTTCTGCTGAAGGAACAAGATTTAAAATCTGCACAGTTATACAGTATAGGCCTACCCTTGACTATCCATGGCCAGATTATCCACAGTCTTCATTTAATTTTTTCTTCATTTTGTGACTGCAAATTATGGTATTAAAAAAAGTACTTCAAACACAAATAAAAAAGAGATGTTTCAACACAGTTCATTTTTTTTTTTGTGAAAAAGTAAACCAACAAACGTGTAACTACAGGAAACTTTTGTTTATTAAGTCATAATTGTATATGTAGGCCCCTCTGTAAATAACAATTGTTTGAAAGCATTTTCCCGTTGATTTGTCCTTTTCTGCTATTTTGCAGATTATGCTCACAGTTACCACTGTTACCCAACTTCGCAGATAATCAGAAGTATACTGTATTACTTCCACTTGGTTTTTTATGTATTCTTCTTGCTGCTGAAATAAGATAAAGATTGTACTGCTTAAATTGTTATAATTTTGTTATAGTTAGAGATCTTTGAAAATGGTTTTATTTTTAAACAAAATTTGTTTTAGAATTTCATTATTTCGGTTATTACTAAGTTGGTGAATGAGTTGGTAATGAAGTCATTATAATAATTACATATTACCCTACTGAAAAAGGTTTTTTTGTCAGCTTAATCCAAACTTCCCGATCTATGTATTTTGATTCAGTGGTGCCAACTTTTGAAAGTTACTGGGTGAGCTCAAAGACAGAACAATTTTTACACTTCTTTATTCATGAAATGAACTTATAAAGTAGCAACTGGGTCATTCCATATTAAATCAATAAATTTTAAGAAAATTTTTTGCCACACCATTTTTTATTTTGATGAAATTTGGTAGGTGACATATACCAATCTTCTGAACCCCAAAACAAATCTTTTTATATCTCTAAGAAATTTTACTCCTGAGATATAGGCATTTGTTTAGTACAAGCAAAAAATGTAATTTCAGACTTATTTTCTGAAAGCTGTAGAATTTCTATTTGAATCAGTAGGATGGTCTGATAGGGCTCATTGAAAAGCTTAAAGAAAGGACTTTCATTTGTGCATACTAAATTAGATTTAAGTTAAGTCTAAACAGAGGTTTTTGGGGCTCTAATCTTCGTTCACGAACTGTTGTTTTGCGTAATTTTAGGCATTAAAAAACAATGAAGGACTTAGAGTAACAGGCAATTTTTTTCCCTGTTACACTTATGTATGAGGAATATGTGCAGGAAAAAAACTGAGCTGTTACTGGTGGTCCTTCACCCTGAAAAATTTGCTTGAACTTCAAAAAAACTTGATATCGTGCTTTTTTTCGGTCCCAAAAAATAATGTGGGACAGGTGATAAAAACCTGAAAATGCCAGGATGAGAAGCCCTTATAGAGTACCTTAACATATAAACAAAATCATCATGTGACTCGAAGGGATAGAGGAGCTACAAGCCTTTCAGATATCAAGAGAACAACACTTGACCGCTACTGAAAATAGGCTAAGTAGGTAGGATAATTACCAACAAAATTTACTTTAAATGTACATAAAATACAAGACACTTGCTGGCAGTTTCAAGTACTATATTTTCATCTATTGTATTTAGAAACCATTCTGATCCTGGTTTATTAGATGTAGGTACTGCATTAAACATAATGCCTATATATTGAATTATAGATCTATATTGAAATTATATGTTAACTGTTATTATAGCATAAGTTCTGGTTGGTACTTGTCTGGACATGCGGACAAAATCATTGAAGGTCACCAATGTGGATTTAGGTAAAGTCGATCAACCATTGATCAAATATTTTGTATTCGCCATATCTTGGAGAAAAAGTGGGAATATAATAAGTCTGTTCCACCAGCTGTACATAGATTTTAAAAAAGCATATGATTCAATTAGGCGAGACAAATTGTACAATATCCTCATTGAGTTTGGGATACCAAAGAAGTTGGCTGATCAGAATGTGTCTATATGATACATATAGCAGAGTCAGGGTAGGGAAATTTACATCAGATAGGATTGTCATTAAAACTGCTTGATGCAAGGAGATTCACTATTGCCTTTACTGTTTAATTTCACTTTGGAATATGCCATTAGGAAAGTTGAGGAAAACAAGGTAGGCTTAGAACTAAATGGCTATCACCCGATTTTAGCTTATGTAGATGACGTTTGTCTTTTGGACGATAAACACAATCAAGAGAAATGCAGAAAGTCTTTTCGATGCCTGCAGGAATGTCAGATTGGAAATTAATACCGAAAAAAACTAGGTATATGGTCATGAAAGATATAAATAATGTGCTACAAAACATTAGAATAGCCAGTAAATCATTCAAACAAGTGGAGAAATTCATATATGTGGGAGCAATAATTACAGATATAAATAATATTAAGGTACAAGTTAAGTGTTGACTGATCACAAAATGCTTGTTTTTATGCAACTCAAAGTTTTTTCTTCTCGTCTTCTATATGACTTGAGGTGTTTCCGGTGCTATCTCAGCTGCCATCTTCTGGGAGGAGAAGTGAGCTGGATTGGAAAATATGTTTCCCACCCAATCTAGCATATCCTGTCTTTCCTATATATGAAATAGATATTTTCCAATCCAGATCACTTCTCCCAGAAGATGGCAGCGGAGATGGCTGCTGAAAGCTTGGAATAAATCCTCCAAGTCACCCAGTTGGAAGCCTGAGAAACAATAATATATCCTCATTTTCTGTTTAGAAATCTAAAATTCAAAATTTATAAGACAGTTATCCTGCTGGTTGTATTATATGGATGTGAAACATGGTTGCTTACACTTCGGGAAGAACTTAATCTGAGAGTGTTTGCAAACAGGGTGCTTATTAAAGTGTTCGAAGTTAAGAGAGATGAAAATGGGGACTAGAAAAAACTTCACAACGCTGAGCTTCATAACCTTCACCTAATATTGTAAGGGTAATTAAATCATGGAGGGCTGGACATGTTGCGCACATGGGAGGAAAGACATATCTCAAAAATATTGACTGGGAGACCCAAAGGGAAGAGATTGCTTGGAAGACGTAGACATAGGCGGGAGGACAATATTAGAATATATTCAAGGGAGGTAGGGTTTGCAAGGGATGGTTGGATGGAGTTAGCACAGAATAGGGTTGAATGGAAGGCTCAGGTAAGTGCGACAATGAAACTCTGGGTTTAATTAAAATTTAATATTAAACAGAATATTTATAATGTTTACCTATCTATGTTCTCTGTTTTCTTTATAATACGCACAACCCGCCTGAGTGGCCCTTCTTTTTTTCATTTCTAAAATACGGTGACCCTGTCATAGGAAGTTGTGCAAAATCTACTTTTGCGGATAGATGTTTTTAGTTCTTGTGCTGTAGTCATGTGATGTTGTTGCAAAGTTATGGTACAGTATGGTTTTTTCACTTTCCTTTCAATTAGTAAGGTCTCCATTCTTAAACAGTGATTTAATTTCTTTAATACAGTTTAAGATCAGTTTTATATTTAAACTTTTCAGGAACTGGTGCTCTGTTAATTCATGAATATTATTTACACAATTACATACATAGTTAACTACATCCATTTTACATATCTTATAAATCTGGCATATCCTTTACAAATCCTCTCATGCTTTAACCCCTGATTGTGGATTCTGATTATCTTATCACGCCTTTCCTATTTTATTCACTCTTATTCTACTTCTTAATTTTACTCCCCTATTTTCATTGTTTGTCTTCCCTGAATCTTAATGGCTATTATCTCACTACATAAATATGATTGTATAACTAAGCAGTGTTATCACTTTTGCAGCTTAGTTACATGTCACGTAGTTCCTACAGCCTTTACAGTTAATTTGTTAACTCTTCAAGAGGTTCTTGTACAATTTTGACAGTTTGTAATAAAAAATGCATGAAGCGAGCCATATATATTGTAATGATAAGAAGTGAAACTGTGTGAGCCTGTAACTAATTTCATTTCTGCAGGTGAAATATGGAGATCTGTTACCAGCTGATGGTATCCTCATACAAAGTAATGACCTAAAAGTGGATGAGTCATCGCTCACTGGAGAATCAGATCATGTGAAAAAAGGGGAACATTTTGATCCCATGCTACTATCAGGTACGCAACAACCACTATCTTGTTAAATTTATTTGTTACAGTGTAATAGACTCAAAGAAAGAAATGGTACAGTAAAACATGTACTGTATGAAAAAACTAAAACAATACACATTTGTTTACAGTCAAACCTCTGTATGAGGAAGATCGATGTAACAATAAACCCGCATATATCAATATTTTTGTTTGGTCCCAACGGATTTCCTATCTTAATAATGTTAAATGTAACTCACTATAACAACGGAGCTATTTTAGAAACACTTATACTGATATTTGGAGATTGAATTTTTACTGCAAACCAGTAGCTTAGCCCTATGGAAGGTAGCTGGTATCAGATCATTATCCTTCCCAGCCCCCAATATGGTTTTCTGGGTGCCTGATATTTTTTACATTTCTTAGAAATTTGAGGAAAGAAAGATTCATGAGGGGTGGAAAATAGTATCACTGAGGCTAAAATCATCCCTATGTGTGCAAAAACATATTGTGAGTTAAGTTAACATGTACATGATGTGCAATTAAACACCATAAGGAGCAACTGTGTAGATTACACAGTTTTCTGGTAAATTACAACCCCCTCATTTTAACAATAAACCTTATATGACAATAGAATCTGCTATGGCCCACAAATATCGTTACACAGAGGTTTCACTGTTATTCACACTCTCAGCAGCAAAATTGTCCACTCATACGTAGTGTTTGTAACTAATATATTATGACTAGGCTTCAAATGTTTATACAGGGATTGAAGACTCAAGTTTAGTATGACATGTACCCAGCATGACGTAACTGCATATGGACTGTCACTCCACATAAATTTAAAGTTTCGTTGTGTTTTTTAATGTGTATATATATATATATTTGAACTTTGAACTTTTATGATTATTTGTGATCCAATAATTTTGCTGCTGAGCGTGTGTGAAGAGAGAAGAGACATTTCTGCGATGTGCCGCTGGAGCCCCTTTACCGGCCAACGACTTCCTTCCAGGCAGCTGGACCATGCGTTCTCAGCACATCGCAAAAATTATACGGGTATATATACAGGATGTTAATGAGTAAGACCGAAATATTTTACCTGTGTATAGAAGGGACCTAGACAAGCAACTTTTATTCGGAGTTTTTTGCTCTATGATGTAAACTGTGTATGCTACAGGGCAATAAAGTCATTACAATTTGATGCTCATAAGTCAATAATGAAGCAAAGTAGGGTTAAAATTTTCATTAAATTTACTTCGCATCCTCTTAATGATCGATAAAAACCTTATTCTTAATCATTCATCAACAGCATGTCACAATCTAGAATTTTCATAATCTGCAAAATTTACAGATTAATCACATGACTGCCTGCCACTCCACTATTTTTTATTCCTAATTCCAGTGCTATCAACAAAGTTTCGTTGTGTTTTTTCTGCCAGTGTTGCAAGATACTGATTGTCTTTTTTCATAGTTGATCATTCTGTGAACAGAATAATTAAACAGTAAGGTCTTACTACATACAAAAACTCTAAATAAATTTAAAGTAAAGAAAATGGAGAATGGTTACACTTCGGTGAGCTTGCGATGTGCATCTTATTTATGGAGAAGCAAGAGGTATGTGTTTAATAGCTGCTGAGCTCTACAGAGCTCTAGACATCAACATCATTCAACATTTACTGTCTGTTGATTTGCATTTGTGAGATTCTGGAACCTTTAAACAAAGCAGACTTCGGCAGAAGACGAACTTGCTACACACCACATTTTGAAGACCATGTCTTCAATCAAATTGAAGAGGAACCTTATACTAGCACCCGTGTTATCGCAAGTGTCATGGGTGTGAACCACATTAGTGTAAGATCAGCGCCATTCCTTTCACCTTCAAAAGGTGCACGGTTTAGGTCCTAATGACTTTGGTCCCAGCCTACAATTCTGTAATTGGGCTGTGCAGCAACAAGCCAATTTCTTTTCTACTGTGTTGTTCATTGATGAGGCTAATTGTACCAGAGATGGACTAGTTTTAAATTCAAGGAACAGTCATGTATGGGATTACAAAAATCCTCATGCTACCGTGGAGGCAAGTCATCAAGAGAAGTTTTCCGTCAATGTATGGGCTGGCATAACATCTAATCACATAATTGGTCCATACCTCCTTCCGTAACGATTAAGCGGCCATGTGTACAAGGTATTCTTACAAGACATACTGCCTGGCTTCATGGAAGAAGCAACTTCATATTCAACGAAAAATGTAGTTTCAACATGATGGAGCTCCACTCCATTTCAGCCTGAATGTGCAAGACCATTTGGATCATGTTTTCCTTAACCACTGGATTGGAAGAGGAAGTTCGACCACTGAATGGCCAGCACATTCTCCGGAACTCAATCCTCTAGATTTCTTTTCTTAGGGGCATCTGAAGGCTTTAGTGTACGAAAACCTTTCATTTCTGAGATGGAATTAGTCACCCACATAATCACAGGGTGTGAATTCATTTGCAATACTCCAGGAATCTTTGATAGGGTGAGAGAATCTTTTCTGCAGCGCTGTTGTCTGTGCATTTGTGCTGGAGAGGGCCAGTTCTATCAATTCCTGCATTAAATATAAGATAAAGTGAAATACATTAAGACAAACTGTTATTTCAACAGATGTGTACACCAAGTTTGAAGTTTTCTGTCCATTCCATTCTGTTCCTAACAGTGAATTAAAATAGAAGCTTCGTGAATTATCATTGAGTTACCATCTTCTTTATCTTTCTTTGCAGTTTTTCAATGTATTCTGACTTAAATTTGTCTTCAAAGTGTAACAGCTTAGGCACTCCGGTTTGTTTAAGAATTCTCAAATAAAAACATGTGCAGTGCATTAATAATAAATTGCATTAGCTATCGTGTTGTATTCATAACTCTGTTAACAACGAAATTCCATTTGTGTTCTTTTTCTAGCATTGGAAGATATTGATCATCATTTTTCACGATTGTCCAAACCACTACACAATATCCACTGTTCTTTGTTTTGCATCATTTCAAATACTAGAAGTCAGTGGTGGGCTTACCATTAGGAGATGTTATGCTATAACAGGAAAAATTGAACCCATAGAGCAAAACTCTCCTAATTCAAGTTGCTTGTCTATGTCCCCTCTATACACAGGTAAAATTTTTCGGTGTTATTCATTAACATCCTATATATACACACACACACCTACACACACACACATACCCATTATACATAGGATATTTTATAAGCCCATTACTCAATCGTTGAAAGTAACAATATGAGCTTTGGTTGGCAGTTAGTTGAACCTAGCAATGGTAATATAGTAAGTATCCAGCTCTTAATTTTAGTTTGGTTGCTTGATTATATGAACTTATGTTTGTACCATAAAGTTAGTGTGTCAAATAACTGAAAATGAACATATTGACAACTATTAATATATCTTCGCTGACAAATATATTAAGTGGAACCTGTATTTATATGCAGTGCCAATGCCATAGAGCATTCAACCTTATCATGGATATGTGTTACAGGTACACATGTTATGGAGGGAAGTGGGAAAATGCTGGTGGCCGCTGTGGGTGTCAATTCCCAGGCTGGCATTATTTTCACTCTTCTTGGAGCTGCAGTTGACCAACAGGAGCAAGAAATAAAGAAGAAGAGAAAAGGTAAACTGTTTGATTTATTTCCTGCAGTGCATGGCACCAGATATGTGGTAACGTGCCCTTCCAGCATGTTTCAATTATTTTTTTTACTTGCAAAATAAAATAAATATACTGTGTTGAGTGCAATTTTTAGTTATTGTTGTACAATAAGCTCTGAAAGAGTGCTTTCCTCCCCTATGTATCAGAAGAGCTCTTAAGACAGCCCCAGAAACAGTTTTGAGTAGATTCCTACCTGCTTTAGTTAATATAGTTGTCTTGGTCATTTGTGGATTTTCCTTCACTTATATGCAAACATAATCTTACAGTCTATTATGTTTTGTCTCATAATTTCCCATAAAAATCATTTATCAATGAATAGGAATTGTATAACAGAAATCTGCCCAGATGAACAGGAAGTTTTTAGCTTTAATGTGTAAATGAACCTCTGTTACACATTGGACTTGGTGACAATGTAAGGAAGGGAAAAACCAGGGCTGGGAAATATTCATACTCGCATCAGCATATTATGTGAGCCCAAGAGCTCACAAATTCCCACATGAATATGATGTAATATTAATAACAATAAATCTGAATACGTCTGCCTGGGGTAGTAATGTTACCCACTTAAAAATAATTTAACTGATGCAGGGTGGGTATTAACCTAAAATGAAATTTGTAAATATTTTAAAATAAATAATAAAAACCATGTGTTATATGCTAGAACAACTTACCAGTATTTACATTATAATATATTAGAAGTGAGAAATTGGATCACGTCCAGGTACAGTTTTAAACTGATCATTATGGAATTTTAAGTTTCATTCCACCTACAGATCAGAAGCTAAATCATATACTAATTATTCTGGTTTTAGAAATCAAGGCATGTATTTAAATCTGACAGTGAATTAACTTAAATCTTGCTTGCTTTTTATGAACGTACTGATGAATCTGCAATTGAAATACTGTATGAAAAGATCTTGAATAGGATCCCCAAACATGATTTAAAGTTGTCCTCAAGTTCAAATTAGGGTCAGTAGTAGTACAGATGCAAATGTAAAATTTTGGAAAGAAAAACTTTAGTTTGAAAAACTAAAAACCCTATTACAGTAGTGTCTCAATTGACCATTCTAAAGTGGAACTGGAAGGGATCGGATAAGGGTAAGTGCTGGAAAATGCAGGAAAACAAATACATAGTAAATAATTGAAATAATATGTCTGTAGCTTTCACCTCCAAGTATTGGAAAATTATGCTTATATATATATCTATTGGAAAATTACCTTCCTGCAATGCAGGACTGGGTGTTGGGTTGTCCCGTCATCCCTATCCCAGAAATGATGATGGCAAATCTTTGCAGTACCACCCTTGCCTGTAAAAGCCTTACACAAGATGTGGTCATCATCCCATAGATTACAGGTTTGGACCAGAGTACTCATCACCTTCATCATTATCACTGATACAAATTATTGTAATGCCCTTGCTGGGCACCGATCTTATCCAACCTTCGTTGGACTGCCATCCGGACGTTCCTCTTCTTGCTGCCCCCGTGCTGACAAATCCTGTAGGATGGGAGACTTCCCCCCCCCCCCCATGGAGTTATATGTATAGGAAGATGGATAACATTGTGGTTGTCATAAAAATAATCACACCGACTTCCCTTCTACACCACACGAGGGTAAGTCAATAAGTATCCGCACACTCTCTTTTAAATTTATTTCAACAATAATACAAAACTTTCAATTACCTCATTTTTCAACATAGTCCCTTGTTTCTCAATGCACTTGATCCATCTTTGCACAAGCTTCCTAATACCCTCAGAAAAAAATGTTTCTCAGCTGGGTAGCAAGCCACGTTCCCTCTGGAGTGGTTTTAATCCAGAACATGTAAATTCACATACACTTCACTTAATCGCTTCCTCCGTTTTTTGTTTTAACTAACATCTCAATGTATGATACCCATGAAAGTAATACAAAATCTACCCCTAGTCACTTGTGAAGTCCATGACCATACCAGCACTTTCCACTTGTTTCTTCTTGCCTGCAGTGCAACAAGAGTCCGATGCAGGTTATTATTTGCCTACTAGCTCATGGGGTTGATCCAACTCTACTGACACCATTGTGCCCTCCTGTGCACCAGTCTTACCCAACCTTCATTGTACTACTCTGCCATCCTGACATTACTCTTCTTGCCGCCCCCCATGCCAACAGATCCTGTAGGATGGAAGACTTTGCCCCCCCCCCCCCGGAGTTTTATATGCATAGGAAAATATATAACATAGTGGTTGTTACAAAATAACCACACTGGCTTCCCTTCCACACTACATCCAGTTTTATTCTACTACACCCAAACTCTACATTACTACTTCTTACACTTCGCCCATTTCCACTCCATACCTTTCGGACAACCCGACTAAGTGACGTCTTGCACCATGACCGTCGGTGCTAACAACCACTCCCGAGCATCCGGCAAAAAATCTAAGTCAGCACTTCCCACGGATGCACTGCAGACACAGAGTGGACTTTATACTCAGTTGTATCGGTTGGAGCCCAGTACATTATAATATTTATTGATGATACTTCATTTTTCATTACATTGAAGTTTTATTAAGAAATCGGAATACATTGTAAGTGAATGGATGCTTTCAGTGTAACATAAAAAATAATAACCTGATTCAGACATGAAGGTGTGATTATAAATAATAACAGAGTAAAACACATTAAGCTCATAAGAGAATACAGGAGATACTTATAATTCTAATCTAAAATTTGTGCAGTAATAAATGAGATTTTTAAGATTTAAAAAATGAAATTGATAGGAGATATTTTGGTTAACTGAAGTTTAGATAACGTGGTCTCTACTGTACTTGGTCCTGAATACACTGAGGCTACACTAGAGCCACATTGTGTGGTCTAACATAATGGGATTTTACTCGACCATGTGTGAAACTAGATATTTTCAAGTAATGAATAAAGGCATAATTTGTTCATACCTCGGGGTTTCTTTTCACTGTTACTTACATGAGTGCTCCCAGCCCTGACCTAGATCAATCCAGCATGGAATTAATTGTACATTTGAAAATTCTTGCATCAGTGTTCAGCTAACTGAGCCAACCTGTAAATATTAGTAATTTGGTGCTCCAGAATTTTGAAATGTACAGTTGAAAATACAAATGATATGTATGTTGACACCATATAATTTGATTTTTCCATCTTCTAAAACTGTCAAACACTGTATTATTGGTGTTTTTCTGAAGTGGCTTCCAATGTGGACCAGGTGTTCTATCGTGTGATATTGATTTGTTTACTAATGGATTTCCTTTTGCATGATTTCCCTCACCAGAAGCTAAGAAACAGCGGAAGAAGAAGAGCCTCACAGGTGAAATTCCTTTTCATTATTATTGTAGCATAGCATTAACAGCAGTGGTGGCACTTAAGGTGTTCAGTAAATCTCTTGCAACTTTTAATTTTTATAAATCTAATTATCATAAGAGTTGAACTCTGACATTTTTGCTTCACTTACCAACTTTCTGGAAAAACATGTTCCTAGCACATTATCCTCATCTTCATCCGTTTGTCAACTGACAGATCCTGCTTTGTAAACTCTAGACATGCACCTGATGGAGGACTGAAAGTCTACTTGATCAGACTCTTCTGGTATCTCAGAGTTCATCAGTATACTTTTAAACTTCTTTATTTAAATCTTGTCCCAAATTTCAAGACCTTTTGGTTATTGGTAACCAGATGATTGGTTCAATTGAGTAAAGAAACAAAATGATATGAAAATTTTGGATAGAATTTGTGTATGGAAGTTTGAAAGTGATCAATGAATTTTAGAGTTAAGAGAAGAAGATAACGTGATCAAAAAGCTCATGAAACCCCCACTAAGAATACATCTGAATATTCAAGAGTGGGATTTGTCATTTGACAAATTAGCTGAAGATGACAAAGTTCCTTGAATCATGTTCTACCAAAAAATTAGCTAAAGTGTCAGAGTTCAACTCTTGTGATAATTCGATTTAATATTATACATTATCTACTGTGGTTAGCCACTGGCTTTCTTGTTTCTTAGTTCACAGACTGAACCCAGACCAAGATTGGTGGCATTTGTGTGTGCCTAAATGGAACAGTCCCATGTCTTTACATTAAGAACTCTTGCAGAACAAAATTCCAGCTTTAAATTTAATAATATCCAGCATCTTTATTAATAATAAATTTTATAATATTTTGCCTTTGTTTCATCGTAAATTATTCCAGCTATTACCATTTCTGATTGATTAATATAAATATAAACACGCTTGTAAAATGGACCTTTTAGTAATTTTGAACTCCCTATTTTAAATTTCTTTTGTAAAAATTGTTTAACTGTTCGCAGTTCGTATATTCATTTTTTGTATATATTTGTTAATTTCTCTGTTCTCATTTGCTCCTAAACACAAGCTTTGCTCATCTGAGGACTTTGAAAGAAAGTACAGATGTAAGATTTGTAATGTTTGATAATAAAAAATAAATACAGACCATAGTAGCAGTACACAACCATTGTTAAATAACCAATAAGAAAGAAACATAGATTATTCACCTGTAACTTAAGTTGTACAGAAAATTAGTGGAGGTTGCTAGTTCAAATCCTATCTTAGTCGCGCAATAGTAAATGCGACATTAGACTTTACCTACCCATGATTGTAGGGAGTTTCCGCTGTGTTAATGCATATAGATGTAATGTAAGAGTGATTACAGAACCAATCTGAAGTGCCACCACAGGAGTTGAAGTATTATGCATGGCTTCTAACTCTACATTAAATAAACTAGCTAATTTGTTTATTTAGAGTAAAAGAGTTGCATTAGGTAATGTGTGTATCAACACTCTATGTTTAAAGTATGCCTCTAATTGTAATTTCATTTTTATAAATTTGAAGTTGTTCCTGTTGCATGAGCAGACCATTGTCATATTATATGATGATGTAGTGCCTGCAGGCACTGCAGTCACAGAATGTTTATCATTTTTCAGATTCAGTAATAATTGAAATTTGGCTAACGCTTTCCCAGGCTTCAAACTGGGTGACTAGGAGGATAGATCCAAGCTTTCGGCAGCTTGTTATGCTACCATCTTTTGGAGAATTGAGCTAATCGGGGAAGATGCCAGTGTTACGTAGAAAACACTAAGAAGGCTAGGTGGGAGTGGGGGGCCAATAGGAATACTAGGAAGTGGGACAGATAGGCAGAGCTGTGGTTTAATAATTATTAGGGAGTTGAAATTAACACTAAACTTCACTTTTGGTATAGTTCACCTGTATTAGTTTTGGGGCCATCACTATCATTTTCAAAGCTATACTTTAACTGCCATGCCACCCTCCTGTGGACATTGAACGAATTTTGAGATGAGTTGGAATGTCGAAGTTCATGAGTTAATTCCTCTTCTTATGAATAAAAATCCTCTCCCAAACCGTAAGCTCCTTGTGTGCTTCACGCATGAAGTCCATAGGGATCCAGAACTATTAAAATGTGTCGGTGGCCACATGGAGCTTTTGGTCTGGGAGAGGATTTGTATTCATAAATGGAGGAATCAACTCATGAACCTTTGACTTTCCAACAGTTGATGATCTTATCTCAAAATTCGTTCAATGTCCACAGGAGAGTGCCATGGCAGTTAAAGTAAAGCTGTTGAAAATTGTAGTGATGGGGGTGAAACTAGTACAGGTAATCTATACAAAAAGTTAAATTTAGTGTTAATTTCAACCTCCTATAACTTCCAATACAATTTAATATAGAGCTCTGATTGTTGGGACCATTATTGGTCTCCATCTCTCTGTTTCACTTCCTGCTTCTCTATTGCTTCCCCCCAGATCCACCAAATCTCTTCATCTTTTCTACATGATACAGACCTCTTCTCAATTAGCTCACTTCTCCCAGAAGATGGCAGCAAAGGAAGCTTCCAAAAGCTAAGCTTGGAAACATTCTCCTACTCACCCAGTTGGAAGCCCGAGAAACCATTATCCATTCTTGACATAGGGAAAACCTCAAGTCCCACAGTTTTAAAATCTGTATTCATTTTGATGTTTTGTTCCCTCATGATTACAAGCAAATTTAATTCAAACTGGATTTAAATAAACTGACTTTTGATTCACGACTCTGCAAATAAAATATAATGCTAATGTAGTTTATAAACATATTTAATCTTAACTAAATATAAACATTTCTGTAATTATTGTAAGTTGAAATAATTGTATATATAACCTAATTAAGATAGTTATATTGCCATAAGACTAAAATTGGCTGGCTATTAAGTAGAACTGAAGCTTAAGTTAAGGTGGTTGGGATCTGCATTTGTTATTCTACTTCTTGGTAGAAATTGGTGCTATTATTGGCAGATTTTGATTTTATATTCTTAAATATCGCAGTGTTTATCTTTAACGAATTCTGTTGCTTTTCGTGACTAATGTTTGGCTTCGTTTCTAGATTCTAAACATGCCTTTATTACAGGGAAAATAAAATTGTAAACGTTGCTCTTGACTTAATAGTTTAAAACTTTCAAATGAAACATTTATAGGAGGCCTATGTGCATGAAGTACTGTACTTGCTTCTTTAAAGATTATTTCCTTACTGTTCACAACAGATAAAATTAACATTTAAATTCAAAGTATAGCTCATTTCAGAATTGTCTGTCTCCTGGTTCCAGTAGAAATTACTTACTTGTGGAATTAGTCACACTCCATGTTATGTGCCAAACTTTCTGGCATCATGCTTAAAAATTTCTCTTGAAAACTGAAACATTTATGTACAGTGGAGTGCACAGAATCTGGCTGATATAATGCATGCTGCTTCATGATGGCAAGGGAATTCTAAACTGGCTCAGACATGCCCACTCCCAACTCCAGCACCACCCCTTATTTTCCTGATGGCGGTTAAAGTTAAGAGCCTCTAGAATTGTTGAGAGAACATAATTTATTTTTAATCTTAAACTTGCTCAATAAGGGAAATAACTTTCAGTTTGTTTCCCATGTCCTTTGTTCACTTGAAATGACTGACGAATAATACAGAAGACACTATTTACAAGACAATTTCTTCCAACCCTCCACTTAATGTGTGTCTTATTCCCTCCAATCCTTCGCTGCTGAACCTGAAACCGACCTGTGTTCATATTTTTGCCATATTTTTTACATCAAACCAATATGAGTTGGACTCATCCAGCTCCTGGTCTAGACATTCATTGTAGGGTTGCCACCTGTCCCGAATTAGGCGGGACATCCCGCATTTTAAAGACATTTTCAGCGTCCCGAATTATGCCTAAGAGGGACGCATTATATTGCGGGACGCCAAATTATTCCAAAACAAAATATGAGACAGCAATTCTTGGTGGCATCTTTTGTGAATTTCGTCTCATGGTCAAGATATCGATGTCGTTCCATCGCTAAAATGTATCGTGTTGGCAGCATTGAAATCACCGCCCATGATGTTATCCTTTGTAATTTATTTGTATAAGTCGCGCGGGCATTCTTGGGGTATGTCAGTGATCTGAACAACCAGCGTGCGAGCCATTAACTGGTGATCCGACGGGGAATTACCGAAAACAGATCATATGATGGCACTGATTTGCCAAGTACAGTTCCTTCTGGAAATATAGCACAGCAAGACGTGTGTAGTGTTATCAGTTGTAATTTGAATCCACGTTCTCTGTGTGTTTTATGTGTCGTTCGTTGAGTAAGAACTAATTAAATATTTCTCCTGTTATTCCTAAAGTTAGTGGTAAGCCATTATCTAGTCAGAGTCTGGATTGCCAATGTTCATAATTTTTTCGAAACATGTCTATGAGTGTACATTGTTTTTTGAAATTTTTGAGAAAGCTTTAAGTTCCTTAGAGAAAGTATTTGACTTCACAGAAAACAATCTTTATGGCACACTGAAAAACTTGAATCTTTCAAACATCTCAAAGACTCTGTGAAGGCACATAATGTAGAATCTGATGTTAATTTGGATGAGTTAGGCCTATATGAGGAATTCTGCTTTAGTTCAGATATAATAAATGCTACTAAAGTAAAGAACACATTCCCAGTCTCAAATGCTTTGTTCTGAGCATTCCTGGTAGGAATGCCTTTGTGGAAAGAGTTTTCTCTCTCTTGAATCTAAAATGGACAGAATCCAGAAATAGGTGCTCAGCTGACCTCATAAAGAGTGAAATCATTTCTACAAATGTTACAGATACCTGCAAAGATTATTTAGTGAGGGTGAAACAGAACAAACAACTATTAGAAGCTGCCAAATCAAACAAGAAATACAGCTTCAAGTCATGAATTTGCCCAGGCTTTTTTTAAATTATTTTGCTAACCTTTTCTTTTCTAATGTTAGTGTTACTGTTACATAGCCTATTCAGTTTTGGCTTTGTAATATAATCCGTCTTTCAGTTATTAATAAATTGTTCCGTGTACAAATTTAGGTATGAAGATCGGCGATCTGCATATATTCGATAAGTGTCCCTCCTTAGCCTTACCAAAAGGTGGCAACCCTAATTCATTGTGGCACACGCCTTCTAGCCACTCAAATGATTTTTTTCTATATTCCGCCTCTTTCACTGTTCACCTAAGCCTGAACGTTGTTCATAGGCTAATGTATATGGTTGGACCTGAACTCAAACCAATACAAGATTGGCTCACCCCAGGCTGGTGTGGAATACAAATAAGGGGATTCAATGCCAACTTTAAATAATGAAAAACTCTGGAAGAACCCCAAAGCATCAGAAAGTTTTTGTGCACTCGACTGTATTTTTTGTTGATATATCTTGTACATCTGTTTTATATTCTTTGCTTTATTTCATGAAAATTTTTTAATCGGTGTGCATAATGACTAGAGATAGTCTTGACAAATATTTAGGGAACTGATAAAGAAAGTTTTGTGTCAAATGCACAATGCAGGTTCTTAAACTAGATTGTACAGCTATAGAAATAACGCTTTCAGCAATCTTAAAGGAAATTTTTCTTTTGAAGTACTGGAGAAAACTCTCAGCTTAAAATTTAGCAAGAAGACATACTGAAAGCTTGGTCTATCTATGTAACTTAACAAATGAATCTAATCTCACATAGCATACAATAATTAACCAGATAGTAATTTTGCTTTGTTTATATGAGACTGATTTGGTTTAAAACATATTTTGAACCTGCCTGACTTTTTCTCCTCAAGCACTTTCACTTTAGTTTATTGGAGCTGCAATGTGATGAATTGGAAGCTGCTAAGAACTAGAAGTGGAGTAAGTGAAATAGGTTAAAAATAATATGTTTTGAATCATTATTGAAAATGGTCAACTTATAAACGCTTATAGCTCTACTTATGTCTCATTTTTATGGACTAGTTTCGGGGAAAACCATTGTCCTGTTTTGAATTAATTTAATTGAAACTTCACAGTTTAAACTCCCACAGTAAAATGATGAAACTGATGATTTCTGTCTCGGAGATATGGGTTAAAAATAATTTGTGAGGTTAATAGTTAAGGTATAATACATTAATAATAAGAACTAGCATTGTAGCAAAGAGAAAGCTGATTGCTCTCCTTCCACAGCTGATACCATGCAATTCATATTCGGACCAGAAGTAGGCAGTTTATAAGAGATTCACTACAGTTGACACTCAAATATCCAGGGTAATGCTGAGACAACAAACACGGATAATTCAAAATCACGTACAATGCAAGATACACACAATAATACAGATTTTTAAACTACAACAGAACTATAATTATTCCTGTATATGTAATTTAAAGGTGCAAGACAACTATAAACAATTAAAGGATACATAGTAAAATATTGTGTAATACATTTACGGTATCCAAGAAACTGTTATGTCTTACAAACTTGTAGCTTGAAACAAATCTGTCATCTTCTTATGTTTTTTGGATACATTGTCTTTCTTTTGTATATCACTATGCAGTTTCCTGAGTATTAGTTTTTCATACAACAGAGAATCACTTTGCTGGTTCTTAAGTACAAAAGGACACATTCCACACATTCAATACCTCCCCATCACCCACACTGTTGGCAGAGACATCTCCACTACAACCCTCTCAACAGCAGTCCTTGAACAATGTCCAGTATTTGGGCAACACTTAGAACTTCATAGTAATGGGAATATGTGGGTAAAGAAAAGGTCAAAGCTCTCAAAACACAATAAACTATGAACCTCAAGCTAGAGTTACAAACTGAACTCTGTTCACAACCATAAAAATTAGTACTGTAAGTTAAAAATATGTTAAAAATTTTTAAAATTGAACCACAGACCGAAAACCAGATAATGTGCCCACGGATAATTGAAAGTCAACTGCATTCTAGAATATTCACGATTTTTAATGTATTCAAGAAACAAGATTTTTGTGAGCTCTGCTGAACTTAGAGTAATTGAAAATAATTGCATATGAACTGTGCTTTAAGGTCTTTGATCTATTTTTAAAGTAGAATTTTCTGAAAGGTGCACAGAAAGTTTACGAATTTTGTGTCCAAGTCTATAGAAATTTACTGATACAAAATTTAAATACAGTAGAGCCTCGGTAATTCGAGCCCCGGTATTTCGAGGTTCCATGTAATTCGAGCTGGTCTTAAGAAAATTAAAATTGTCCATAAAACTAGAGTAAAATCCCGTTTTTATACGGTGTCCGCAAGTAAGTTTTACGCACTTCCGAATGTGTTACATATTGAGCTTTCTTTCAATTTTTCAATGTACAAAAATGCAGGTAAAACTGTCCCACTTAGGGTTTTTGTTCATAATACACAGAAATAACCTTGGCTTCAGACTGCTAACGCATTTCTATTACAGATTGACAGAAACCGTTAGGTTCGATTTTTCTTTGTCAGGACCTCGTGTCAATCAATTGTACAGTGCATACCATCCTTTCAGAAAAGAATTCTGTATTGTTACAGTAATCCCTACAATGGTAATTAAAAGTGTTTTCCTACTAGCATCGCTTTCCCGTTCCACTCCATTAAGGGTCAGACAATGACTTAATCCTTAAAGGATGCCGATGTAGCAAATTGGAAATGTTTGACAATGTATACATACAGGCGTAACACAGGTATGTAGGCCTACTATATTGTTTATTTATTTATTATTTAAACCATTATTGTGCTCATTAATTATTTATATGCGATTTACCCATTGATTTAGTGAAATTTCCGTATAATCCGAGTTTTTTGTAATTCGAGGTAGCCTCAGCCCCAATTAGCTCAAATTATCGGGGTTCTACTGTACCGTCATAATCTTTTGGTGAACAAGGCAAATGTATAAACTGCTTCCTCAATATTTAAGACATCCAGAAAATGTAATGCTTTGCAACAAAGAAATTACGATCACAGCAACAAACAATAGTTTATTTGTAAAATAATGTTTGTAGGTTACCATCATGTTCGTTAAATTTATTTTGTTTCACATTTGTTTGCAAATTCCACAAAATTTATCAATATTCACATTACAAATAGTACTGTAAGAAGTTTTTATTCTGGATACAGATTTTCAAACATCTAAATTAAATTTTAATCTCTTCTTGGGAATTATTTAGTACTTAATATTTTTGTCATCATTCCCAAAGTACTTAAATTGCCCCTGTAAGGTATTTTCCTTTTTTAATTCTATACAATGTAATGCTTAGAGAAATTATACAAAATACTAGATATCTTTTTGCCTGTCAACTGGCATGCCCGTTTTTTAGTCTGTTTAACTGCATCGTTTCATAATACATATCCGGTGTAAATGTTACAATTTATGTATCTAATATCGCTTGACCAAATAATTACCATTCATGTTTTATTTTCTCCTGTTTTTGCTATTTGAATGAAAATATTTCTACTTCTTTTTAAAAATTCTATATTTACCAAATAATTTATTTTATGAATTTTACATATCTGTCCCCCCCCCCCCCAAGAAATTTGATGCACAGTGTGAAAAACTTAATTTAAACTATCAATGATGGTCCTCTTAGGGATAAAACCAGCAGCTCTTTTATTTGTATATTTCTGTAGTACATTAGTCAAGTAATGATTGGCTTTATATTGCATTTTAGTGATTCTGTATAAGCTAGAATTGGTAGATACGAGGAGTTCCTTTGGAATTCCAGCAAGGGCTCGTTATTGCTTGATACACTTTGCCATAAGAGAAGCATCTTCTAGAGACAGTTCTCTATTCTTTCTCATTCAAAACACGAGAGTTGTATTTGTTTAAAACGTATGTTTATGAATGTATGTAATTACTTTTTAAAATCTCTTTGAAATCTGTGTCCCAGGTTGGCAACCATGCCTGTTTTGTTCATTGTTGTTAGATGTTTGAACGTATTGGTTGTTCTATTGTGGTGTTTATTTTAATTGAGAACTATGTCGTAGTTGACAGGTATGTATAGAAGCAGTTAAGTGAAACATTTGTAATTCTCGTGTATTTTTCTGTTCACTGTTATCAATCCTTGGACACATTCATATGTACATTCATGAAATAATTTCTGGCAATAATTTTTACATTATTGATGAAAATATAGCATGATAACATTCTGAAATGTCTTGAAATTTTGCAATGAATGGAATTATACATGGCTATTTAAAAAAGAGCGCATTTCAAATATTTGAGACAAACTATAATCACTGGACACTTTTTGCCACATGTCATTGTATAGAGAAAGGATCAAAGTTTTTTAAACATGGTTACTTGCGATGATCACTTCAGGGCCAAATATGTGATGCCACAAGATCCTTGTGTCATCCATTTCCTCATGGACTGCAATGCAAAAATTCAAACTTTTGTTATAGTCCTTAGGATGTAATGCATGCAGTAACTGCAATTGCTTCATAATGCAGATCACATCTAAGAACATGCCATTGAGGAATTAGTTCCAAGCTTGTCCTTGTCGTGGATTTCTTAGGGCTCCACTGGAAGCCATCTTGTATCCAGTAGGCATTTTCATGGATGTGTAAGGATGGCCAGGGCTTTTCTGTTTGCATCCTGTACCCTTTATGTTCAGTATTTCACAATATACATGTCAACACAGCCACAAAGCAACAGAACTGGATGTTCTTAGTTTTACCGTTATGTAGAAGCTGGGCCGGCCAGGTTATTCATCCTACTCTTATTCATTGAAAGAACTACATTCTTTTGTTTCTTGATAACGAAATTTGAACCAAAATAATTAATTTCCCTGGAAAGTTCAAGGAATTATTTTCACAAAGACAACCTGCTCTTTAGACACACTATTAACTGTGGTATGTACTGTACAGTCTGTGTTAAAAATTCATCACTGAAAATAAATTGTATAATTTATAACAAAAATGTAGAAAAAAAAACTTATTTGGAATTTGAAGAGGAAAACATACAAAAAGACAATATTAGGCTCTAACATCAAAATAGGCTGTGTTAGGTCCTATAAAAGCATCAGTTTCAGGCCTAGTCACCTATGAATTGCATAAGTACAAGTTTTTCGTATAGATCTTCAAAGGATTAAAATAGGATTTTACGTAAAATCCGAAGTCTTAGTTATGAGTAACTGCTAGTTCCATAATGCTTATGGTCCCATGGCAGCTGGTTGCATCTCTATGTGAGCGTAGTCTGTAACCAAACATAATGATGTGCAGCAAGAGTGTCTAGTGTTTATAGTTTGTCTGAAATAAATATTTGAAACCCACCCCTTATTTTTTAATAACCATGTGTATATTATCATATATGGTTTTCAGAAAAGTAAAGAGAACCTCTTTATAGTATCTAAATTCACTACTCTTAGTACCACCAAAAATACATTTACTTCTTCCAAATTTGAACTGTTAGGTCCATAATGTAGATAGGCATAAAATTTCATTACCATCAAGGTATTCATCTGTCTGTACAGGACAGCCATTACTTTAATGTAAAGAGGTCCTGAATCTACCAATAAAGTGAATGAGCTAGCTGAGACAGTAACATTTAGGACAGCAATTCTTAGTGAGCTAGCTGAGATGGTAACATTGACGACAGCAGATCTTAACAAGCTAGTTGATATATTAACATTGAGGACAACAGATCTCAATGAGCTAACTGATGTGGTAACATTGAGGACAACTCTTAGAGCTAGCTGAGGTGGCAATATTGAGGATAGCAAATCTTAGTGAGCTAGCTAGTGAGGACACAAAAAATCTTAGTGAGGTAGCTAAGACAGGACAGGACAGCAAATTCTGTAGTGTATTTTTCAGATTCTTCTCCACTCATAAGCTGAATAGTGAATTGAAATTATCATATTATTGCCTTATGAACAGGCTCTTGTGTCCTTTTGCCAAGTGGCCTGTATAATGAGGAAAGAAAAACATAAGGACATAAACGTTTACAGAATTTTCAAGAATCACTAATTATACATATAATCCTGACTTGCTTTGTGACAAGTGAGCATATTTTCTTTTCTGGTAACTAAACCATAATAGGCGTAAAAAAGTTTAAAACTTTAAGATTAATTATAATACCGTTGAGAATAATCATACAGTAGAGGGAAAATCCAAATTAATAGAAAAGGTGGATTAAAACTCTGCGAGGTACATACAAATCTATGCGTGAGTAGATGAGTACAAGGAATAAACAGTCTGAAGTTCTTAAAGTGTTTCATGTTAATCAGCTGTCTAAGGAGAGACAACAACTACATGTCTCAAAATTTGCAACTTTACAAATTAAGAATTAAACTCATAGCTCATATAGATACCAGTGTATAGTTTAAAAATCAGTACAAAGTTCAACAGTACATATTCACTGGTTATAAGTTACATTGTAAGTGCAAATCAAAATAAATGAAGCTTTAAGTTAGGCCTATTGTACTATGTCCACTGCGTAGTTGAAACGACGTTTCTGCTCTGCCCTCGAGCTTTCCTTAGGTGACTTTCTGCTAGGAAGAAGATTCCTTGTCATCCATGGATAGTTTTATTAACATTAAACAGTGGAAATCCGGGACCAAGCATGATAAGTTATTTTAGGCCTATTGCTTCTCATAAGGAATGTGTAGACATAAGATTGTTAGTACCAGCCAGATATCAATGTTTTAGGGTTTAAGGGAGATCGTACAATATCAAGAACTGTAATGTATGATACATTTGAATTTTTCTCACAGCTATAAATTGCTTTCAGTTAAGATTTTGTCTGACTAATATACATTTTATTGGCTCTAAGATACAGTTTCAAAATTTTGATAACAAATATATCCCTCATCAGTAATTAGGATTCAATATGGCGATGCATATTGATTTTAATTACTCTGAGACACATAAAACTTAGTTTCGAGAACTTCAACGTGTTTTGAAAGGACTAATAACCCTAGGACTACTCCACTTTTTACTTTCTCTGCCCGTACCATAGGTACTATAGGTAGAGGAAGTATTTTTTTTGACCGGCAAATTCGAAGTTTAGTTTTTAACATAAATACACAATTTGAGGTCCCCTGAATCCGAAAATCCGAAAATACTATCATAAACATGTCTGTGTGTGTCTTTGAACAGCCTAGCCCAGAATGGAAAGTCATATGAAAACAATTTTGTATTTGGGTTAGGTACCTTGTGAGGATGTGACACAAAGATTGGCGACAACTTCATTTATTTTTAAGGGAACAAGAAGATGATTTCGTTTTCACGATTTTCTCGAAAATGGTTTTAAAGATTTCCTTTAACTTTTGACCATGGGGTGCTTATACAAAAAGCTAAAACTTTTTTTTGAAACATTTTTTCTAAAAAAATTATCTGAAGAGTAATATAAATCACCCACTCTGAATACGTGCTCTTTGCAGTACCTTTTATAATGGGAAGTCATATGAAAGCAAAGATTTGTACTATTTGAGTTAGATACCTTCTGGGGATTGGCGAAGACTTTCTTTTATTTTGAAGGGAACTTGACATGAAGAAAATTTCGTTTGTCACGATTTTCTTGAAAACAGCTCTAATGATTTTGTTTGGGGTGCTTTTACCAAGTGCTAAAACTTTTATTTGAAACATTTTTTCGAAATAATTCTCTGAAGGGTAGTTATAAACCACCCACAATGAAAACGCACTCTTTGCAATATGGCCTCTTGTTCTATATCAGAATGTGAATTGAGAAAATTATATTGACCATGCTTAAAGTAAAAAAAGTTACGAGACTGTATTAATAAGATTTTATTTGGGTTATGTATCCTTTGGGGATGCAATGTGATGTAGTAGTGACATTCTCTTCACTTTTACGTCCAATTTACATGAAGATAATATCATACATGATATATTATACTAAGAGGCTAAAACTTTTTTGGGCAGAGGAAGTTATGTCAGTTTCACATCAGATTTTTTCATATGCATTTAATGCAAAGCCAATTTTTCACCTCTATATATCAAGATAACAAATATTGTCACATTAAATATGAATCTCCTCTATATTCATAACTTCTCAAACCTTACCTTAATGGTACACTACAGCACTCATTTGACGATAGCCATATTGTCCAGGTAGATAAATAAATAAATATAAATAAATAAATAAATTTATTTATTGCTACAAATTACAATATAAAATCCTTACAAAAGTGAATACAAATGTCATCTGAAAAGTCATAGCTTTTGCTCGGGGGCAGTTCAGATCAATACAATGAAATACACTAACATAATTATTTTTGCAGTAATTAAAAAATGTGATTGGAATTGTATGAGTTAATAAATGCAATAATAATATATAAAATTTTAAGTTAATTATAAGGTAAAGCAATTATACGTATATTTTAAAATTTAATATTGAAAATGTTGTAATAATGACAGAAGAAAGGAAAATAAATTAAGAGGTTATTACATGGGCTGAAACTTAAACAGTAATTAACTCCCAACAGTTGTAAACAATTTTGGTTCAGTTAATAAAATTAATTCATTCCTTCACATATTATATTCAGATGCATAGTATGTTTTTAGATAACACTAATCTTTAATAAATAGAATTTAATATAATTTTGTAGAAAACTAGTAACTGTAGGAAACTGACAAAATACTATCTGCACAATTAGTGTTAACATACAGAACTATAAATAACTGTAATATTGTAAATGTGGGAAACAAGTTAGGGATGCACTGATCTAAAGTAAAGGTAAAGTGATCAGTGATCACTATACAGGCCATGGAAAGCCTTAGGGTTCCAGAAGGGTGAACACTGATTTAAAAGCAGAATTTAGTAATTATGTACACTGGAGGTCAAGGTCACTATGTCCATTTCATATAAAACTGAGGTTTTTACATATGTTTATTATACTTTTCACACTCTAACAATCTCCTATGCATAAGAACATTGTAAGCCAGTGGAAGAGAGCACTATGTGCCATCAGGGTATTCATGTAGAGAGTTCAATGTTATTCCAAGGCAGATAACAGAAGTTCATATTGGCTCCGTGAATATTGAAAGGCATAGAACTTAGTATTATTTTATAAAACAAGTTGATGGAGCATTTTATTTTTAAAAAATACATTCAAGTGAAGTAAAAAGTTCTGTTTTTTGTGACATAGTGACCCCACTGCCGACATACATAATGTTAATGATATAAGTGATACAGTAGATAATTGTGTAACATGACATGTTCAATGTGACAGGTGAGGAGGAAACTGCACCGGTGACAGGAAACAGTCATGTGTCTGTACCAGCACCGCTTGGTGACAGCACTCCCAACAAGCACGGTGAAGATGGTGGTGGGGAGAAGCCTGCACCGTCTGAGAGCCACAAGAAGGAGAAGTCTGTACTGCAAGCAAAACTGACCAAGCTTGCTATCCAGATTGGTTATGCAGGTGAGTGTATAGGTGTCTCATACTTGAGAGTAGGGAATGGATATTAATATCATTATTAGGATTCGGATGTTTATGACCTAAAAAAGTGGAAAATATGACTACAGATATGCCCTTAAAAATGACTAAGTATGACACAAAAATTCTAAATATGACCTAATAAAATAATGTATTTTTCCAAGAAATAAATATCCCAATTTAAAACGTTGAAAGACACTAAATTCTTACCTCACATGATAACAATCGGATAATAACTTTTTTAACAATTTTGGTGATTTGCAGTTTTACTTCTAGTTTTAAAGAACTTGTTCCTCTTTGCTCGCTTCATCAGCTCCAAATACTTGTAATATTTTGTAGACTTTGCGTTTCCCTATAAAATGTGAACAATTGTATTCATTTTAAAACTTAAGTTACCTAACATTAAATTAATGAAGTAAATTTCAAATTTAACTTGACTATGTAGTACATACGAGGGTTGATCCAGAAATAAGGTTCCCATCAATTTTACAAATAGACAACATTGTTTATTCTCATAGTAATGTACATCGTTGGAAAGAAGACACTTTGCTCTATTTTTCGACATAATCGCCATCTTTTTCTAAATCTTAAAGATTTTTGTAAAAGGTGCTCCAATTTTTGTATCCCAATGTCGTAGAACTCCGCCGCCAACCCGTTGAGGAAGCGTTTCACTCCGTCTTTGACTTCATTGTCGCTCCGGAAGCGTTGGCCACCCAAGTGTTCCTTTAACTTCGGGATCAAGTGATAATCGCTAGGTGCGAGGTTCGGACTGTACGATGGGTGACAGTCCACCCAAAGTTTGTCAAAAGGTCCTGGGTTTGACGGGAGGCGTGAGGTCGGGCGTTGTCGTGAAGCAGCGTTACACCGGCTGTCAGTCGTCCTCGCCGGCGGTTCTGGATAGCTCGCCTGAGTTTCCTTAGTGTTGCACAATAACTGTCTGAGTTGATTGTTGTCCCAGGCTCCATGAAATCGATCAGCAGTATCCCCTTACGATCCCAAAACACACTGGCCATGACTTTGCCAGCAGAAGGAGTTTGTTTGAACTTCTTTGCGACTGGTAACCCTGAGTGACGCCATTGTTTGGACTTTTCTTTCATTTTGGGAGTGAAATGAAACACCCACGTTTCGTCTCCCGTAACAATGGAGTCCAACAATCCTTACGGAACGAATCTCGCACTTGGCAGGAGCAACAATGAGCACCTCCATTTCGGACGGCTGCTGAGCCAAGGCTGAGTGGTGCAGCAAAGTGCGGCCAGGCGGAATCGAGAGTGGGGGAACAGCCGCGCACAGCGGTGTTGCTGGATTTCGCCTCGCACCTTCCCGTGCGGCTGGAGCTCTTTGGGAACCTTATTTCTGGATCAACCCTCGTACAATGTATAGCTGTGCTCTTTTATCGAATTTATAACTGAAATATGACGTTAAATTACAAATGCGGCCAAAATATGTCCAATGCCAAAAAAATGACCAAAATGTGACTTAATATGCAAAATAAAAACGGTCCAATTAGGAAAACAAATGTCAAATTCGTGTTTAGTTTGTGTTTGAGTTGATAATGGAGGTCAGGATAAAAATATGACATGTCATAAACATCCGAACCCTAATCATTATTATCAAAATATTGATATTTTGTTTTTGATATCTGTTATTGTGTCATCTATATTTCAGTTCCGATAATATCATATCGTATTACTCCTCAATAATATTGATTTATTTAATTCAAGATCAAGAATAAAATGGATGGGAGAGAGGGACTTAAACAAAAATACACTGTTATAACATAATATTTACTTATAAAAATGGGCAAAATCAACGTTTTATTCAATATCAAGTTAAAAATTAGTAAAATTAAAACATAAGTATGTATAACATATTGGATTGATGGCTATCAATGTTTAATTACACTTACTTGTCAGTAGTAACCACAACAAGCAGCAATGCTAAACTATTCTCTAAATCGCTATAGGGTACAAATTTGCAGTAAATGACAGTAGGTTTGTGCCTAGAGCACTCCGAAACCATGAACACACAGTTCATGCATGCGCACAATGTAACTTTCCATACATCGCACAGTGAAACTGTTAACATGCACATGCATGTACTGTCTCAATGGTTATGTTTTCTGAATGCTCTAGGAACAAGCCTATCATCTTAGTAACACTTTTGTTATAATTGAATATCAGTATTTTCTTACTGATATTTATGTCTATCATTATCAATAATTTTGCTTTCAGTATCCCATCTCTACTTGAGAGCACTTGTTTATATATTATTGATCTTCAGAAGTCAGTCCTACACTTGATGAAGATAAAACATAAAAGCTAACCATGTATCTTTTTGTGTATTTATGAGTCCCCAAACTAATGAGAGAATTGTCATGTTCTAACCTACTTTCAGATTTAGTATGTCAGTAGGTCGCCATTACAACAACAACAAAAAATGAAATGCTCAAATTACCTGTTAGTATATGGAAAGTATCTTATATTGTTCTGTAAGAAACAGCAGTGGGCACCTTTACAGCTCACTTGAGTACCCTGCATACTAAAAACATTGGTGAGGGCAGGGAATGTCCAGCAGGAAGCAGCTATATCGTTATTTGGTAACTGTCAATCACTAGTTTGTTTTCAGATAACATTACTATTTTCCACATTAAACGGTTTAAACTTTTTAGACATGAAGGGATTAGTATTGATGTATGAGCACTGGCACTACAATAGCCTACTTAGCTCACAAGCCCTCAAAATGAAATACCATAAATATTCCCCAACAAAGGAGTGTAGTGTCACCATAAAGTCACATGAAAAACCAGCTACAGACCTTTCTGGGAATTTAGTTTAGTTATGAGAGATGGGGCACAAGTCATGGCAATTACTTTTTATTTTGAAAATGTTGGGGTTTTTAAAATTTTGAAACATACAAATGTATGTAATGTATGTAAATGCAGATTATGGGTACTAGATGTAGGATAGTGATGGAAAAAGACACCCATAAACATCCATACGTGACTGCATCATGCCATTCTAATGTATTGCAATAGTTTGAAGCATGATCTCTTAAAGTTAGGTACAGATGGGCATTATTCTCCAAAACTTCCATCAGCTCCTTGTGGTATTGTTGGACATTTTTTCCTTTTATAGTGACAATTTTGATGTAAGAGTGCTGTTCTAAGAATGCTGTTCACATCTCGTCATAGCCATTCTGCATGGTGGGTGACTCACAACTAAATTACCATCGCCTGTGTTCATATAACCTTATATCACAATACTACCAATTTTTGTGTCCATATACTAACGATAATACACACTTCCTGTGACATACATCTCATGGTACCATCGCCTCACTTTGAGGGAAAAAATAGTTTCCATGACTTACGCTCCATCCCTTATATAACCAGTAGATGAGTACTCTTAGCAAAATGTGTCTTAATTTTGAACTAATTGCATGAACTTCATTATAATGAATTGAAAAACTAAATGAAGGTACATTTATGCAATGTGTATAATAAAATAAATTATCTATTAAATTTATTACTTAAAACCAAACAAAATATTTGAGCTTAGTCTTTTTCTACTTAAACAGTGACATAAAAATGTTTTGTTTAAATGTAGGATTGGGAAAGGCATTTATTCTATTGATTAACCTCCTAGATCTCCTGACATTACTCCACTTGATTTCTTCTTGTGGAGTTTTGTCAAGATTCAAGTGGATCAAACACTAATATGTGATTTTCTTTATTTGCACTTACATTCATTTCCCTGTTGAGAATGTCACCCCTCTAATTGGAATAAACCCTTAAAGGGCAGTGTTTATTGTTCCAAGTTTCTGATGCAAGTTCCAAGTGATGGTGCATTTAACTGACACCAAATTTTAAACATAAGCCAGGTCGTGACAGAGCCCAAATTTTTATTTTAAAAAATGGTGCCAAAAGATCAAGATCAAGGTTCATCCCATATTAAGTCTGTGGGGAAGTTTTTAATGTTTATGTCACTTCATGTATGACCTAAAATTATTATTGTATTTTTGTTTTGTGCACACATCCTAACACTAAAACTTAAAAAAGACACATTGGGAGAAAATAATTTTATAATATTATAAATAAAAAAAAAACTTTGCCATGTTAAGACCATGGGAAAAAATTAGTGAACAGTATTTCGTGTGCAAAAAAGGAATATCAACTGGCTTCGCTTCTATTTGCATTGCAGCACAGTTTCATGCTCAGCCGACCTAATAGTGTCAGCACATTAACAGAGATTGACTTTAGGTTGGACATATGTGACTGATGGTGCTTGGTCATGTAAAAGAGTGTTTAACATCCCTTTTTTTTCTGTGGTAGTGTTTTTTCATCCAATTCCCATTCATGATATCGTGGTGAGAACTCAAAATGATACACCTGGTGCAGGTAACATAACTTACCACATTACTTACTGCTCTACTTGCTGCACATGAGCGTCAATACAGCAAAGCCTGTAATGTTTGATATATCTATATATTCTATTATTTCAATCTTACTGTGTCTTCACCACCTTTTTATTTCTTAATATTGAAATAAGATTTAATTCACAGCAGCTGACTATGTCACGACTACTTGTACATGCATAAAGTAATCAGTGTATCAATCGGCAGCAATTTTAAGATAGTCACTAACTTTTTAAAGTTAATATGCATATTGTTCGAGCAAGCAACATGTTTCCACTTTAGAATGTTTCAAACTGTCCGCTTGCAATGGCGCGCTCTGATTGTCTTTTTGTTCCCGCCTCAAGGCATTGTGGGATCAAGCATGACTTGCTAATTTTCTTTGTTATATGCGGTGGCGTCGCGTCACCCCATTCAGTATTGTACGAGACCGCACTCAGATCGCAAGTGTATCTAGTCGGCTCGAATCATTCCCGCTTTTTCTACCAGGTTTCCTTAAACTTGCTCTGGAAGCGGCGAATAGTCATAATTGTGCGCAATTGTGGCTCTCAGTAATTATTCATACATAATTACATATAATTCATAAAGTTCGCGAGTGAATTCTCCGAATTACAAAAGTTTGATATTTCGTAACAGTGGTGCAACCCACGCTACCTGTTTCAGTGCTTATATCAGCTTTTACGACTAAACTACATACAAAAGTTTAGTGTTAACTTCAAGTGCAATTTAATCTACGCATTTTAAGCTATTATTTATCAAGTTTTTCAAGAAATTAATATTTACAGACACGTGTGAAAACGTACTCTTGCATCTTATGTATCAGTGTTTCTTTTTCAATTAGTTTCAATAATTATTGTGTGTGAATTTAGTAAGTTGTGATTATTTCATATTTAAATTGTTCTCCTTAAGTATTCCGTGGATTCCTGATCACAGAGTCCTGAGGTAACAGTCTATTTGCTCTCAATTTTGATTCATTCGAATCTGGTCCTCATTAGCTATACAGAGGTGGCTACGCTTTCCTATCTTATGCACTTCAAACTGAAGTCCCTTCCAAACCTAAAACCAACATTTTATTCCTATTTGAGACGTATCTTATCCCGATCCCAAACACATATAATGTTACTCACTATCGCGAATAGTTGTTTGTATGCAATTATTTGGCATGTAACTATTTGCACTCATTTTCCCCATCATAGAAAAAATAGTAACATTAAATGCCTTCGAGAATCTCAAATCTTTGTACTGCACTTGTTTTGCAGTATACTTTTGTGTTACGTGAATGCCGAAAAACTGCAAAGAATTGAGGAGTATCATTGAAGATCGTATTATGTCCAAAAAAGAATTTTACAGGAGACCAAAAAAAAAATTAACAGGAGGGCCAAAAAAATTATACCTGAACTATGGGAGGTAGTTAAAAATTAAGTCATAAAACTTGTCTTAACATTCCCAAAATTAATAGTATGACAAACAAAATATTTTTTGAAAATCCAAGCCTTTAGTTTCACCTCACGCGTATTGTATTATGCTATTTGTTACAGTGCACAGCTTTATTTCTGAGAAAAAAAATCAATTCAAGGTTTGTTCCATAATAGGCCTGCAGTTATGACACACACTGGCAATATTATGAAGAGCAGCCACATTACTACTTGTCTTTTTATTCAACACATATCTCCTATCTTTCCAAAGAATGAGACTGCCTTGCTGACTTTACTGCTTCTGTTTCCTTCGGGACTTTCCCTCCACAATTACGATTTCATCCATAGTGAAACACAGCACAGATTAACAGAACCCTTCCTGCACTTAGCACTGATCAAGTCTTCAGTTTAACCAACATAATTAACTTTCAGGGTAACCATTGTGACAAACATAGCTGTGGACAAAATACAGTTTGCAGCAATCACGAATGTGAACAAAATACGTTTTGGAACAACAGCTGCTTTTCGCATATCATTTACACTGGCACAATATATGATTTGATGCGAACAGAGTTCACAGCATGAAAGAGCATGCTCCAAACTATGCGAATTCATATAAAAGTCTATTTTTGTGCAGGGGTGGACATAATACAGTTTCAACGAAACTTCTCAAATATCATTATTATTTGAGTAATAAATTTTACTTTAAATAGGACACAGTGTATTAGACAAGTAACATTTTTTCCAGATCCTCTAATGTTACTGAAATTATTAATTCGAGACTAGTCTTAAATTACACGCCCACTGAAGAACTCCATAATAGATACAGACAGGGATTGTGAAGGATTGAATGCTTGTATCAGATAATATGAGGATTTGTTTCTGTTGCAGGTTCCATGATTGCTATGCTTACTGTAGTGATATTAGTTATACAATTCTGTGTGAAGACGTATGTGGTTGAAGGAAGCAGCTGGAAGAGTAGCCATGCGAGCGAACTTGTCAAGTATTTTATCATTGGTGTGACTGTGCTTGTTGTAGCAGTACCAGAAGGGCTTCCATTAGCTGTCACGCTTTCTCTTGCATACTCTGTCAAGGTAAGTACTCTTTCATTATTTGTGAACGTTAATTACTCTAACCTATACAAATGAAATATAATTTCTCTCCAGTTGTGTCTTTAACATAAAAATCAAATAAATAATAATTCTACTTGATACTTTTTATTTTAATTTAACACAAACATCACCATACTCGAAGAAGTGCATGGTGTGGCATACAGTGGCACTGCGTCAGATCGACATTATCAACTCAAACATAGATACAAAAGGGGATAGATGACCCATCCATCAGGTTCGAGTCTCATAGAGGTCACGAAAAGAAATCTATCTATGAGCCGACCATTAGCTAGTACAAGGAGGCTTACCACCTTAATGAAATCGAAGTTATTGGCTTACTCATCAATGCCAGAGGAACAATTGCCAGTTTTTTTTTGTTTCCTTCTGTTTGAAATTTCAATTCCCTTTAACATCATTTAGGAGATAGCTCTATAATCACTAAAATCATCCATACATATATCGAGACACCATTTGTATTTTACTGAGTAGCATGTGTACAGTCTTGTTTGGTTTATTTTATTGCTTTCCATTCTCATTTTTCAAATGTTTTTAAATTTTGTTCTAATAGACTAAAATTCATTTGAATATTACATAATAATGATGTATGATTCTTTTTGACATGGCAACCTCTTAAGTTGGGGAAGATCAAATAAATAAAATTTTCTCTTTACCAGAATATTTAATCAAAATCACTGTCCATTAATTACCATAGACTGCAAATTATAGTAAGGGCAGAAAAATAGGTGGCTTTCTGGTTGTGTAGATGGGTTTCCCATTCCACTGTTTTCCTAGCTGTTTATGTTCCGTGTACTTGAACCTTACCCACTTTTTACCTTGCTCTATATGAATGTCAGTTATTGCCAAGCTAAGCACTGCTGTGGACAGACTTACAATCGAAGATTGGAGAAAATGTGAAGCATACTCTCGGAGACTCCAGGAAGAGGCCTCCCCAATGGAGATAGGCAGGGAAGACAATATTGAGAGAGGTGTGATAAATTTAGATAGTTGTAGTAACTGACAATAACAATGAAGAGGTGTTATGAAATTGTATTTGTTGTGATGTACACAAATTGATTTTACAGTCTGACAGAACGAACTAATTATTCTTTGTTTTACAACTTAGAGTACTCAGTAATTTTATAGTAAATTAGATCTGTACTACACGACTGAAAATTTATTATAAAATGTAAGTTATAGAGAGAGTTTTATTAATGCATATTGAGAGTGTTATTATCCGTTTACTTTTAATTTTTTTTATTTCAAATATAAGATTTGAAAATTAATTGAATTGTAATATTTATTGAATGTAGCGATTGTTGAGACAAGTAGCGTAGTTTTATGAAAATAACGCAAGTAAAAAAGTTTATTCTTTTAAATGAATTATCTATAGACCTGGGATTTTAAGGCGAATGCCTATTTTGTTCCTTATGAAATAACATGAAAAATTTTAAATATGTGGATGTTTCATGATAAATCACTTACATTTTTAGAGTTTTATAGTGCCCTAAAATGCCTATTTGGACCTTTAGAGCCTATTTTACTATTTTAGTGCCTAAAATGCCTATTTTGTGCATTTAAAATAAAATTCAACTTCTGTAATTTTTACAATCTTATAATGGACATCCTTCAATGAAAAGCAGAAAAGCAGAGGTGGGTTTTTCCATAGAAACTTCACTGTTATAAAACAATTGTCGTTAAAGGAATGCTGACTGATGGGGGAGGAGGAGGATTAAGGGGGAAGGACTACTGTGTCAAGTCACCAGTGAAAGGACATCTATTTAAGTAAATATAGTTCGTGATGCCTAATTTTGCAGTTAATTCAGTTCGAATAGCTAGGCCTATACCACGTTTCTTGCAGTAAAAAAAAGACCGTGTTCCAGTTTAAGTGTATATTGTAATATCTTAAAGTTTATTTTCTATCAATTTACACATTTTTAAAGCATATTTTAAGTGCCTATTTTCTCTTTTAAAAGCCTATTTACTTGTTTTAAAAGCCTATTTTAGGTGCCTAAAACAATTTTTTTTAGAGCCTAAAATCCCAGGTGTATCTTATCTATTATTTTATTAATTAAATTAATATTTTGAAATATTCTGTCCACTTGAAAATAATGTTACTGAAGTAATAACATATACAGCATTACACTTTCTTGTCTTGCTGTAAGATACTGGGTGAAAGTGAATGTTTATTGAGACACAGCCATAAGTACTTGTAAGGGAATGGAAAGAGGGGTTGTCAGTGGAAGTTGTCTTGAGAAACCTGCTTATTCTCTTTGTCTTGGCTTTAGTATGACACATTTTCGGTTTTTTGACATTTTGCTGACTACAGAATAATCAACAACTCACTTCAGTTCATATTTGCATAGTCATATATACAGTTGACAAGAACAGGATAGAGAATCAACCAAACAGATTTACGGCTTTGTGTGCGAGAAACATTTCTGTGTATTGTAACCAATCACACTTTGACCTGAATCATTTTCTAACGAAGAAACACATTTCATTACCTCTTTGTCAGTTAAAAAGACCTCCGTTGCAGCATAATTATGTGATATGCAGGAAATTGTTCTTTACACTTGGCGGTGTTTTAATTAACTTCCTCCAATGATTGCCAAGCAGGAACATAAAAGTCTCAAACATCTTGTACTATCAATTGACAGAGCTTTATTTATTTCAATAAAGATGTTTTACAAGTATTTAAGACCTATTTTAAAAATAGAAAAGTTTACAATATTTCGTTACCAACAAATATTTTAAAAACATCAGCTGAAGCGGTTTAGTCATTGAGATTCCAACAAAGACCAACGCAAATTACCAGTTGAGATCCACTGATTTTCATTGACTGCTATTTGCCCAATGAAACCAGTGCCAGTATGTCATTGGGCCTCACATACCACCTCCCTTCCCTCATTAGTGTACAGCTGATTACTATTTGGGAAGTCGAGAGGTTGTGGATTTGAATCCAAGGACCAGTAACTCTCTTACTTTTCAAAGGTTTCCCTCAGTTTTTACAGGTTAATTTATCTTTTTGTTCTTGTTAATATTTGTATTGTCTGCAGGGGATACCCATTTGGTATACTGGAACAACAACAATCATTATTTATTGTATGAGCAACATAGAAATGTTATTAATGAAGAACATCATCTAGTTAGTCAAATAGTTGAATTTCCAGGTGTGATTTACTGTCTGAATAATTTAAAAATATATTTCCGTAGAAAATGATGAAGGACAACAACCTTGTTCGACATCTGGATGCCTGTGAAACCATGGGAAATGCAACTGCCATCTGTTCTGACAAGACTGGCACCCTCACTACAAACAGGTAATCCATTATAAAATTTATAGGAAGTTTATATAGTGAAGTTAATAAATATATAATAATACATGAGATGGAGAATTTAACATACAATAACTTCACTTAATTCAAACTAACCTGAACATGTTTCCAGCCAATATCCTGACTCCATCAGATGGAGTATAGCTGAGGATGAGTCAGGATGTTGGTTCAAAACATGTTCAGGTTAGTTTGAATTAAGTGAAGTTATTGTATGTTAAATTCTCCATCTCATGTATTATTATACAGGTAATCCATGTCTCTCACCCAAACTACACTATCAACTTAAACACTCGTAGTAAATAAATTAGTTGCACTCTTTTGTTTTTGCTTTAATCTGTTGTGATCAGAAAAAGTAAATATAAAGTATAGGTATGGATTCACATAAATTTGAATAAAAGTGCTCCTTCAAGAATTTTTGTCCATTTTTTAAATTAGTGGTTAAAATGATACTATGCAATTCTTTTAGTAGAAAAAAAAAATATACTATAAAAATTACAGTCCCAATAGATACACTGATAAATATTCACCTCCTGTTTTTGTGTTGGCGCATGCACTTACACTGATTATATTATTATCCATCCAAGATCGAAAAAGAAACTCATAGATCAAAGTTCCCGATATTACAGTTACTAGTTTCGTGTCATGAAATGAAATTTCTCTTATAAAATTCATTTTACAGTAGAGTCCCCACAAACTTGGCACTTGATAGCCTTCAGTTTGGATTACTCAGCAACCCTCAATCAATTTTTTGGCAAGAAACTAGGTAACTATTTTGTTGTAATTTATTGACATATAATTTTGGTTTTGTAGAAAAGTAACTGTATCTGTATTAACATATTTTATTATGATTTTTAACGGATGTATTTCAGGCCAATAAACACATATTTAATTTTAGCAATAACAGTTTTAATTTTTAAGCCCTTATTCCCGATAACTCGGAATTTTGGAAATTGGATGCACTTTTGGCCCATATTAGCCCGAGTTTATGGAACTTTACTGTATTCCATAAACTGCAGTAAAACCCCGATATTACATACCCGTTTGTTACGCTATCCCGCGTTATATGCTCTCTTCATCCGGTCCCTTAACATCACTATATAAAACTATATAAAATCCACCTCTTAATATGCTCATCATCCCGTTTAATACACTCTTTCGTCTGCCAAAAATTCTAGAATATCATGCTTTTTAAGGATACTGAGAAAATATTTTCCAGACTTCTACATTTACCATTAGCGCCTGCATGTTTGATAGAATGGAATCCAACTCTGGAGTACCTGAAAGACTATTCATAGCACGGATTCAGTCCTCCACGGTCCTCCTTGCTGCCAGTTTTAAATCGCATTGTGATTTGATCTTGTGTAGAAGTGCAAAGTGATTTGTTAGTGCCAACATGAGTAAAGGAGTGAAACGGAAAGCTTTATCAATATCAGAGAAATTAGAAATTCTCCGTAAGCATGATGAAAACACCAGCTTGAATCAGAAACAGTTGGTGGAATCATTACAAATCCCTTCTTTGTCGCTTAGAACAATAGTGAAAAATCATGAAGCGGTTTACAAATTGTACTACAGTACTGTATAGTGTACTTGTTCTTACTTTTTTTCTGAAAGGAAAGAATATAAAATACCCCTCAGCATAATTACTGTATTTAATCCTTGATTCAACAAATGTTTATTTTGATTCATATCTTGGTGTTAAAATTTTTAAAATATAAAAGTGGCCCACTCTTGCTAATACGCGGTCCCATGTAATACACTCTTCTTATGCGGCCCCTTGAAGAGCATCTTGTTGAGGTTTCACTGTAGTATGTAGAAACTAAAGTAGATTGAACTTATATTACACAGAAAGGGACCTAGACTTATTCATACTTAGATGCAGTTATAATGCATCTAAGTTGTATACACTTAGCAGTAAAATTGTCCAATCACAAATATCATGGAAAATCACAACTTCATATATGTATAAATAATGCAGTTTTATTTTATTAGCTCAGTGCCTTGGGAGTTCTGCAGCAACACTGGGTAAGTTGGCACTCGTGTAATTGGCAATGGAAAGGAATGGGCTTGGTTAATCTCACAAAGTATGAAAATTGTGTTTTTTTGTGATAACTTTGATTATAAGAGGTTATACTGGGTGAACAGTCCTTAGTGGGACCAGTTTTGTGGCATGCAACCAGCCGATGAGAATCAGAGGAGTGAGATTTGTGATAATTCGATCGTGAAACACTTCATAAATTTCCTGCAAGGAGAAGTTGACTGTTCTGAGTCCTGCTGAAAAGTAATTGAAAAGTGTTCTGTTTTAGTTAGTTGGTCAGAAGAAGGCCACAAAATGTTTTGCACATAGCTCTCGTTGTTAATTGTTTCCTGGAAAAAAATAGGGACAATTAATCTCTCACCACTAATAGCGCACCCCATTCCTGTTCTTTGATCATGTAGGGTTTCCTTGTATAGTATCCCAATAGGCATTTCAGAACTACATTAATGGCTGTTTTGTGAATTAACATTCCCACTTAGGTGGAACCTTGATTTGTCCAAAAAGAATATTATATTAGGGTCCGTTTCTCAGTCATGCACCCTATTCAAAATCTGTTCACAAAACCTTATCTTTTGTGCAGGGTCACCCGGTTTAAGTTGTTACACTACAATAATTTTATAGGGCTTTAACTTAAGTAGCTTTGTAGCCGTTCAAACAGAACTGATGTAAGTATTTGTGTGTTAGACATAACTTACGGGACAGTAACTACTATATTTACTGCAGATTTCCTACCTACCACCTTCATTGTCGACACAGCACCTAGTTTTGCCAGTCGGCCACATGCCATGAAACCGGTCCCGTTAAGGATTGTTCACCCGGTAGAAGTGCTCTCTCCATTACCACACATTACTAACACCTTCGTAAGAAATTTGCATTTAGGCCTCCATGCACACATTCTTCTTCTGTGAATCCTCCCTAATTTGATTCTGATATTGTTCTAATCTCTCTTCATATTTCACCAGTTCTCTAAGTAAGCACACTTGGATGTTTTCTTGGTTATTCAGTCGACACAGAACTTTATTCCTTTAAACTGAATTATATGTTTAAGCACGGTGCTTCTATCCAGGATCGAAATACCAGGACATTATCTTACGCACACTTGTCCACAATCTCCTATTCTGAAATATGTCTGTACCATAAAGACATGTAAAAGACTTGCTTACTGAGGAAAAGATTAATGAAATAGAAGATAGCCATCAGCTTCAGGATCTAATTAGGTTTTTTTGCAAAGGTGTCAAGAATGTGTGTAATGGACAACAGCAATTCTAGTATATCTTGTAATCAAAATTATCACAATAATGCATGATTTTCATGAATAATATTTTTACTTTATGAGATTAAACAAACCCACTCCTTTCTACTATGGACTACACGAGCGCCAACTTAGCCAGTGCTGCTGCATGATCTGTTGGGCAGCAGAACGTCCGAGGCTCTGAGCTAATAAAATAAAATGCTACATAGTAGTAATAGTACTAGTAACAGAGGCAATAATAATATCATCATCAACTTGTAAATAAGATGGTCTTATATTAAGTAGGGTATTTACTTTACTCCTTGAGAATAAAATTAAGTTGTGATTTAAATACATAAATGTGTAAAAAGAGCACATGTATGTTGTGCTCATGGGGGACAAAAGACATATCTCAAAAATATTAACTGGACAACTTGAAGGGATGAGATCTAGACGTAGGTGGGAGGACAATATTAGAATAGATTTAAGGGAAGTAGGATTTGGATGGATGGAGTTAGCACAGAATAGGGTTAGCACAGAATAGGGTTAGCACAGAATAGGGTTGAATGGTGGGCTCATGTAACTGTGGCAGTGAATCACCAGGTTCCATAAAGTAGACAACATTCCTTTAGATTATAAAATCTTCTTGGCTTCCGGGTATCTGCCGCATCATGTGTAGGTAACTTCTCTGCCGAAGTTTCGACCATCATGTCGTAGCCTTGATAAAGACCAAGGCATGATGGTCGAAAGGTCAGCAGAGAACCTACACACAGCGCGGCAGATACCCAGAAGCCAAGAAGATTTTATGGTCAACTCGGGCTGCGGAAGCCTACGATTACATATAGTATTCCTTTAGATTGCTTAGGAATTGTTTATTGCCATTAAGTAAGTAAGTAAACTCGCAAGCTATTCCAAAATTGTATTTAAACTCTAAGTCACACTCAATTTCCATGTAAAAGGGTGTACATTTACATAAAACTGAAGTGATTAATAGCATGGCTTTGTATTTATTTTAGGATGACAGTTGTTCAGTCATATATCTGTGAAAAGCTGAATAAAACCATACCAAAATTCTCTGATATTCCTCCTCATGTTGGGAACACACTGATACAAGCTATTGCCATCAACTCTGCGTATACGTCCCGTGTCATGGTAAGTACAAGGAGCATCATGTAGTACTTCATGTAATTAGTTTATTATTCCTATAATAATCATAATGTAAACCACTACATTCATTCTAGTCCACTTGGAAAATTTCAATACTGTTAGACCTTAATATGCATAGATGTCCTTGAAATTCGGCGAGAGACAATAATAGTGAACTTTACACTTCAATATAATCAAAGTTTTTAAATGAAATCCAGCAAAAATTATTTTATTTGGGTGAAAACTTAACATCAATACATTTGAAAGGAATATTTCCAAATGTTTGGTTTTTCCAGGATTTTGTCAATAAATGCATTGGTCATGATGCCATGGAAGAATATTTCTCCATAGTGACATAGTGCAACAATTCTTTGCTCCAAAACAAATTGCTTACTGAACAAAGGCGTGGGGAAGGATTGCAGTGGTATATATGCGATCCAGAACGTTCAGAAAAAACAGTAACACACTATCTTAGTCAATCTCGTTATAAATTCTTGGCTCTTTGGCATCCCAATGTAAGTTCTTTTTTTGTACATACCGTATTTACGCGTGTAATTCACTTTTTTAGCCTAATTTTGTAATCTAAAATAGGATGCATGTTTTGTGCGAGGAAATTATTAAACCATTACAAAAATTGCTTAAATTTGGTTTATAATTTGATAAATAATAAAAACAACTTACAATAACTTACATTGCTCTATTATTGTTCTTCCTCAAAACTATAGTGCTGTTCAGATTCACTCTGCGGTATTCATTCACTTTTAATTTGTAACTTGCAGTATGACATTTTCTGGACATTATGGTTACTTGACTGCTCTTGAAACAGGACCTCTTAATCTCAATGACTGCACACAAACTACCTTTATGCAGTACAATAGTACAATACAAACTCTCACCAAGTGAAAGGGTTAGAAATCTACCATTATACAGTTGCAGTGGTATATGGGAAAAATTCTAAAGCTACTCCTATTGTCACAATTTACAATGAAAGCCATGCTTTTGATTGACAACATAACGGTACTTACTAATTTGTGGAAGAGATTTCACAAAATACTAAACGTATGAAATATTTCGGAATATATAAATTTAAAATTTTACATTATTATTTCTGTTGTGTGAATAATATGATGGTGTGAATTATGTGGATGAATATGGCAATTTTATATATGTGACATATAGATTCACTTGAGTCTTCAACAAATCTTTAGTTCATAAATTCTTAATACCACTATGCTGTTGTCTACATTCAGTATAAACATAGGAAAAGGTGGAATTCAATGAGTATTTCTTCTGATAAAACAAAAATATTAACTTAAAATAGAAGCAACAGGTTGTAATAATTATAATGTATGGATCTTATAAAACTCTCATACAGTATTACATTTTAAAAATATCACCAAATTAATATCATGTTTAAAACATGTCTTTTTTCTTTCTTTCTTTATTTCCATCGCAAACAAGTGTGTTTTTGTCTAATCTGACCAAATTATATGATTTTTATTTGTCATGTAACAGTATATTTTGGCCATTGTTTAGTTTTTAATAATTTTAGTCATTTCCCATAGTTAGGTCATATATTTATATTTTATACATTTTTAAAAATCCATTTGTTTAAAGTAATAAAGGTATGGATTTTACAGACTCCTGAATTATTGTTTGCAATTTTTGAGAATATTCTTTTGAATAAATAGTGAGACATTCCTAAGGTTCTTGTAATTGAAAATTTAATGTTTGTGTAAATACCCCTAACACAAAACATCTCTTTCTGGAAAGTGTAGGTAAGCTGGTGGCATACAGTGCATCAGTTACAAATATTATGAAATATGAAAAGTATTTGAAGCGACTGCCAGAAACAAACAAGCAAACAAACAAAAAACTTCCAAATTAATAGATTCTTGGTTGCTATCTTCACTTCCCTCTTCATCACTTACCAATGTCACATCTTTTCTGCAATATTAAAGAAATGTCCAGTTCATTTTGGTTGCCATCACTTATATCACTTATATCATCAGACAAAAGATGCCAAAAAATTTATTTTCCTAGTTCACATTGAATATCTGTAATTTTTAGCTTTATGGCGGTTCAGGGTTGATGATAGAAAGAATGTTTGTAGTGGGTGCCAAGTATAATGCATATACTAAATTTCTGGCAGTTTTTGAACCTGCCTCCAGCAATAGTCAGTAGGTCAATGAACACTCCACTCTAGCCTCAAGGTAGGAAGCGAAGAACAACTTAATGACATTATTAAAATAATAATAATAATAATAATAATGTTTTTCAGAACATGAAAAACCAGCTACTTATTCAAAACTAGCAATGTTGAGATCTGACGTTAATAAGTACAGCACTGTTACAAAAATGTTGTTGATAATAAAGTTCTTTACGTAGATCGATGGTGATGGTACAACAGCTTTGCAGTATGGTATCTTGATTGCTCGTGAATATATCCAAAATATTCTAAGTCCCGAAATTATTATATCAGGAATTTTTCTAAGTTCAGATATTATTTTCTGATGAAAAGTTAAAGTTCAATTAATTGTTAAAACTCGGAGTAGAGCTCCCGATGATAAGTATAACGTAGAGCGGAGCTCCCAATGATAATTTTTTTATAAAAGTAACACTCTGAGCAGGGCTCCTGACGAGAAGTGATTATACTCAGAGCGAAGCTCCCGACACGAAGTCAAGAAGTGATTTTAGTCTCAATGCCGAGATTTTAGGAAACCTCTGATACTCAATTATTACCACCACCCTTCTTAATTACTATTGCTGCATAAAGTCACATGGCACCATAAACATATTTTCATAGGTGATTCTTGAATTACTATTCAATAACACTGTTTTCACCATCTAAACACAGCAATCTGCAAGGGTTACTCTTGATGGCACTACTGCCATATGTATTGCTTTAAGTGCAAAGAGCTGAAACTGACGTCTTAAAGGAAATGCCATGGATTTAATTCACTCAAAACATAAGAATAGCATATCACAGAACAAATCTGAAAAATATGTATTTGTTATTTTTCACCTTTTCTAGTTTCACTGAACTCGGACTGCTCCTTTAAGATGTAAAGGCTGACTCGCAGCTTTCAAGTAACCATTTGAAGAAATGCATTTTCTGTTTATTACATTACCTTTTTCTGACAAACATAAAATAGTTATCTGCTAAAATTTAGAGAAATATGTAAGATTTGAAAGGAACAGATAACCTCCGAAATGTGAAGAAAATTACTGTTATTGAATAAAAGCCTATTTTTAGTTTATGCATATTTGCATGCATATTTTCTTGATTTTAGTGCATATAAATCTGCACCCCAGTCATGAACATTGTGACTTAAAATAGCAATTAATGATTATAAAACATTCTTATGCTTAACAATGATTGTTTCTCATGAAAGTATAAGGTTTTTGGGGTAAATTTGCCTTGTCTGCCACCAATACTCTCTTAAAGTTTTGGAAGCTTGCTGATCAAAACTATTGTTTGCATATAATATTCTTCCAGCAATACTAAACCCTTAAACACAAAACTGCTGTAATTGTTTTAATACAGCTGATAACTTTCTCAACCTGAGCTTCTCAACACCTTTCAGTAAAGCCTTGTGTCACTATTTACAGTGATCACTGAAGCAGAGTAATCTTAGTCTGTCGGTAAGAAAGTCAAGCCTAAAACATAGAGGGTATCTATAGCTAACTAGTGATCTATATGCAAAGCAAATGAAGATCAGTGATTGGCGAAACAAGTGCGATGATATTCCTGGTTTTAAAAAAGTACAATTGAGAAATGTTGATATATTGAACCTCGGGAATCTGAACTAATTGGGACTGATCTCTGTTCAGATTCCGGAAAATTCATATTATCCGGGAAATTCGGTAAAATACTCTTGATAACGCCAAATGCAGTAGAGTATTGACTTTGGGTGCTCTGCACAGATCGATGTGATGTTTATGCGGCACTGATGCAACATTACATTAGGAATCAGGTTTAGTTCCTTACGTCAAAAGATGGTAACCGAATGTTTCTTTTAAGTTAGGCATAAACATTACCTTTGTTTCTGATTCATAATTATTTTTTGTTCATTTTTTAATAAAATTGTTTTGTTCAGATTGTCCAAAATTTTTTATTAATGGGGTTAGGATTACCGAGGTTCCACTGTAGTAAGTGATTTTAAAAAGTCTCATGGAAAAGTTCTGCAGTAATTGTTGTATTTGAAATTTCTGAGAAGCATTCATAAGGGACAGTATTGACATCTTTTCTTAATAGTTTTATCAAAATGACTATGATGGTGTTTATTGTTTCACTTGTAAAGAAACTAATGATTATAATTAGAATAATAGTATGGAGGTGTTTTTGTACTCTGGACATTAGCTGTGGATGATCACAATAATCTTTGCAAAATCCAAGAAAGTGAAGTTGAGTGTTGACTCTCTACTATCATTCTATTATTTTGTAGTACCACTTCGTAGTAAAAAGAATTCTGTGAAACTAATTGTAATTGTAAGTGTAACTCTCTAAATGTGGAAATAAGACAATATATCTGAATGTCTGTCTATGGGACTGATGTTTGTGATTATGTAAATCTAACTGATACTTTGGAAAAATCTTGGAAATGCCTATAATCTGTTCTTTTGTTGTTCTGCATTATGTTGTGACAAAATGAAATATTAAAGTTCATTATATATTAATTCTTAAAAACATTCTACTTCGTATGATTGTTGCAAGTAAAAACTTACCAATTAGAACTTATCTTTTGATGGGTTCCACATCTTCATCAGCTGACCTCTCTAGACATAATGTGCATGTTTTTAATATACCTAGGTATGATACACATTTCACAATGTTTTCCTGATTAATTTAATCAAAATTAATTATTCATGTTTCTAGCCACCAGATGAACCTGAAGGCTTACCAAAACAAGTTGGTAACAAGACAGAATGTTCTTTATTGGGTTTCGTGCAAGCAATTGGCAAAAATTACCAAACCATCAGAGATGACACTCCAGAAGAAATGTTCACCAGAGTATACACATTCAATTCTGTGAGGAAGTCAATGAGCACAGTGGTACCACGACAAGGAGGTGGCTACAGACTCTTCACCAAGGGAGCTTCTGAGATTGTCCTAAAAAGGTTAGTTGTCTTACCTGTCATTGTTAACCCTTGCACCTTGAAGTCACACATACAATAAAAGACAATGTAAAATGCAGTAATTACATTTTTAGTACACACTGTCTAAAACAGCTCCTTCTTGAACTGTTAACATGCTGTAAAGTAGTACTTTTTTGTCCTAGGCCGCTAAAATAATTTTAGCGGCCTAGACACCAAAGTTGCAATGGTAACCTTCTTTCAACTAGTTCCAACTATAACATGTAGATGTGTCTATGTTGTCTTCCAGTGAATTTATATTTATATGCTATTTATGAGTATAGGTTAATATTATTAAGAAGGATCGCAAACCTGTCATTGGAACATCTTGTATTCAAGAAATAATTTGATAATAATATTTTATGTTGAAAATAATTGGAGGGCAACTCAACCACATGATGTGTTCATTGCAGTGATTACAATGCATTACTCTTCCTTACTCCATATACTAGTTAAAACTCTCCCCTTCCATTCATCCCTTAACTTGCTTTATGCTACACAGCATATCCTTGCGAACTAAATTAGTTTGTCTTAATATCTGTAAACTGTCAGGTAGTGTTTATTATGTAAATCTTGTTGCAATTGTTTTTCAGGTGTGCTTTCATTTATGGCCGTGATGGTCACTTAGAGAAATTCACAAGGGAAATGCAAGATCGGCTGGTCCGCCAGGTGATTGAACCCATGGCCTGTGATGGGCTTCGTACAATCTCAATTGCCTTCCGAGATTTTGTGCCTGGCAAAGCAGAAATTAACCAAGTACACATTGACAATGAACCAAACTGGGACGACGAGGAGAATACAGTGAACAATCTCACCTGCCTTTGTTTGGTCGGCATTGAAGATCCTGTGAGGCCTGAGGTGAGTCTCAGTTTTATTTCTTTGCATGTATGTAGTTCTGAGAAGTTATAGTGATCTAAATGCAGATAACTCCTCTTATGAAAAAAAAAAGTGTTTTTGGAGTGTTATCTGTCTGACTATATTTCTGTCTATCTATGTCTACCTACCTTCTCTCTATATATATTTTCATCATGCAGGGGGTAAACTATTATATTTATTTACAATTTTTTATTACAAACTTGCTTTAATTCTTATTGCACCCCTAGAATTTTGTATTTATTACTGTACTAAATTATTGAAGGTAATATTAATATTTGTCTTTTCCAAAAGTTTTATATTTACAATAAATGGCTCTTAATGATTTTTATGTTCAAAACTTCAAACCCTGAGTAAAAACAGCCATACTGGTTTCTTATAAAAATGACTGAGGGGGTACTTTACCTGAGTTCATTTAAAATTTTCTTGGCTGTCTTGACTTTGGTGGAAGATATATGTAAACCTTTTTTGTCCACCATTCAGGTTTTACAGGTTTTGAGCAAACTTTCTCATTTTCCTGAGAAATTTTTTCAGGACATCTGAATGTCTCTGTTTTTGAGGAATGGATATTTCTAATAATAAAAAATATACATATAAGTTATATATTTGGTACGCTGCTTTGTTTTCTTTTCCACCAGATAGCAATGCTACATGCAACAAAATTGTTAATAAATGTCTACAAGAGGTATTCAATTGCAGGTTTAGAGATTCTTGGAATAATTTGTCACTGCCTTGGATTAAGTTGACATCTGACTGAAAGAAATAATCTTTTTATCAGTTCATGCAACTGTTGCCTGATACTGACTTGTGCTGATCATTTTTACCATGTGCCTGGTACTGCCTAATAGTTGTTAATTTTTACACTGAGTGGAATTTGGTTTTTTAAATTTACAGTGAAGATGCTTGAAAGAATGCGTCTATACAGTGACATACTTAAGACAGATTTTCCTTTTATAAGAGAAACTAAGGAAAAGAAAATCGTGAGCTCCTAAAGAAAATACATAGTTCTCAAAAGTACAAATAAAGAGTAATGACCTTCAACAATATATTGGAAGTTATCACAGTGAAGCTATATTATACTGGATATAATATTGAGTTGGGTCTAGCACGTATACTTCACTTTTTGTATAAATACCTGAACTAGTTTCGAAGACCATCGTCATTCATAATCATCACCGTAACACCAACTGCCAACTGGACGTTTGTGTTGCCCTCTTGGGGAAGTTTGCCGCATTTGGTGATGAGACCTTCATCTGATGAAATATCAAAGTTCATGAGGTCTTTATGTTTGTGGGTGAATATCCTCTCCCAATCCGAAAGTTCCTTGTGACCTTTGAAACATTTAATCAATTTTGGATCCTGACTGATGTCTTGACCTTCATTCCAAATACTGTAGATTTGTCTTTATTTCCATGTCTAAGTTGTCTCATATGTTCTTTTGTCCTAACGTCTAATTTCCTCTTGGTTTTCCCCAGATACAGCTCATTCAGCATCTTTGGCATTGTTGTTTTCACCTCTTCCAAGAACCGAAAATGAGTTCCCTTAAAAGCATTTTTTTACTTTTGAGAAAAGAAAGAATTCACAAGGAGCCAAATGTGATGGATATGTAGGATGTTTAAGAACTAGAGTGCATTTATCAGCCAAAAATGTCTTTATAGAAAGATAATAAGGAGCTAGTGCATTGTCCTGATACAGCTACCATGTGATGTTTTTTAAGAGATCCAACTACTAATCAATCTCTTTATTGATGTTCACCATATTTGCCATCATGCTGATAACTCTGTCATCGATCTTAACGTTTTCATCACTTTTCCCACCTTCCCTATACCATTTTTGCCACAAAACTCAAAAGTACACATTCAAAACAGATACTTGACATTTTTTTATCAACTTGAAGGGAATTCTCAGATTAAGGAAAGTATTTGGATGCCACCTAGATCCTAACTAACTACATTAATAAATAATAAATAATAGAGTTACCACTCAATTTCACAGCTGTAAGTTTTCACATACACAGAAAATGTTTCACAGACATTCTCATATGGCCTACAGGGACATCTACCAGTCTTGTAGCATACTCGGCAGATGACCTCAGCTGTTGATGAAGACAATGTTTGCAAAACATGTTCTGTGTCAGTGTGAAAACTTATAATAGTGAAGTGTAAAAATACATGATACAGCACCGATGAGCTTGATCAATAAAATAAAATGAAATAAAATTTATGATTAAAAATGGATATATACCAACTTTGTGAAGGTGGGCTGCAAGACAGGTGTGTCCAGTAGATAAACGAAAGGTAGCAGTAGCTTCTCTTCCAGATCTGTTTTTGTATTTCTCCGAAGTTTGATTAATGGTTTCATATGTTTTGTTTCTAACTTTAGTTTCTATGTCTGAGTTTAATTTTTAATTTTCTTTCTGCTTTAACAGTTTGATGAGGACATGCTTGTCATGAATTTTAGTTGGTTGTTGAAGCCTGGTTCCCTTTTTTTGTTTTTTTCTGGTAAATCAGCCATTTTGTTTCCTATGATTCCAACATGTGGGGGTTTCCACTGAAATATGATTGTTTTCTGTTATGACAATGTTTTGATTACTTTTCTGGTTTCTTTAATTTTCTCTTTTTGAGATTGCGCATTATTAGTAATTGCATAAATACAATTATAATGTGATGAAAACTACATTATATGATATTAAAGGCACAGAGAGCTGCTATCTGTGGGAACTGAATGTCTTGGAAGGGAGTGTTCTTCAAAACTCTTTAATAATTTCCCTAATTTAAAAGATAATTTAATGAAATTTTGTGAGGCTTTTGTTGTTGAGTGATCCACAAACTGAATCTTCATTTTTATCCTATCTTCAACAAAAACAAGCCAAAAATTACTTTTTATTATTATTAATATTATTCAAATGTCTTTAAACTATATTTTCCTCAATTGCAGTGCACATATTTTAACACTTCTGCTCCAGGCTGTTAAGCGAAATATTACTTTTATGAGGAAACACATTTATTAAAATACTGCTGAGTATGTAGAAGGACATTATACCCTTTCATTTCCTTTTATTATTATTATTACAACAATAGTAATAATTCCTCCACTTTTCCTACATCTATAAACAGGGTACTAAACCCATTAGCTTTGCTTAAGCTTACTTTTCTAATAGTATACATTTTGGTGGAGGGTGTACAAAAATTTTTGATGTTTTGGGAAACCGTTTAATTCCGTTAAATGTATCTGTAACAGGGCGGAATTTAAAACATGTTATATCTAACCGCTTAAACACCTGTAATTACTGAATTAAATATTGCAGGGAAGTTAAATATAGAAAGACAAATAAATTTCAATATAGATCTTTCAGTCTCATGAGTAATACACTCATTGAACAATAAAAGCATGGCAATAAAAAAAATTAAAAAATAAAAAGCCAGTTGACCATTAGCCGAGAATGGGGATGATACTTTTCCCCAAAACTAGTCAATAAAAATGAGCTGTAAGTGAAGCTATAAGTGTTTATAATAAGTTGACCATTTTTAATAATGAATAGATGTATGTTTCTTTTTCCTGGAAAAAAATTTACCTTGCTCTCTTCCTAAGGTTTAATATTTCCATAAGAAATATTCTTTTCTTTATAAACTTAATACAGTGAATATAGACTGTTACTTTTTGCAGGTCCCTGAGGCTATAAGAAAGTGCCAGCGAGCTGGTATTACTGTGCGCATGGTCACAGGCGACAACATCAACACAGCTCGATCCATTGCCACAAAATGTGGAATTCTCAAACCAGGAGAGGATTTCATCATTCTGGAAGGAAAAGAATTCAACCGAAGAATACGAGATAGCAATGGAGAAGTAAGATTATTCTTTTATTTCATTCTTTTTAGGTTTTGCTTTGGTTAAGATCTTAGTCAGAAATACAGTAAAATCTCTTGTAACCTGCTCCCATTTAATCGGCAATATGAGAACAGAAGCACGGTTAAGTTGAAGAATAAGATCAATGAGATTTAATAAAATTGCAATATCTCATATTCTTGGATTGCCTTCCAACAGTGCAGTCACAATTATGTGGCATATGGCTGAGAGAGATCTCAAGAGTTTTGGTTGTTGTAATGATGTAATAACAGAAATTCATGCCACTTACTCCTGAGTTTAGCATTTGCTGAGCAGTTTTTCATTTTTTGTCAACACTTGAAGATATGAAACTTACAGTATGCAGACTTGAATTTTAAAAGCTCCTGCAACAGTGTTGTACGTTATATATTGAACTTCAAAACATTTGACTTCATATAATTCTTGTAAGTAAAAACTTTCCAAATTAGAAAATACGTTTTGATCATCATCAGCTAATTTGGTAAGTTTTTACTTAGAACAGTTATGTGAAGTTGTATGTTTTAAAGCTTAATATACATTATTGACACTTAATGATGTTTTCCTGAACCGTTCATAAAAAAATATTGTGGGTACTTACACTCAAGAGATGTTAGAAATATCACTGTTATTATTATGCCACTATTTCCATGCTTAATATTGTGAAAATAAACTCACAAATTTTTGTCATAATATTTTAGCTGTTAGGCGCTGTTCAAATTTGATTACATGAAGTTTAGATTTTCTTTTGCTGTTCCTAATAATTGAATACATGGGATATTATGCATCAATAACTTTTTTATTTCTTTACAAGTTCTTGTCTTTTAACTTGGTTAGGTCAACAGATCAAGAAACTCGACCAACAAACTTAGTACAATGAATTTCTACAGTTTACATAATATGGTTCAAATAGGTAGGGCTGAAATGTATTATCAGAAGTAGCAGAGTTCCGAGAGATTCTACTGTAGTATTGTAATGATGGTAATTGAATTTTGGAAAACGGGGTTGGAAACAGTGTGGTAGCACAGTAGCGCGCAACTGCTGGGAGGCTAATGACGCGTGGGGGTGGGGTGGGGAGGGACGCTCATTTCTCAAGGCAAGTGATGTGAAATGATAGTAACATAGTGATGTGAAATGTTTTTTTCCAGGTCAGATAGAGTAATATTATATAGCCACCAGGCAGACTGCTCTGAGCTCCTACACTTTCTTCAGCCCTCTCAAATTTCTTCTTACTATTTTATTATCGGTGGCAGAATGTTCCTTATTTCAGGAGCAGAGTAGTCTTTGTTAGGAAATTTTGGAGTTTTTTGTATCAGTAGAACTAGCCTATTTATAATTGTTTATATGGTTTCTCGGTATTCCAACTGGGTGAAAGAGTTGATGTAGTCTGAACTTTCGGCTGCTACTAGCTCTGCAGCCATCTAATGGGAGAGAAATGCGCTAGTGGGGATAGATGGAGTTTTTACATACTATAATTGAGTCGGTGGATGACAGCCAATCAGATGCAGGAAAACTTGTGAAGAAGCACCGGCATACTATTGGTTAAAGCAGCAGCCATATATACATTGGTCCTGATTTGGCCCAATTTTGTTGTAGCTGGATTATGGCTGGATTCTAGGCCTGATTACGTTCTAGTGCAAAGCTTGGCTTTGGAAATAAAACTCCACTGCAACAATGTCAATAGAGACAGTGGACTGGAACTTAGTCAGGCCTTGAATCCTGCCATAAGCCAGCTACAACAAAATTGGCACAAATCAGGACCAATGAATTATTTAAGACTGCTGCTCCAACCAATAGGACACCGGTGCTTTATCACATGTTCTCCTGCCATCTGATTGGCTCCCCTCCACCAACTCAATTATAGTATATAAGAGCTCCATCTATTCCCCAGCTCACTTCTCTCCTAGAAGATACTGCAGAACTAGTAGCAGCTGAAAGTTTGGACTAAATCAACTCCTTCACCTGGTTGGAATCCCAAGAAATCATCATAAATAACCAATGCCGGGAAAGCCTCAGGTCTCTTATTTATAATTGTTTTTGTTTTTTTCTAATGACCTCTCATTAGGATACAGGATGGTTCTCTTTCACTATATTCAAACTGGTTCTCTTCCTGCAACAACGTACATCAATGTCAGGATTATATGCTGTACTTCTTTCTGCATTTGAAAATTGGCTCAAAAGATGAACTTTTAGAGTCTGAAATATATTGGATATGTTACAGTCTACCAAAATATACTTTTTTGCGCTGACTAGGAAACATGAGCTGGATGATGTAGAGAATGGATTTAATAGGAGAAACTTACTGGGTATCTCGGAGAGATGAAATAATTACAAGTCTTGTGGAATATCAGGATGACCATCTTCTTTGTGTGGTACAAAATGAATTAAATTACCTTGAAAAGATACTCATTATGTTATATTCTTCTGAAAATATATTTTTATATCATAGTTAAAGAATTTAAAGTGTCACTTCTGTGTAAGGATAAAATAATCCTTGTATAACGTTCAAGAGCCACTATGCACTTGGGAAATAATAAAGAAGAAGAAAAAGAAGTCATGAAATGAAGTTGTGAGTAGCCTGCCCAACTCACAGAAATACTAACATTCAGGTTCTCAGGTCATTTGTTAAAAACCTTCTTGCTTCCGGTCACTAGAAAGAAGATTCATTTCAAGATCCAGAGAAGGTGTTGATCTAAAATTAAGATTTAGGTAACATCTGAATCCCTGAAAATTCTGATGATAGAAGGTAAAAAGAGCATAGAAAAGAAGTTGAGACATGAAACATCAATATCCTTCCCTTCAGAACATCCAAATGCCAAGACTTGCCATTAAATGAATGTAAATTGAAAAAAGTTGTAAATACAACTAAGTACTCGGAAGTCACTTACGTGAAGATGTTGGAAGTACTCAGAGTCAGATGAGTGTTGGAGTAGGTAGAACTAGAACGAAAGATGCGGAAGTTATAAATAAGTAAATAAACCAGGAATAAGACTATTTCATCTAACTAAACATACTGGCTCTATATGAACTGCAAAATGTATTTTGATACAAATTCAAATATAAGAAAAACACTTAGTGATGTAATTAATTATACAGTAAAAGTGAAATACAGCAGCCTTGAATTAACACTCAGAGATAAGTGAGAGTTACTTTATATATCTGTGTAATTTCATATGTAAATTACTTCTGAATATCAAGTTATTTAAAGTGGATATATAGTATAAGAAAGTAGGAAAATTATATTGTGAAGTCCGAAATTTATAAGAATTATTTTTTAAGTTGAAACTTGTCTGGAAGGAAACCTGGATACATAATGTTCACTGGATTGTAATCAAGTTACTTACATTAGCACGGAGTTAATTTATAAAAAAGAAATTATAATTCATACAACAGTTCTGAACTACACAGTGTCAACAAGAAAATTCAGCACAGAGATGAGATGAGAAATGAGCAGGTGCATTGGCTTCAGTTGGAAACTGGAACAAAGTTTAATATACATTATTGACACTTCACAATGTTTTCTTGATTGAATTAATCAAATGGAACAAAGCTATTTTTCAGTTATCCATAAAAGTCCTTGTATTTTTAATGTCACAATGAGCTTATCTTATGTAGTACATTCAAATTGCAGTCTAATTCGTTTAAAGGAAGTTATAATAAAATGACATATCATGTAATTTCCTGCATATTTTAAACCTGCATTTGATTGATTTGGTAAATTTGAAAAATGTATGTAACAAACAAATTCCCTGTCTGACACCAGTTATATCCAGCAAATTGTGCTGTAATGAAAGTTAATTACAATGTTACTTACAATTTTATTTTCCCACAATGGACAGCGAAAAATGAAGACAATATTTAGTCACAGTGCAATAAAATGAAGCTGAATCGAAACTACTATCTATTTCACATTTTACAAATGAAAGGAGATTCAGTATGGTGGACTATGTTCTTATGTACAGAAATGAACTTCACAATGAAGTATTGGAAGCAGTATTCTTGAAGATGCCTATTGAAGAAAAGAAGACAAAATTATGATCAAGTTTGGTTCAAGCATGATAGGTCAATCGTATCCTTCAATGGTGTAAGACATTTTCTTTGAATTCCAAATGTGTGATTAAATTTGGATACATGCTTTACTTTCAGTTAAAGATTCATGAAGTTCTGGAAAATCCACTTGGCAATACATCATTGACAAAGTTGGGTTAAAGAGTTGGCTTGGAAAGAAAGTTCTTAAATTAATACTTCTTTACAAATACTAAGATACGTATATTGTTTCATGTTGCCTAAATTTGTTCATGGTTCATTGTATGACAGTATAAGTTTATCTGCATGCTTTTGGTGATCACTTCAACCTTGTTCGTAGAAAACTATAAAAAAAAATCAAAGATTTGAAGCAAGATTTGTTTTTCAGTGCAAATAAAATATTCACAAAAATGAAACAGTATTGAAAAATAATGGGAATATGTAAGAATATTTATTCCTCGGCATAAGGTTTCATTACGTTTCCAACTGGTACTTCAAATTTACCAGTGTTACAGTATATGGAGTGTATTAAGGAATTATTCATTGCTACTGTGTGTCATTAAGTCATGCTCTACTGATTTATAGGACCTAAGTAAATTATTTCTTCATCATTGTAAGCACAAAACAAAAACTGAAAATGACATTAATATTGAGTACAGGAGAAAGTATACGAGAAAGCTACTACGAAGGAGATTATTGAATTTGCTCTCAGTCAGGAATACCACTACAATTAATTTCTAACACAGACTTCATTT